>VDFB02353493.1:221766542-221784690 GCA_007258455.2 Sequoia sempervirens | reverse complement strand
TTTCTTGTAGGGCTACTTGAGCAGCCTCCAAGAATCCTTAGTATTCACAATCTTGGAAGTAATATTTTCAACTTCCTCTTATTTCCTTCTCCATGCATCTAAATAAATTACATCTAGTTCGAGGAGAAGATCTCAATTTGAAAGCATATTTAAATAATCTAATTTCATTGTCTCCATGGCTGTTTTGATTCCCTGTAAATTGGCATGAGAGGATTCCTTTTCAAAACCCTTTTTCCCTCCCTCACATTGAACCTTCCAAAGGTGATTTTCAATCAACTTGTGAAAGCTATCGAAATGTGTTAATGCTTCTACAATCTTGTTTCCACTAACCTTCAGTTGGTTCTCCAAGTCACAATTATGAACAATATTGGATTCATTTGATGAAATAGTTGATTGATCTTGAAGAATTTGAATCTCCCAAAAATATTTTCCTATGATAATTTCTTTGCATACTTGTTGATTTGGAACTAGGTCAGTGTTAGATCCAAAGATAAAATCATCATCATCATCCCACTTAACTATTTCATTGGATGATGGCATGCATTCTTTGTGTAGAAGAAATGGGACAGCATTAGAATCACACATAAAATCATCAAAAGGAACCAATTCTTCACAATATTTACCAATCACCATCTCCAAATAACCCACTAGGAGACTTGTGTAACCTTTACCTATAACATCATCACTAGAAGGGAATGCAAAATCATCACCATCAAATGATTTGTAGGCTCTAACACAATCTCTCACAATATGCCCATCAATAAATGTTGACCCATGAAGTGTATCACATTGGAAACTAACCTCATTGTTTGTTGCAACATCTTCCCTATGACTGAAAAAGGAACTTCCAGTTGCAAGTTGCTCCTTGGATGTGGCTGCAATAGGTGTTTGGTTTTCTGTTTTACTTGCTTCACAAACCAAGGCTTCTTCTTCCTTATCCAAACATTTTGGCTTTGCAACCATCCTTATACATTCCCTTTTAATATATGGGTCCTTCATCAGATTAAAAAATTCTTACATTAACTCACATATTGGCTTATCAACTATAGTCATATTTTCATTGTTTGTACCTCTACTGTGTACTTGTTTCTTTAAACAATTTTCTACATTTGAAACATTATCATTTTGTCAAATAGTTTGCATAATTTATTGTTCTGACTTTGTACCAGTTGGTTTTAAGTTCGGAATGGTTTTTATTTATTGCCAGCACAAGGAGAAATATTGAATGATTCTGATATTTGTATTCCAAATTTTTCAGTATGAATATCATAAATAAATAACGAAATTTCTGCAATTCTAACCTATTCATAATTGTAGACTTTAATGTATTTAATGCAGCAGCTACAAACTGTGTATTGCATACCTCATCAACACATAAATTTTTTAGGAGACTACAAAATACATATATCAAAAATTGTAACTCCAAATATAAGCTATTGTTGACCTTAATTTGTCTTATGTGAAACTGCTTCCATTGCTGGTATTTTAATATTATTTCCACGATATCCTCCTCAGATCTTTGTTGTTTTATTATGCCTGACTCCTCTTGAATAACAACTCATAAATTTAAATAGCATTTAATATGTAAATATCCCTAGATGAAAGGAAATTGGTGGCCACAAATATCTTGAAATAAGAAAGTGGCAGCTAAATGAATAATAGAGGTGAAACATTTTACTTGTCCACTATCCCACGTAGGCAAGACTCTTGTCTTTTTCTTGGCTTTGTCCTTATTTGTAAATCGAGATCCATGTAGGATGCCTTGGTTTTGTCTTGTCCTTTAAATCTTCAATGGTTAGATTATTTGTTCCTTATTGTTGTGAGCTCTTGCTTCCCTATCGTGAGGCCCTTGCTTTCCTACCAACCTATATTCCCACGCAAAAGCTGCAATATACTGCTAGCAATTATCACACCATTCAATTGGTAGCACTTTGAGTTAGTGGGAAAAAAGGGCCTGTTAGCATATGGAGAAATTGTTTCTTTACAAAAACTAGATGCCAAAGATAACAGGGAGGCTAGGATAGGATATTTTTTTTTATTCTACCATGTTGGCTCTTCAAAAAAACATCCAACTCTTAATGACTAGAAGCACAATATAACCTTTGATTAATCTACATCATATTTAGTTTGTCTTTATTTGAGACTTGGCTTAATGTGAAAGGTAGAGATTTGACTACCTTGAATTGGACAACCACGACTAACAATATTATCACTTGGTTGATTAATATAGATGCCTCACACACAGGAAGCTCCCTATACTTGGAAATTTTTTGGCTTGTCTTATTTGAGCTCCCTGATAATGCTTATTCTCCTATAAAATCAATTGGCGGCTCATTGCTACACACAACTCTCCTTATTAACTCTGCGCTAAACATGAATTTGCTAATCACTTAGTGTAGGCTTCCAAACTAGAGCTCTCCATGTGATCACCTTCCTAGGAATAGCGCCAACCAAAATAAGTGTGGGGCGATGATATTAATCTCAATTAATTGAATTCTTTAGAATTTTCAAATGCTTAGACCTATCACCACTTCAAATGCTCATTGGCTCAATGTGAAATGGAGGGGTGACATTCAGCTATGAAGAATAGGGAATAAGCAGTGGTAATAAGAGTTTGATGGACCCCAATAGGTATTGCGATCCCTTTCCAAGGAGAGTTGCACCTAATCATGCAATGACAATCTCCAAATTAAGGTGACTATTCAAGTATTTCTAGATGTATTGAAGACTCTTCAAACAATAACCATAATTTTTGCAATGACTCATATATCATATCAAATCCTTCCAATATTCCCTATCGTAATCCAATTTTTCTTATCTAGTAATTTTCCTTTGTCTGCAAGGATACCTTTAATTTTTTACGGCTACCAAATATCTAAATTGTCTTGTCTTAGATGGATCAATTCCTCTGAATGCTTCAAAAATGAAATAAGCTTCAAACTAAACAATAACTTGAAATCCTTCAAACCCTAGCAATTTGTAAAATTTCTTTTTGAGAACCCCTCAATCTGGAAGGAAATGTTGTGCTCTAATACCAATATAATATCCCCCTTAGATCTAAAGTTTTTACTTGGAAATACAAAAAATACAATGATTTGCAAAATAAACCAATTCAAATAGTTGCATGAAATTAAAACTCAGATTTATTTATGGCTTAAGAAATTACATTAGTATCATACCCAAATTACACGATATGTAATAATGCAGATCTGAAAGTGTTGGATCAACAACTAAGAACATCAACAATCTTTTAAAACCCCTTATGATTCAACCTTGAATGTCCCTTCAAACTGATTATCAAACTGAACTTTGAAAACTCTGTAAAACCCTTGAATGATGATCTCTAGGAAAAAATGAAGCTCAGTAATAATCTTTGTATGGAATCTCTCAGAATGCCCTTGGGTGATCTTCCACACCTATAGATATTGTTCTCTCAGAGGGTTTTCATCCTCAAAAAGCTTGATTCTCTAAAACCAACAAACCGTTGCTTAGTTTCTTCAAATGCACAAGTTTCAAGAAAAATAATAATGTTCACAAATAATGAAAAAGAAAATGCACTTTTTCTTTTACATTCCAAATCCCCACTTGGTCAAATAATTAAATAAAATAAATATTTTCTTTTGATGCATTTGGCTTTTAAAATAATAAATTAATAAAGCATCATTAAATATAATTTATTAATTTCCATTCAACCCTTATATCACCCTTTTAATAAAGCCATCATTAAATATTAATATTATTAAAGTCAATAACTTTAATAATATAATAAATCATTAGTCCCCAATAAATCACCCAACACCAACTCAAATAATGATCTAATTATACTTTCTGGATGTAGGCATGATGATGACTGATCTAGATGACTTACTATAAATGGTAAGTATAGGTGATATGACTAAGTGACTTACTATAAATAGTAAGTGTAGAAGAAATCAACCAAAATGACCTCTAGAAGGTCTTCCATGAAATCACTTAGTCACAAAGTAGGAGAAAACTAAAATAAACCTTTGAAAGCTAGTAGAGGAAGCATTGAACACCCTCGAAAGGGTCACCTGAACATCCCATTAGCCTATGGGGACCAGATAGTAGGCTAACCATTGCAAGATATAGATCTCAAAAAAAAGTGGACATTACAGCTTGCCATCATGCATGCGTTGGAAAAGTTTAGACAGTACATGGTAGGTGGAAAGTTTGTGGTCAGGATAGATCACAATAGTTTGAAATATTTCTTAGAGAAAAAGGATTTGAATGAATTCCAACAGAAATGGATAAGAAAAATTTAGGTGTATGACTTTGACATTGAAAAAAATATTATGGCAAATGCATTATCTAGAAGACCTACCCTTTGCTATATCTCTAAGATTTCAACTGATATGAAGGTTCACTTGGTGGCTAAGTATTCTAAGAATTCCTTTGCACATGAGCTTATAGATGGATAGGTTCAAGATGACAGGTATAAGGTGATTGATGATGTGATTTACTACAAGGATGGGATATTCTTGGTACTCGAATCTAAATTGAAGAGTAAGATTATGAGAGCTCTTCATGATACGCCCTTAGCAAGACATCCAGAGTTCTTCAAAACTTATGGACATCTTCGGGAGAGATTCTCATGGAAGTGTCTCAAGAGTGATTTCTTGCATTATGTTAGAGAGTGCATGACTTGTTAGTCAAACAAGTCAGAACATACCTTTCTTGTTGGTTTGCTACAACCATTGTTGATTCTAGAGCAGAAGTGGGAGAGCATATCGATGTACTTTTTCATTGGTCTTCCAAAATTCCAAAGAAGAGATTGCATATATGTAATGGTTAATAGATTAATGAAGTATACACACTTCTTTTCTATTCCTTCTAATTACAAGGCATATTAGGTGGGATTTTTATTTTTTTGGGAGGTATTTAGGCTTCATAGGCTTCTAAAAAACATTGTTAGCAATAGGGACAACCATTTTCTCAGTGTGTTTTGGTAGAAGGTGTTTAGACTGGTTGGCACCGAGTTGTCTCCAAACACCAACTACCATCCATAGATAGATGGTCAAACTATGATTGTAAATAAGTGGGTAGAAGGTTATTTGCACAATTATGTAGCAAGGAAGCAAAAGGCTTGGATCAAATGGATTTATTTAGCAGAGTATTGCTACAATATTACATACCTCATGTCAATTGGTATGTTTCCATTCAAGGCCCTGTATGGATATGACACTATGTCTTTTGTAGACTTAGCCTTTGATGATAGTAGAGCTCCCAAAGCAAGGGAATTGATGCAGGATAATCAGGATATTCTAAAGGAACTTAAGGAGAATTTTTCGCGTGCTCAACATCAGCGAGACATATGTGGATAAGCATAGAATAGAAATAACTTTTGAGGTGGGTGATTTAGTTTTCTTGCGTCTATAGCCATACATGCAATCTAGTTTGAAAAGAAGTGTAGAAAAACTGAAGCCTTGGTTCTATGGGCCCTACACGATTGTAAGAAGGGTTGGATGTAATGTTCCCTTCACACTAGCCATGCCTGTGGAGTATTTAGCCTTATTTATTCCCAAAGGCTAAATAGGAGAAATAAGGGAATAAAATATTAAATTAATTATTTGTAAAGTTATCTCAATAAATTAATATCATAAGATAGCTTTATATTTAATTAATTTTGTAATGCCCAAACAACCCAAAGGATACTAATACATATAACATTTATGGCACCAATTTTTTTTTTAAGTACTAACATACATCATAATAATCATATATCACATGAAATGAAACTAAACATGAACTACATATAACAAATCCCTTGGGTTTACATGACTGCATTACTTTTCACAACAACATTATTACATCACATGAAAGGTAAGTATACACCAGTAATCATAAGATAACATGAACATGGTCAACACATTAATCAAGGGTTACAATATTACAATGCCGCTTCCCAACATGAATGGGGAAGATACAATAAAATAGAATGATACATTTGAAATGAAGGAGTACAAAGCTGCAATACTAGATTCAACTCTGGATCAACTCAGGAGTCACTGCAAGGTACAATTTCGCACTTCTCAATCGACGATTGGGGACCCAATGGGGTGCATAGCACATTCCACCCAACCATGTGGACCCGAAGGCCCACCCCGTGCTAGAGATGACAAGAAGGATCCCCAACAATAACCATCATACAGAACAAGGATACAAGACTTCACAACAAGATCCACAATAACATAAGGCAATCTCAGCACAAGATATAACCAACACAAGATGTGCCCAACATAAGGAATAACCAATAAAACATCAACATACAAATGCCAACATGTGCTTCCAAAGGCCCAAGAATAACATAGAGGGAAACAAGACATGCATGGTTGTTAAAGGAAGAGTGTCATCGCAATGTTGCATGGGTTACCCTGGCGAATCTTCCTAGGCCCGGCCCCCAACTTGGGTTACCCTGGTGACCTCTTACGAAACCCGGCCCCACATGCAATCCAATGTGGCATCGATTATCTTTCATAAGGACAAGACAATGATTTTTCCATTCCAGGCCTTCTCAACTCATCTCAAGCCCATACAAGCACTTGAGCCATGAGTGAGGCATTCACTTATATCTTGTTAATGTGTGATTCTATCCAAAACCCCTAATTAAATATTAATGTTTTCACTTGATTAATAAACTTCCAATGAGTTACCCTAGGACCTCTTCCGGGTCTCGGCCCCCATTAGAATCCACTCTCCCTACTCGCAACCAAAATTCTACTATCTCAATGGGGTAAGCCACTTGCACAAAATAACAAGACCAACTCAGTAAAACAACAAATGAGGTACGTACCATCCCATGCAAGGAATCCATAGTAACACAACATCCACGTGCAAGGCTAATACCCACCAAGTAAATCCAAACATAAAGACCATAGTCCACAAGAGTCAACACGGGAACCAATTATGAAACCACATTCTCCCTTCCTCAGGAACCCAAAAGAACAACTATCCAAAAACTCACAAATGAGGGTAAGCCAACACAATACGAGATTCCAAATAAGTTCTAACACAAATTAAAAGGATAAAATCCCCTCAAAACTGAGATTAACTCAAGAGGAAGTCACATCTGAACAAACCCATCAAAATTAACCAACCAACACAGAATCCCAATATTAACAAATTTATCCTAAGACAAAGACCAAACAACAAGGCACCATTGAAATCAACTAGAGTTCACTAAGACATCAAGAGAATCACATTTCAAGACTACTACAATCATTATTACATTACATAGCCCTCATTATCAAGACACCAAAAACACTCACAAAACACATTACTCATACTCCACACGATTTCAATGAACAAGTTTCAAGTAACTCAAGAGAGCACACATCGGGATAAAGCCAACAAAGTCATCCTTTACAACAAGGAGATAAATCTTAAAAGATTATCCAAAACAATATTACAACAAACACCTTCAATTACAAGGTACTATTAACATTATCTAGCTAACAACCCTAATATGATCGTATGCAGCTCAAGTATAGGAATTATCAATGAAATGAGAGTGTGGGTACACTCGCAACTCATCAAACATTAAAAGAAGACCATGTGACTTATCATGTTCAAACAAGCTCATTAACCAAAATATGAAGACATTTGCAAACCCAAAAAAAAACATTACATTAGATCAATGAGATCCGAAATGGAGGGCATTTAGGTAACATGTTTCCAAGTCAGCATAATAACTTGTTTAAGGGTCATACTCTACATTATTTAAGCCTACCATCATGTAATTAGTCAAAGCCATCTTAAGTAGCTATATTCCATCTTGCAAAGTAATCTAATTTCCTTTATTAAATCCTACAATTTATCTAGTAGTGAATTAATCATCTTTCATTTCCAATCTACTGATTTCCAAATTATTCCAAAATGTTTATATCACTCTGATCTATACGTAAACAACTATGAAAATGTAAAATACATATATAAAATTCACCTATCAACATTCAGACAAGTTGACAAAGGAATCAAGAGTTTAAACAAACGTCTGCAACATTCTAGCTGCAACTGTGATAGTTTGCTAAAGAACTACAACATTCTATTTTCACGTACTGTAGATGAGACAAATTACCAAAGGAAACAGAAGGGTATTTTAAACCTCTACCGCCTTCTATGTTCAGGTGTTGCAGTTGTGACAGTTTTCCAATGGAATCAAGGAGGTTATTTAAATCTATACTCCCTACCACGTTCAAGTTCTGCTGCTATGATAGGTTGCGACCTGAAACAGGAAGCTTCAATAAACGTCCTCACCCTTATATGTTCGAGTATAGCAATTGTGACAGGTAGCCTATGAAATCTAGGAGCTTGTTAAATCTACGCAAGCCTCCATGCTCAAGCATGGCAGCTATGACAGGTTTCTAATAGAGTCAAGGAGTTTATTTAAGTTTCTACAACAATCTATTTTCATGTGCAGTAGATGTGACAAGTTGCCAACAGAGAGGTTATTTAAATCAAGACAAAATTTTATTTTCAAGCGCTGCAGCTATGATAGATTGTCAAAGAAATTAAAGAGGTTATTTAGACTTTTACACCATTCTATGTTCAAGTGCTACAGCCCAAACAGTCTGACAATGAAATCAGGGCGATTGTTTAATTTACTACACCTTTGCAGTCTAAAAGTTGCAGCTGTGATAAGTTACCAAAAGTTTCAGGGAGGCTATTTAATTTTGTACAATACCTCATCTCTAAATGTCGTAACAGTGATAGGTTGCCAAATATATTAGAAAATAAATATTGAAATTTAGAAATGTCACCATCTACATGCATTTTATCATCTTTTTTAAGCACTGCAACTGCAATAGATTGCCTAATGAATCTACCAGGTTATTTAAACATTTAAACTTCCTATTTTGTTCAGTGCTTCGACTATATATTACATCTTTGTTTTATCCCAATTCAAAAGTCCTATAGAAGCTGAGGGATTTAGCAAGTACTAATACCAAATAACCAATACAGACTATCTATTACTAACTTAATCTCTGCTACTAGGAAAAAGGACCTAGCTTATCCTCAGACCGAGCACCAACCCATTCTCACCCAATCGAATAAATTGAGAAGGAAACTACAGTTTACACTCAATTAAATTGATTAAGGATCTACGGATTACTCTTGTTTGGTTTCTATATGGCATGCATAACCATAATTCTAGAAAGTCTTTCCAGTCGAATGAACTATATATCAAATTATATATTCAATAATAGGGCATAAGAAAATCCCTAATAAGATGAACATAACAATTCGCCACTGTGATTTAAAACGCACTACGAGCAACCTACACTTGAAGTTATAATAAAGCACATCCTATATGATATTGAGGTTCCATTTCGTGCAGCCATGAATATGAGTATTGCGAGCCAAGGAGATAGAGGGAATTCTTTACATAAGGATAATTTAAAAATAACCCAACCATCGGCCTTTATGCCATCTACATGCCGATATTGAATTTCTCCTTAATAGTAGATGTTTAAAAGCAAATTTTTTTTTAATTTTATCCAAAGACTCGAATAACGTCATCTCAGCATTACAAATGATAAAATCCCACTGTCGAACTATTGCAATGAAAGAGTCTGAAAAGGTAAAATGATCACCACAAGCGACTCAAGGGAATCTTCAGTTCCTAAAACAAAGCAAATCTACAGTTTATTTCTCAAGGCCGACATGCAAAGCATTTAACCGAGCCGCCCCAGATAAAATCTGGTCCACATCGAATGGAAATGAAGCTATATACCATAATACTTACATGCAGTAAGATGGAATCATTTCCAAGATATGAGTTAACTTAAGAAAAATTCTCTAGTTATGTGAGTAAAGCAGGAATGAAACTTCAATAGATTCTATCAAATATTTGAAATAGAGCATAGACCAAGTTTCAAAAGCAAGATTAACGATAACCCATAGAATATACACCCCTTTTTTTTTACAGAGTTAATTCAGAGGATTCATTCAGAAGTTTCTTTCTAAAACTTTATTTCTAGCATGAGTAGATCAAGATGAAATCTTGAGGACCTGCCGCCCCCCCCTTCAGCCAACTACGCCCACCATTTTTATGTACCGAAACCCTTTCTCTCCTTACTCCCTTTTTTTTGAACTGCATGGTCCTCCTCTATCTTTATCAACAAAATGGTTGAGAACCCAGAAAAGTGCCTCATTCCAAGCCTTAAACCGTGCCAAAGCTAAGGTATAACTGAAATTGATTCCGTATCCAAATCAACATGCATTAATTACAATTAGTAAATAATTAAAGATATTCCTTACTACCATATGGACGAGGCGCCATTCTCTAGACAAGAGGCGGTTACAAGAAGGAATGTTGTATTCTAAATTTAGTTTGCATGGTGTGTTAATTAGGGAGAGTGGTTTGTTTGAGTGGTGGCACATGCAACCATGCTCCATTAATTGCTATTAATAACCACTAAATGCCTATCACCCGATAATACCTTTTTTTATTTTATTCTTTTAGATAAATTCTAATTTATTTCAATTTAACCGTTAATAATATTTTATTTATAACTTTTATTTAAATAATCGTATTACCTCAAACAAAAAATAAATCAATACCAAACCACTCTTAAATTCATAGCAAGGTAGAAAGCATCACATGACGACACAAATGGAGGGGCACTACAAATTTAGTAAAGTGACTAAAATAAATATTATATCATAAAGTTACTTAGAATAAAATAATATTATTTTCTAGAAGCTTCTTGGAGGTGAATGAGAATTCTTTATAAGGAGCTCAATGCAATCCACTTTCATCATGTCTTGAGTTATTCTATTTTCATATATGTGTGGTAAGAGCTTGCATGTGTCCATTGCCCGAGGGTTTGAAGACTCTAGGGTACCAGTTTTGGTTGTGTAACATCAACCCTAGATGGAGTTTGAGAGGGAGATAATTCAATCTTCCATTGGAGAAAAATTTAATGGTCCAAGACCAAATTTTGGTGAGTTGATTTGGAGAAGTCAGTTACACAATTTTGAGGATTTTTGGCAGCCTTGGAGAATTTATTTTTTGTAATTGGTGATCATTTTTAGTTGCAAGGAGTCAGTTTTGGAGAAGAGAATTCTCATATTTTGATGTGCATTCTCAGTTTAGAGGAACTTGTATTTGTAGCTGGGAGTTCGAATTTCAGTCCTCAAGGAAGTTTGAATTAATTCTTGAAAAATTGTGGTATCTCTTGAAGGTATTTTGGAAATCATTCTTTGGCAGACTTGGGCACACATACTAGTAGGGGCGATTTTGTAATTAGAAGCACAAAGAAAATTCAATTCTTGTCACATAGCATCAAGAAGAAGGGATGCTGCCAGCAGGAGTAAAGAGGATGATTTTAGGAGACATTCAATCCAATTTTAGTGATTGCATCTTCTTCATTGTGGCGTCAAACTAGGTTCTTCTATATTGTATACATTTTCATTTTAGAATCAATTTGGCAGCATTTGTATTGTTGTCTTATAGTAGCACTGTAATTGCATTGGTCTCATAATAGCTTGTTGTCATAGCAACAATATTGGCATTATAATTTTGGGAGTGTATGAGTGTCTATCATATCAATCATTGTAAATCAGTCATAGTCATATTTGACAAAGTTGTAATCAGTTTGGAGAACAATATATTTGCAATACATTGGAGATTGGGAATTGCACATAAAGTGTTTGAAAAAATGTTAGTTTTCTCTACTTGCACATTTGCTTGAAATTTAGTCATATACTTGCATTGGAAAATCTTAAAAACATCTGCATTGCATCCCTAGTTGCATTGATAGTATTTGGGAATTGGTAGTTAAGTCTTTTATGCTTCATTTCATCATTCAAGTCAAGAAACACAAAACAAGAAACCAATTACCAGCAGTAAATAGTTTGCAAGACAAGTGTTTGATGAAATTCCTCAAGCACTTAAAAGTGAAAAATCAGGTCAGATTTGGCAAGGCATTTTATAGTGGTATCAGAGCTATGATTCTTCCAGCCTAGAGGGTTTAGACTTTAGAGTTATCTTATGCAGCCATCTGAAGTGGGTCTTCATAGGTACTATACTCGTAAAGTAGCACAAGGGAAACAAATTGCAGATCCAAAACATGACACAATGGGTGATAGAAGAGGTAGCAATCCTAATCACGAAGAATAAAGAAAAGAGGAGCTATCAGGTGAAGTTCTCATGAAGGAACATTTAGATGAGAAATGAACAAAAAATTAGAGATTAACTTAGATGATGGAGCGTTTGATGAGAAATATGCTCAATAATAATAACAATATGAATGGGGGTAACAATGGTCAAGGGGACAACTTGGTCAACAACAAGACTCCTAATCATCGAGCTACATAAACAGGTTCAAGACCCATGATGCCAGTCTTCCCAAATAGAGAAGAACCACAAGAAGATAATGAGCTCACATTGATCGAGTTGCAGGAGCAACTTAGACAGGATTGGCTTGATGCTAGTCCAGGATTCTAGCATGATATTTCTCTCCGGGATTACATAGACTTGAGGATGAGACATAGACCTAGCGGGGGAAACCGAGAACATTGAAATGAACTAAGGAGGAAGGTAGGAAAATTGATTTTTCCTTATTTTGAAGGATCAGGGAAGACATCATCATGAGCTTGGGTGCAAAAGGTTGAGACTTATTTTCAGCTTAATCATATTCCCGAGGATGAAGCAATCAAATATGCTACTATACATTTGGATGGAGTTGCACATGAGTGGTGGCATCACGGATTAGATACAATTGGCCATGACTAGATCACCTCCTATGCAGAATTCACTGAGAGATTGACTGAAAGATTTGATTTCAAGGATCTTGAACTCCACTTCAAGGAGTTAGCTCAACTAAAACAATGGGGGTCATTAGATACTTACAATGTTGATTTCCAAAGGTTGGCTATTCTAGTGACCGATATCTCAGAGAGAAGGTTGTTGTTTTTATTCATGGATGGTTTGATGGATCCCTTGAGAGGTTGGGTTAAATCTCTCAACTCTACCTCATTACAGGAGGAAAACAAGAAAGCTAGAGACATGGAGACTAGCAATCAAAAGAACAAGTTCTCAAGCAATTAGAAGAAAAAATATCCACCTCACAGTTCTTCCTCTCACAAGGATGAGGGAAAGAAGATTGTTCATAAGGAATGGCCCAAGAGTAGCATACAAGAAGAAGAGGATCGTGAAAAGTGTAGAAGAAAGAAAATATGCTATCATTATAGAGAGCATTGGGAGCTTGGACACCGTTTCCTAGGTAAAGGCAAGGTTCACTTCATTGAGGTTGTATCAGAGAGTGAGGACAATGATGAGGATAGGAAAACATAGGGTAGTGAGGACAACAACTTAGATGAGGAGTAGCCCCAGAAGAAGGGTAAGGGTAGCACCATTGCTATTTTATTAGGTACTCCTAGATTCAATTCCTTCAAAATTAGAGAATCTTTGCAAGGACAACATATCTCAATATTGATTGATAGTGGGGCCACCCACAACTTCATTTATGTAGCATTAGTGGAAAAGAAGTGGTTGCCAACAAAATATTTTGAGGGTTTTAATGTGATGTTGGCAGATGGGAAAATTAGTGGTTTCCACCTCCTCATGGGGAGGCTTGGATGGGTATTAAGCCCTCCAATATTTTATAAACAAAACAATTTTATTAACGGAAAACACACAACCACTCCCCAGTTTCGAATACTATCAAATGAATATTTAGAAATTCATATATGCATAACACACAAATTATTATGTTTATACACAAGATATTCCCATTTACAATATTGATACACAACTTTTCCCCAAAATAAATTAGTACTTTTGTAAGAGATTTGATTTTCAGAAAGAAAGTAATGTGATTTACTCACACACACAAGTATATTTGTATATATATATATATACATATATACATGAACATGTCACAGATTTATACAGTCTTGATTCAAAATTACAAACAAAACTCTCTAAAACAAGATTACAAACAATTGGGGATTCAACAAAAGAATTTATCTTTTCCACAATACAGAAATTTGGTCACACATTTGAACTCAAAATACAAAGGAGAGGATTTAAAATCCTGGAAATCGCTCTCAGGCTGAAGATCCTCTTCTTGCTTCCTCTTTTCTGATCTGGTTCTTCTGGAAATTGCTTCCTGAAGGCTTTTCTACTCCTCTTGCTTTTCCTGTATTCTCCCTTTTTCTTCTTCTTGCCACCATTTAATTTTCTATGCCTCTGAAACTCTACCCGACACCCATTCTTTTTCAGTTATTGTTTCTTGCAGAGAAAGATTAATTTTAAGAAACCATGTTGTGCTTCCATTAATGATTTCCCTCTTTTAAAGATTTCACCCGAATTTTCTTAACCTAATCTTGAAATTGAAAAATAATATTTCCTTTCATGCATAATATTTACCTTTGTTAAATAATAATAAAGAAATCCATTTTAGTTGCAACTAAATAATTATCCACAGTGAATAGTGAGAAAAAAACCATTTTTAAATTGCAAAGGAAATATTTACCCTTAATGAGCAATGAATAAATATTATTTAATTGCAAAATAAATATTTATTCCAAAGAAATAACATTCAATTGAGAATAAAATAATTATTCAAATTAACCAAGCATTATCATTTACTTATAAAAACAAAATCTATAATTAAATTGTAATTATTTCTTTTGTTTTATTATTTTTTTATTTCATTATTTAATTAATTTGATTAAACATTATAAAATTTGCAAACAATAAAACAACCAACCTAATTTAATTCTAAATGCATCTACATGATTCTAGGAGAACCATTCATGCTTTACCCTACCAAGAAGCTAACCTCCTCTCCTTAATCACACCCTTGGTCTTTGACAACCTGCAACTCAAGTACACTCAGATACCCATTAATAAATTAGTATCCAAATAAAATCTAAATCAAAGCAATATAATGCATTAATCCAAATAACACTATTCTATTTTGCTTCATTTTCAAATCAAACCATATTCAATGCATTTCAACTTTTCAAAATTAAAACAAACATCTTCATATTTCATCACACAAAACACCATATTATTTATTGTTTACTCTACCACACACATTCAGTCATATATCAAATCCACATAAATCCAAAAGCAAGCAGCATCAGAGTTTGAGACGTGACATCAAGCCACTATTGTACTACATTCTTAATTCCTTTTTCGAACTTTGCCATAGCTCTATCAAACTCTTCATCTAATCTTATCTTATTGACTTTCATCTTCTCCTTCTGAGTTTGTTGTTGCATCTTGTTATCTCTTCTCTTTTCTTGACTTCTTCTCGTGATACCTCATCGAGGTTTTCTTTCCTTTTCCTCTCTACCTAGTCTTTTGGCATCTAGGTTCTTCACTTGAACTTGGAAAATGCATTACGCAAACTTCCAAAACTTCCCTTGCCCAGATCTTTGGGCTCTGATACCAAAAATGATGTAGATAAAGGACTTAGACACAAACTCAGAGAGTTCTCTAAGGAAATGAAAATGTGATTTGATAACAAAAAGCACAAGATTCTTGGACTTTCAAAGATAACATCACCTAACACCCTGCAATTTATTCCAAAAAATTGCTTCTTTGAGTCACAAACCCTCAAAGGAACTCAAAGTTCATCTTCCTTTTGGAAACCCAAAATTTAAGACTATCTAAAAAACTCTAAATACTCATTGCCAACTGTTCTTGACAGTGATTAAACTTAAAACAAAGAAGTTTCAACAAACCCTCAAAGAGATAGGGTTTTAGCACAACAAAATGACAGTAAGAAACACACCGTCAACCATTTCGCCTCATAGCCCATCAAATCTTGAACTTGGGCTCGGAAGTCTGAAAGAAGGCATGAAAATAGAAATTTCTACAAGTTTCTATAATTTTCACTGTATGTATCATAAGAAATGAATTTTTTATCAAAACTAGAAACCCTAGTTTTTAAACAAGGCTGCTAGGAGGATTGATTTATTAGACCAATCAAACAATATTTTCTTTAGGACTGGTAATAATGAAAAACATCTAAAATAATATTATCTTTCCACCCATATAAGTTGCAGGTTTGTACAGGGTCGTACAAGTTGAATTACAAGTTGTTTCACATAGAAAACACAAGGATAAACGTGCAAAAATGAAGTTATTTCATTCCAACTACCTTCCATCATTGCTTGGTGTGAGAATATGTCCATTTTCTCAAATTCCATCCACTCTAACTCCCAAAATTGAATTCTAACCTCTCAAAACCAAAATTGCAAAGTTGTATACACTTTTTGTTGACAACATTGATAACTTTTTACAACTTTTCCACATAACCATCAAAATGGTCCCAAATGACCTTATTTGCACAAATCAACTCAAAACCAAGGTTGGAGAAAAAATAAAAGCCTTTACAAAATGACAACAAAATAGCAAAATGGATTCCCTTGCATCATACTCCCTTCGGAAAAGAAATTTGAGTTCCATCTCAAATGATGATCAGTTACATTTTCCATTTTCTCCAATTATGTTGTATTTGTAGCTTTCCTTTGACCTCCTCTCGATCTTCTCCATGATTGGATTGATTTTCTCCATTTTTCTTGGTGTGTACTCTTTTCTTCCTCTCTTTCTTCTTGAATCTTCTCTTGCTTATCAACTTCTTTTCTTGAAGAATCTGAGATTTGATTGCTCTGTCAAACACCTCATTACTGATGTCCATTTCTTCCTCCTCTTCATTTGCTTCTTGTTTTGCACCTTTAATTTTTCTTGTGATCTCCTCAAGGTTCTTCCAAGGTTCTATTGGGGATCTTTCAATATTCTTGGGCTCTTCTTCATAATTTTTCAGTTTGTTTTCTTGGACTATCAAGTTTTAATATCATCTTTGCATCCTTGGATGGTCCAATCATGATCTCTTGGTCATTGTTCTTGACCTTTTCTGCATATCTTATCCTCTCTTGAAGTGTTTCATCATCATTATTCCCTACAACACCATTTTCCTCTCCCTCTTTCATGTTTTTGACTAACCGCTCTTTTCTCTTCTCCCTATCAACCTTTATAACTACATTCTCTTTTTCATATACATAAAGCACAAGGAAAAACATGCAAAAATGAAGTTATTTCATTCTAACCACCTTCCACCCTTTCTTGGTGTGAGAATATGTCTATTTGCTCGAATTGCATCCACTCTATGTAATGTCCCTTTTTGGGATAACCCTAAATCTTGCCATAGAATCACAAGCTTAATATAGCTAGGGTTGTGACTTACCACTTAGATCCTTAAAGAGAGATAAACCTTGGTTTAGATCCTGTGATCATGCTAGAGATCCATCACTCAAATAGCCTAAAAATTGGTACTCCATATTGAACCATCTCAAGTAAGCAAGTAGGTAGCTCAAGCATGCAAGCAACTAGCTCACGCACACAAGGAACCAACTCAAGTAGGAAAGTAGGTAGCTCAAGCATGCAAGCAAATAACTCAAGCAAGTAGGAAAATAGCTCAAGTAGACAAGCAGGTAGCTCAAGCACACAAGCAAGTAGCTCCAAAAAATAGGAAACTAGCTCATGTAGACAAGCAAGTAGCTCAAGCATGCAAGCAACTAGCTCAAGCAAGTAGGAAACTAGCTCAAGCAGACAAGTAGGTAGCTCAAGCACACAAGCAAGTAGCTCCAACAAGTGGGCAACTAGCTCAAGTAGACAAGCAGGTAGCTCAATCCTACAACAACCAGCTCAAGCATGAAGAATTCTACCGTACATCACAAATACATAGTGACTAGCTCTAACATTCATCACATACACGATGGCTAACACACACATATCCATGATGCATCTCAGATAGAAAGAATATCAGTGTGTTGTGCACTACACTATGGGTCCTATCCTTTCCTTCGGTATACATATGAGCACACAATATACACTTGAAGTCACAAAGCATATGCAAGGTATACACATAGTTGCATAAATACATATAGGTCACAAAGTATACACATGGAAGGCATACACATATGGAGATATATTAACACAGACTGGTAGGAACATGCTCTAATACCACTTGTAATGTCCCTTTTTGGGATAAACCTAAATCTTTCCATAGAATCACAAGTTTAATGTAGCTAGGGTTATAACTTACCACTTAGATCCTTAAAGAGAGATAAACATTGGTTTAGATCCTGTGATCATGCTAGAGATCCA
>VDFB02353493.1:221682332-221766442 GCA_007258455.2 Sequoia sempervirens | reverse complement strand
TATATATATATATATTTAAATCTTGATTTTAACTAAATTAATCAATTTTTATACCTGTGACAACTAAATCAGATACATGTTTGTAATCAGCTGAATATAGTGGATTGTAGACATCAACATTGTCATCTTTAGCAAAAGGAGGCATTGATATTAATTGTTTCATATCCCATTGTGAAACATACCCATCTCTAATATTCTCACATTGATCAATATTTGTATTGTCCTCAATGCAATCAACACAAAAACATTTTTTTTCTCTCACATTAATTGCATTAGGCCTACTACTCCCTATTATCATGACTTGATGCAGATTTCTAATACCATGAATTGCTTGACAATTATAAGGATTTGATCGATCAATATCTATTTAAATTCAAACTTGAAAATTCAATTTGAAATCATGTATGTACTTGAACTTTGAAATTCAAATTTTTAACAAATTTTGACTAGACATACATACCTATAACTTCCCAAAAATACCGTGTGTTGTATGTTGAGTCGTGAGCAGAAAAATGACTTTTGCACCATTCAACAATTTTGTTTGCATTCCGTATGGCATTACCTACAAGTTACACACAAGTTGGCACAATTTGTCACCTATTACTTTCAAGGAACTTAAAAGAATTTAATTTAGTTTTTAAATATATATATATCTAATCTTTTAAAAAATATCAAGCTAAATTGGACATATATATATATGGTGAAAACTTTACATACCAGCAAGTTCATGTTGATGAAGTGCACGCTTCACACATGCTCCTGCTCCATCGTGCTCTCCTTTTCCATGTCCACTCATAAAAATTCCACAAAAAATTGGTGTTGTGTCTAGCATGTTGACTGCTTAACCAAACAAAGGCTTTTGCAGACTTAAATTGTCCTATGAAGTTACAAATAATTAAACACTTGAAAACCAAATTAGCTTCAAAAAAGTAATTATATATATAGATTTAAGCAATCAAACAATTTAAGTCTCAAAGTTAAAAGTAAATATAAATTAAAAAAAAAAAATTTAAAAACAATGTACTTACCAGCACATCCATCAGACCATATCCAGTGTTGTTCTTGATTTATGCCACGTCATCTTAGGTCTTCAAAAAACATTTTGAAACAATGAGCTACATAGCTTCTATCATGATTCGTATCATCACTAATATAAAAGTGAACCTCTTTGATGATAATTCTATCATCTTTGCTACTTTGTATTCCATCGACTGCTAACTCTGCATGTCTGTAGCAAACTTGCACGAAGATTGCAACTTGCTCTGAATGATAATATTGACTTTGGATCTCAATTTGAGGACTAAATGTATAGTTCTCAGAGAAATCTACAATAGAGAGAATACAACCTAGTGGAAAACAATTCTTTGAATAATGAAATTGCTTAGCTTGCCATCTTGCACCATGACAATGCTGGATATGTGGATATATGATATTGCAAAATTTACTCATGAATTCATTGTAAGGAAATCCACTCTCTTTGAGAACAATTTTGTTGGCCTCAACTCCTGACTTCGTTAAGTATACATTCTCATATTCAAATCTCTTCCAAGTAACTTGCATTTCATTATTGTTAACATGTAAAAGATTCTTCAAATCTCCACAATCATTACATACATTTTTTATACACTGAACATTGAATTCATTTGAATTTTCTAATTTTTCACATAGAAGAGACTTCACAAATTGTGTTGTGCTTCTAGGGATGGCTAAATTTTGATCAATTTTTGCCATAACTTTTCTATATGATTGTAGGTGTAGATCAAATTCAATGTGATTTCGACAACAAGTTTCACGTACTTTATTTATATGTACAAATGATGGTTGTAGTGTTTCAAACATCCTTTGACCAATCTTCACATTTGAAAATTCTTGTTTAAATGCTTCAAAAAGTTCACTTTGTGTTGTATCTATAAAATGTTTTGTATGAGAAATTTTTGTACCATCATCACCTATTATTTGTATAGTATCCCTTCTATTGGAAGAAACACGAGAGTGGGTGGTCCAATATTCAACTACCTGTTTCTTTACATCTTTTGAAATTCTATCTTTTCGAGGAACCCTACAAATATTCACCCAATTTTTCTCAATTTTTCCATCTATTTCATTTCTCTTTTCGATATACCTTTGAACAGTTCTCCTAGAAACATTTAGTAATTTAGAAATTTCTTGAACTTGTCTTATATGTGATAATTTCTTACTAGAAATTACAGTCATCAACGCTCTACGTGCAACACTTAAATCACTAGATCGACTCTTCTTTTCAATACATTCTAATGCTTCTTGTAGGTTTTCAACAATTGTTTGTTTTAAATTTGATGACCTTTTCCTATTATCAACCCCTAACAACTCCAAAATAGGGGTCATTTCTTTTCATCTAAATAACTTTGCAACTAACTGTGCTCTTCCAATTAGAGATTTCTTTTCAAAGAATTCATCCCATATTTTTTTAGAGTGTAATTTTAATGTGCTTTTAGATAACATATCTTCAGATGAAGTATTATTGAAAAGAGAATATTCATCCATCTCCATCAGATTTTCCATACTATAGTCCAAAAAATTTATATTAGTACTAGGTTTAGTTTGTTCTTGTACTTGTACGTCACCTTGATCATCAATATTTTACATGGGTTGTTGTTCAGTAGATGTTCCTTCATCTGCTTTTCTCTTTCTTTTTCTTACTCGTGTTCGATCATACTTCCTCGATCTAGCCCTTGGATTTTCCATCACAAATTACACTCAAATTTGAATTTGTGCCTACATACAAATTTGTACACACATGAGCTTTCCATGAAACATGTACAGGTAATATAGCATAAATATTTTAAAAAGCTTGTAACTAGATGCAAAACATAAACATAAAATATTTAAACAAAAGTCTTTAGTAAACATAAACATGCAAAACATAAAATATTTTTAATTGAATAATACATACATGTGTATAAAATTCTATATAATTCTCAAATAAAATTATATATAATTCTCTTGAAATAATTCTTTATAAATATATAATTTTACATAAGAGACACTTAAAATTATATATAATTCTCAAATAAATAAATAAAAAATAAACTTCTTGATAATGATATCTTTGATGTTTTTTATATAAATTTACTAATTTCATAAGTATGCTAATTTTATGTATATATATTGGAAATAAAAGTAAAGGCAAAGGTAAATTTAATAAAACATAGGTATTTAAGGAGGACATGTAAGAACAAGAATGGAAGAACATAGAATTGGTGATCAATAATAATGAAATCTAAGAATTTAAATAGTGAAAACAACAAATGCATTCATATTCAAACAATTTTTAAATAAATAAAATAATTGTTCAATAAATAATGTAAATAAAATAAAATAATCTTCTTTCTATATAATTTTTTATAAATATATTTCTACAAATATTTCTTTGATGTTAATATTTTAATAAAAAAAAATACTGAAAACAAACTTCAAATGCATTTTTCATAAAAACATAATCAATTAAATAAGTTGAAGATCAATACATACCTTAAAAATATCTCTCCTCTTGTCCAAATGCCTTTTCTTTTGCCGAAATAAGTCTTCTAACTTTCTGAAATTATAAACCTTCTAAAATGTCGAAATAAACCTTCTTTAATCGAAAATAGTCAAATATTTCAAAATATTTGTTATTTTTGAATTTTCTTAATTTGAGAAATTAGAAAGAATTTTTTTTTTATTTCAGTCATTTTTAGCCGAGTTTTTATCGGCCAATAGGTTTTCAGCCGATTTATTTTCGGCCTAGCCAGTACCGGCCGAGAAGGTTTCGGCTGAAACCTTCTCGACCGAAACCCTGTCGGCCGAAAATTCCTAGTTGGCATCCTACATGGCAACCAACTTATCATTTCTCAGAATTTTTTGAAACATTCATCTTTGACAGAGTATTTCTCTAGTCAGATTGATCTTTTTGCAAAAAGTAAAAATACCCTTTTGTAGAGCTCGAAGTGTAGAATCCAAATATATATTTTTTATAATATTCTGATTAGTTTTAATATATTTTATTTTTAAAATAATGCAAGTAGATTTTACAAATAAAAAGAGGTTGATTAGATATTAAAAAAAAGATAGTAAAACTTATTAAAATGTTTTAAATCTTATATGGGGCACAAGAGGAGAGAGTCTACTTCAAAAGGGTATGTTTTGTTTTTTGAAAATGATTAAAAAAATTGAAATTAGTTTACGGTCCGTGAAAACTATCAAATTCTAACATGTTTGACTTTAAAACTTTATTACGAGAAAAATATACATCAAAATGTGATTTTTTTTTCCATGCACAAGATATTGAAATTACCTATTTGAAAAAAAAAAAAGGGAGAAATGAAGTTTTTTTCAATTTGTTTCTTGACGGCCCGTGAAGTCACTCTTTTATGAAATGTTTAGCATTCCAAGATTTGTCCTTAAATTGATAAAAACATAATGAAAACAATTTTTTTTAAATTTTTTAAAATTATAGGAATAAACTACACCAAAAATTCTACATTCCATTAGTTTACACCATTTTGAAATTCAAAACATAAAGACCACTTTTATGTGGTCGAAGTTCATAATTTTTTTTGTTGTTGGCCAATTCCTTTATAAAGTGTGACACAGGTTTGTGCTTTTACCCCCTCAATGTTAATATGATGCAAATTATTTTCTTTGCATAGTCATGTATTCCCTCATAAAGGGCAACAAAATTTGCATTGTTATTTGTTTCATTTGGGAGTTTAACAAAAGCAACCCATACTATATTTTCATCTTCAAACCTTATTATATATCTTGATTTGGATGCCCTGGGATTACCCTTTGAGGCACTATCAAATTTTAACTTTAGTCTACTTCTTAGAGGTAGCAACCACTTAACTATGCTCTTGTTTTTATTGCTCTTGACATAGCCATTGCTTGGTGTGGTTAGATGTGACCACCCTTTCAGAATCTAATGATCCCATGAGGAATAGAACTTGTGTTTCCTCGCCTTGGTCTTTGTGTTTTGGTGCTCACTAATCCTATTTTTTTCTTATCATTATGAGCTTAAGGGAAGACTCCTTGTCGTTAAATATTCTTACATTTCTTTATTTTCATCTGTGATGTGGGAAAAAGGGATCTAGGGTCTAAATCATACCTTCTCCTACATAACAATGGAAGGAATAAAAAATGATCACAAACACCCACTTGGCTACTGACCTCAATGGAAGAGCCATAATTGTGGATCAAGGTTTTGGTTCTTTATTTGGGGGATTGACTAATATTGATTAACTAACTATTGATTGAATTAGTTTGATAATGTAAATATGCACCTAGGTCAACTATTAAAATGTAACAAACTATTATGATTTCAAGAAAACATAGAATAAAAAACCAACAAAAAAGTACATAGTGCAATAGAGTGCAGACACAAAAGAACCTAACATATAAATCTTGAGTTTGATTTGGATGGATAGGGGTAGTGACTCCCTAGACCTGGAAGTGCAAACCTTCAAAAAAAAAATTTAGACCTTGATTGGTCTCTATCTATAAGTTCTTCATTTTTGTACTTAGTGTCAGAACTTTGTATGTTGCTTATAAATTCTACCTTCCCTAACTTGTTGACTTGTGAGGCTTGAATGCTTGAATGATCAATTAGGTCTTCAATTCTTTCGTAAACTTGCTTTAGATCTATAATTTGCACACAAGGAAGAGGGGAAAGGGTTTTTTCATATAGGGGTTTTCCTAAGTCAAATCCTGTTTTGGTATTTAGATACCTCCACAATGGTTATGATGATATAAAAAAGTGTGCTTACCCTCGATCGAGCAAATGCAAATGGATAAACAAGTGAGAAATTGATAATTGTTACAACTTACCATTCAAATCTCATTCCTTGATGGACTAAAGTCATTGTACTCATCACCTTCAAGGAGAATTGGATGCTTGATTTGAAGTCTTGCAAGTGTTAGTGCTCACAAAATAAATGGACATGAAACATAATATACTCACATGAAAACTTGATGCATTGCTAACATAATGATTGATTGAAATAATGTTGCAATAATCTTTCTAATTTTTCTCTTGATTGCTTTTAGGATGCTCAATTATGATCTAAAAAATGCTAGGCTTTCAAATGGTGAAAAAGACTTGTATTTAAATGCATTTCTTTAATTTCCTACAAAATCAATTATTGACAGCCAACAAGTAAATTCAATTTTATGAATGTTAAAATGTTGACAATGAAATATTTAAATTGGGGCCAAAATAGGTTGGATAGTGACACTAGCGCCCTAGTCTAGACCTATTTTGGGGATTTTAGTGTTGTTAAGTAAATATATTAATTGATAATTCCCAATTTAACCTTGATTTTCTAGATATGATCATAAAATAGGAAAATTGAAAGCACAAATAGGTCCAAGAACATAGAGGGGAGCTATACCTAGTGCAAAATTGTCAAGGGTGAAAATTTATGATGCTAAACCATAGTTTCCAAATTATCATTATTGGTGTCTCCGTCCATAGACCTACCTACATCGACCCTTTCTTTAGTCTTGTCCAAGCCTTGAAGATCGAAATAATGTTTGTTGGAAAATGTTGATGCCAACCTAGTTTTTTGTTGAAGGTCTACCAATAGGCTTGAGAAATTTTGCACTAGATGAGGAGGTGATCAACAGTCTCTTCAATCTCTTTGCAAAGAGCACATCTATGTGGTTCTTTTATCCCTATTCTCTATAATCTATCTTTGAATAATATGCACTTGTACAGAGCCATCCACATAAAAGTGCTTACTTTGGGCAATACATTTGTACTCTGATATAGATTTAATGGCTATAATCCATCATTTATTTCTCGACTTAGAACTTCATATCCGATTTTGGTGGAGTATTTTTAAATCTCTATTTGGTAGCACACCAAAGAAGCTCATTGTTCCCATTTGATATGCAAGATTCATCAATTTGACAATTCTTTCAAAAGCACCTCCCTTGAATGAAGACCCAACATTTTGAAATCTTTCCATTTATAATCCCTCCTTCCAATCGAGCCATTGATAATCATAAAGTCTTGAACCTTATTGAACCATAAACCTTTGTTGTTAATTGTATTGTGTTCTTCGTTCCTAGGATATTAGCTAATAGTGGGTATTGGTTCTAGGAATTGAACTAGAATGATGTATCACTATCATTCCTAACTCTCCACGTATGATGGTCAATAATTATTGACCTGCACTTGATAATAAAATTCTAGATTTGCAACCCCATGGGAGGATTGGAAATGGTTAAGATTCTCTTGGGATCCTCATTGTCTAAATACTTCATCTACAATAGCTTGCTCCATTGGGCATTGAGGTCCTAAAAGATCCTCCATGATAATTTTTCCCCTAATGCATGGTTATGTAGTTGTAAGTCATGTATGTTTGCACCACCAAAAAAAATGTTTTTCCTAATAGTAACCCATGTAATAAGTGGTACATGTTTCTTGTCATTGGAACCTTCTCACAAGAACTTCCTTTGAATGCTCAATAATTCTCTAGTAGCCTTGTTTAGTAATTCAATACACAATACCATGTAAATAGGGATGGCGACTATTGCCACCTTGAGCATAATATTCATGACTACTAAAGAGATCCATCGACCCTTCTAGGATTTTGTCTTCTTCTTATATTTTGATATTGTTTCTCCCCATAGGTCTCCATATTTTATTGCCTGCCCCCCTTCAGCCAACCCCCTTCCCATAAATAGTGGCAGACTAAGGTAGGTGTACAAAAGAGTCCATTGTGAATTCCAAGTAAGTTTCTATTCTTTGTTGCACAAATTTGTTGGTATTGAAGAAACAATCCTTGATTTCTCCTTGTTTATGCATTTCCCAAAAGATTTTCTATACTTCATGAGGGTGTTCTTAATGATTGTAGATCCATTGATCATTGGGTAACCATAGGTAAGGGTATGATTTGCAAAGATTTGATGGGTGATGGTAGGGAAGTCATGTGAAATTTTGATACCCATCCAATGCTTTTCTCTACTATTGATGATATCCTTCTAATAATTGCATCTATTATTATCATGAAAGGAAGGGAGATCACCTTGTATTAGTTCTCTTGCTCCTTCAAAGACATATACATAATACTATTATACTAGTTATAATATAATTATAATTACATTACTAATATTTTTTATAATAATTATTAATATATTATATAATATTTAATTATGCATAGACATACATACATACATATATACATGTATGCATGTATATGTATATGTATTTTTATTTGTATATATGTATATATGCATATGTATATATATTAATAGAAATAAAATATTGTTCTTTAAGACTAAATTTTAATATTGTCAATGTATAAAATATTAAATAATTGAAATAATTCTCCTTGAGATAAAAGATAATATTGGTTGGGATAATTTAAATTTCTTTTTGAATAAAAGGTGAAGACATCTATAATTTTATTAATAATGTAGAAGTTGTATAATATAACATTACAAATTGTAGAAGGTTGACTTTGTAGAAAAAATGATAGTTTTAGAAGGATACTAGGCATATATAAGGATACCAAAACATGTTATTAGAAATTCCAGAGCTACATATCCAAAAAATCCTTTATGTTAGTATTGTAGAAGCAAAGTAGGAGTATCACTATCGAAGAAAAAAACCTTGAAGGACCATGGGGAGTAAAGGAGAAGTGGGGCTAGTAGCAATCTTGATCATTGCGAGATGGAACATCTATGCACAATAGATTGAAGGTTTGTAAAGGAAGCTACCTAATACTAGAGATGGAGGAGAGTGATTGAGTAGTAGAAATAGTGTGTTTAAGGTGTTTTTCATTCGATTTAGGTTCCCTTGGTCAAGGAGGTGACCATGTGTGAAAACTAAATTTTTAAAGGTGATACTACAATTTTTGTGAAGCCCCATAGTGATGGCATTGTAAATGCATGAGACCCCAGAGGAAGAGTTGAGCTGGGTCATTGAGAAGAAGCCACCAATGGGGTTGATTCCTTCAAACACTTGGTATTACAATACAAGGGTGAGATGTAACTTTATGCATCATTAAACACTAGATCCCATACATACTTATGACAAAGTAGGCATAAAAGGTGCAAGAATTTTATTAGATCCATGATGTTAGAAAGAAAACTTGAAGAAACTTCTAAGAAGGAATAGAAGGACAAGTGGTCTATGAGAAAATCCACACTAGTCAATTACCCGTCGAATGACCATTTCCACTCCATGGTATTCAAATTTGAAGATGTTTCTCAATTTTACATAGTCATAGGAACCAACTGAGTTTGAGGGCTCAAGAGCCATCAAGTGTCGATGGAAAATCTTCTCTTAAGCATTATTTTTTACTAGTAGACATTGATTGTGAAGATGAGAAAATAATTTTTGGAGAGGGTGAATGTTAGGTTGTTTTATAGTGCCTAGGATTTCCCTTGTCCATTCTTAGAGTGACATCAATGCACATGTGACAAGTAGGAAATAGGGATTCATACACCACAAGATTTAATGTTGGTATGTTGGGAGAAATAAACTCGCTCGAGCCAATGTACTCCTTGGCAATGATTGATTTGAGTCAATGTGAATTATTTTGGAGTTGGTGAGGGAGTTGGATAGTAGAATGTGATAGGAAAATGGTGTCTTAACCTTGTAATTACATGAGCTTAAATTATTTATAGGAAGTTTACATTTGAGTATGGATTGATGAAAATTTTTCCTCAAAGATTCATATTGATTAAATAAGTATGTTTGTAAAGTTTTATGTCAAGATCATGTTTAGAAAGATATTAGTTTTTATTTTTCAAAGTTCCAAAGTTTAGTTTGAAAGATTTAGAGGCATTTTTTGGGCCCAAAAGTGGTTGTAACTAGTGAAGCAAGTTATATCTTGATAGAGTGCTTCATGAGCTTTCTTGTGGTTCAAAGGGTTCATCAATCAAACACTCAAATCAAAATTTATGGACTTTAGAAGTTGTCTCTCTTGAAATGGGAGATGTAAAAGTGTGTTAGGAATGTAAATGAGTTATAAAAGGGGAGTTACATGTGTTGATGTGTGTCTTGATGCATCATAGGAATCTTCTATTGGAAATAAGGATGGGAACCACTTTTTAAGTGGTTTTAGTTCATGGTTTTGTAATACCATTTGATGGTTTTGTGTAGTGTATCTCCTACATATTAATGCATGAGATGGAGGTTGGGTGTAAGAGTCTTATAGCTATTGAGTTGCCTTTGGATCTTTGATTGGTGATAATAAATTATGAGAAATATTTCTCTACGAGTATATTGTAATCTTATTGGTTTTATAAATAATATAGTGGGAAAATTTTGGAGTGTGGGGTTTTTCTCCTAAAAGGGTTTTCCCCACGTAAGTCATTGTGTTGTGGTATGAATGTTGTTTATGTTTTTTTTTTAAAATTTTTTGCATATCCCTCCTCTCAAGATTAGTGTAGGAAGTTGTTTTCCTACCTTATCTTCCTTACATAAGAGATTTTAAAGGTTGACACAAGTTGGATCTTCCCATTATGGATAAAATCTTACAATATTAAGGAAAACATAATAGTCAAGGAGAACAACATGAATACTAGCAAAATTTAAATCTAAGCTTAATCTCCTACCTCATTCTCAATAATGTTGAAAAAATTTAGCTCATAGACATTACGATCCTTATTGGATGCAACCACTCATGTAGCCAATCCATGTTGTTATGTTCTTTCAAAAAATTATTTACAGTCAAATACTTCAAATATATTTTAGAGAAGGCCATCTTAGCAGACACATGAGTTTTTTCTTATCCTAAGAGATGGAGAGTACTTCACCTAAGAACCCCAACTTTACCACCAACCTTAATCTAATCCTATTAAAAACTTCTCAAAGGATGCAATGCCCATGATGTTCTCTACTACTAGCTTTCTATGATTAGTGATGAAGGCGTTATCCTTATTTTTTAGTCCCTTTGAAAGAACCACTCCATTCCTTACTACTTGCAGACCCATTTAATTTTATTTTTCTCATGTACTAGAAGCTTAAGCCTTTTATTTCTCATAAATAAAGAGAATCTTGTAATTTTGTTCACAACTAAAGATTTAAATATTTATTCTCATCACTGGAGCCATGGAATTGGATACAATGGATGAGGTAATTTGACCTTAGGATTTAGTAAACTTTCTAATAATTTGCACCAATTAGCAAACAAAAATCATACTGAAATATCTAGACTAGTTGTTCAAGGAGGGTCCTAATGATAATAATTTTTTGAGAGTCAGTTTGGAAAGGTTATAGCATTGTAATTCCTTTTCAATCTAGTTCTAAGTAGTGGTAGTGATTATCAATGACACCATTTTCTAGTTTATTTACTACTGCATTAGCCTACCTATAACAATGCAATATTTCATAATTGAAGTTTTGAAGTAGATAATTGATGCATTCAAATATGTATTCAAGTTTTTAGTTTGTTGAGGATTTAGAAGACACAATGTTTATTATGACCATTAAAACTCCTTCAATATGTAGATAAGTGATATTTTTCTTAGCTAGTTCTAGTCCCAACTATTAGACACACATGACAGCTAAGAGGTGGGGTGAATTAGTTGTACATTAAAATAATCAAACCCTCATTATTACTTAAACCCTTATTAACTTTCAAATCCTTGTTAAGCATCAGCAGAAAGTAAACATATGAAACATCAACACAACAACACCATACACAAGAGAGCACCAAATTTAAGTGGAAAACCCTAATCAAGGAAAAACCATGATGAGGATTAACTCACATATATATGAATAACAACACCAAATACAATAGTCTCACTACCCAAAAGAGAAGAAAGGCTCACTACCAAGGGCTCACTTCCCAAAGGAATCACTATCCAAAAGAAAGAAGAATAGAAGAAGATTGTTACAAGGAGGTTCACTACCTTAGAGAAATACGAAGATCCACCAAAACAACACCATTTGTAACCTTTGTCTCTCACTACCTCTAGCAACTTTAGGCACACTAAAAATGTAGACACCTACTCACTACATCTGGTAGCCTTAGGCATTTAAGATCACACTCACTTCACCACAATTGATTGCATTCACATCTTTTCAAACTTCTCAACACACCACACCACATCTCCAACAATAACCTTGCTTATATATCCTCCACAACCTCAAATAATCTTGTTTAGGTTGGCCTCAATAAAACATCTACACCTCAAATGTGTAACCAACAAATCTAGGTCGACAACAAACACTTCCAAAATGGAAATAAGTGAAGGAATACCACACCAAGGGTTAACTAGGACCCAAATCTACACCAAAATTCTTCACCACACTTCTACAAACCATGAAGCACATCCACAAGTAACGCTAACACACCAGGTTGACCAAATCTATATTAACACTACCAAACAATCAATTCAATCTTCACCAAGTCCTACAGACCATGAAGAAACATCACACAACATCCTAGAATATTCCAACATTATCAAAATATTCTACAATACTATTGCAACCACCTAAAACGAAGAACACTTAACATCCTATGCAACCAACCACACAGCCACAAGCATCTAACCTACTAATCAACCTTGAAGAACATCTGAACACACAAAACTCCAAGGGAAGGTAGATATAGAAAATATTAGCATGTTTCCAAAAATTTGTAAGACAAGAAACCTCAACACAAAGAAATGCAAAGCAATTCCATTTCTCGCAGACAACTTTGTTCATAGTATAATAGACTGTCAAACACAACTTCTACTGTCACACAATCCAAAACCTAAAACTCTAGATATAACACCTTTGATCATATCATCCAAACTACACAAGCACATATTCAACCATGAAGAAATGCAAACCACAACATAAAACGCAACTATTTCACCTTGTACACTCTTCTATTCAAATTTTCTCAAAAGCACTTGGAAACCAAGTGAACAAGCTACATCAACAATATCACAAACACCTTCTCACCACCACCACACTCTATAATACTAAAAATCTCTCCATCTACAACACTTGCTCAACACCACACTAGAGGTTGACATCAATGACAACACTAAAGTCAACATAGTACAACAATCTCCTTGTTGACATCAATGACAACATAGATCTCCAACAATATAACCCTTTTTCATTGATGGTAACACCAGCTCTAAAAAATCATCAACAACAAAAGTAACCCTACAATGGAAACACCAGCTCACAACAACTCTACATCAAGCAACACTTCCCCTTACTAGGATATTTCTTAAGTTTCATATTTCTTTCTTTTCTCAGTCTTCTCTCCCCCTTTAACATCAATTATTTCCTTGTTCTTTTCACTCCCTCTTTATTTTCCAGACTTCTAGCCCCTTAGCTTTTTAGACTACACTCTCTCCCCCTTTGAAATCAATGGAAAAGGGCAACACTTTCATACTTGTAACACCTATAAACAACTCTCTCTCACTTACTCTCTACTACACTCTCTCCATCACTCTCTCTCTCCCTCAAGGGAACAAGACATGATCCCCCTGACTACACCAACCAAAGACACCACTACCTGATCCCCCTGAGAGGTAGCCTTCATCAATTTAGGAAAAAGAATTCATCTTGAATAGCTCACCTAGAAATATGCACCAACTTATGCATCTAGTTGAAAGGAGGGGCAATAACACCAAGATTCTACCGAAGATACTCAAATGTATCTTTTGGAAGAGCCTTTATGAAAATGTCTACTATTTGATTCTTTAGAAGCACATAATCCAACTTCACTTCATTCTTTGCAACTTTCTCTCTTAGAAAGTGATACTGGATAGAGATATGCTTTGTCTTTGAATGCACTACCAATTTTTTTGAAATTTTGAGAGCACTTGTATTGTCACACAAGCTAGAAATAAGTTCTTCATATGATACTCTAATATCCTTCAATGTTTTCTTCATCCACAACAACTATGTGCAACAAGGTGTTGTTGCAATCTATTTTACCTTTGTAGTAGATAATGACACTAAATCTTTCTTTTTACTCAAACAAGAAACTAATATGCTTCCAAGAATGAAATAGCCTCCACTTGTACTTCTTTTTTCGTCTATGCAACCTACCCAACCTGCATTTGTATAAGCACTCAAAGAGAAATCAATATCCCTAGGATACCATAGACCAAAATATGGATTGTCTTTCAAGTATCTAAATGCCCTTTTTACTGTTATCACACATGATTCTCTAGGATCTTCTTGAAATTTTGCCACAAGACATACTGCATGCATGATATCCGGTCTAGTAGCAGTTAGATATAGAAATCCACCAATCATGGATCTGTACTTTCTCTGATATGTCATAAGAGATTCATCATTTTTTCTCAACTTACAACCAGTAACCATGGGAGTACATATTGGTTTAGAGTCCTTCATTCCAAACTTCTTTAACATTTCCTTGACATACTTTGATTGTGAGATGAATATACCTTTATTAGATTGACTAATTTCTAGCCCAAGGAAGAAATTCATCTCCCTAAACATACACATCTCAAACTCATTTTGCATTTCCTCTGCAAAATTCTTACACATTCCTTCATTTCCTCCAACTATTATGTCATCAACATACACAACCACAATTATAATTTGGTCTCTTATAAGCTTGAAGTAAATATTGCTATTTCTAGTACCCTTTTTGAATCCTTTCTATAATAAGTACTTATCCAATCTTGCATACCAAGCTCTAGGAGCCTGTTTGAGCCCATACAAGTCCTTCTTCAATCTGTAGACCATATCAAAATATTCTAAGGCTCCTACCATAGTACTAAAAAGGACATGTCAGATATGAATTTTTAAGAAGAAAGGCAAGGCTTCTAAGGCTCAACCTAAAGTTGTGAAAAAGACAGGAGAGCAGGTCAATCCTAGTCAGGTAGGGACCTCCTCATCAATAGTAGTGTCACCTCATACACAACACACATTGACACCAAGTGATAGTGGAGATGGAGAAGAACCTAAGAGAAGAGAGGGAGTCCCAAGAAGGCATATGGTGATGGTCCTCTAAAAGATAGTGATGTGGAAGATCAAGTAGAGAGAGAAAAAGAAAAGAGAAGGAAAATGGAAATGAACAAGAATAAGAAATTGATATACTGGAAGTTGATACTCCTGAAGATCAACCAAACCCATCTCGAAATGTGACTAAGAAGAGCACACAAAAAGGTAAATCTCCCACTTCCTTTCCTTTCAACTTGAAAAATGCGATGAAGTGCCCTCCTTTGAAGAGAGCTCTTCAATTTTCTTCTCTTGATTATTCTCAAGCTATTGGTACTACTTCTCCTCCTTCATGGCTAGAGAACACATTATCTAAGAAAGGGAAAATAGTGCCTATTATCCTACCAGATGATGAACTTGTAGGGAAATTATTGCAAAGGTCTCCTAAGCCTAATAAGTTAAAGACTACTTCAATATTTATGGAAGATAGCAGCTTCAAGCATTTTTCATAGACATTGCACATCCATCTACACAAAAAGAACTTGGTCAAGCTACTATAGCTGACTATAACATGAAAAAGGTGGATTTGAGACCTTCTAAGTAGGGATGGAGATGTTCATAACTTCCAGGTGACAACTACAAGGTTAGTAGAGAGAATCAAGAAGGATACACAGGACAAAGATGAATTAAAAAAGGTGGTAGAGTTACTCTCTAATTGGATAAAGTCACTAATGGATCCTTCTTCCCAACCTATTAGTCAAACAAGTTCCTCTTTTAATCCAAACTTTGTAGCTAGAAAAGAATTGGTCAAAAAAGTGTAAAAATATAGCTACTATGGTAGAGTTACTCAAGAATAGGTAACAAATGTAAAAGCCAAATGTCCCCTTCTAATTTAAAAATTAAATAAGGTTTATGTGGATGTGATCTTATTGAGGAATTCTATCAAGATTGAGATAGAAAACTACAAACAAGAAGGGACTCTTTGGCTACAGACATAAAATGGTATTAGGGAGATCTTGGATATGGGTTAGATAAAGCTACAACTGAGTAGATCATCCCTTTTGTAGATGAACCAAGGTGCATAATGTGGAGGAAGAGTATTGAATAAAATATCTCCTTGAAACAAAATATCTAGGAACAAAATAAGTTGTTAAAAGAGTGCAACCATATCAGCACTGACCTTATTAAAGAATTCTCATATTTTTGTTTTCAAATAAAGAAGAATGACAATGATGGTGTAGCTACAGTTGAGGAACTAAAGGAAGGTTTTCAAAAGGTGGTCAATACTTTGTTTGGTGAGAAAGCTTTTCAACAAGGAAAATTTGAGAAAGTTAGCCAGGATTGATTTTGCATTATCTTGGTGTGAGAACTCCGTAGTCACCCTTGCTACCAAGATTGAAACTCTTCACAACAACAAAGCTCTCTAGAAGCTTAGAACTAAAAATGTTACTATTCCTCAACACAATGAGATTCTAGTTATCACACAAGAACTTAAGGATTATAAAACATGTGTGTCATCTAATTAGCAGGTCCCAACAATAGAGAAAGCAAACACGGGCCCACCAAATCAACCCCCTTAGCAATAGTCATGCCTTATTTGGGTATTCAATTTTATAAAGTTTTACTGTATTAAACTTTATTTTTACGGTTCTTTTAAAGAATCAATTTTTTTAAGAATCTTGGATACTTACATTTTAAAATGCTTTAAATATGTAATTAATGGACATTGGAAGGGTCTAAAATTTTGATCCCCATTATATTGTGATTAAGAGTGAGTTTCAATCAAAGAAGGATCAATACAATTTTGCTCATTCCTTAAGGAATTCTTTTGTTTGTGTGCATTTAAAAATTGAATGTGATGCTTAATATTTGTTTTTAATTTTGCGAGCTTGGACGAATGCTCAAATACTAATTTTCTTTTTAAACATGATATTCCATTTGTGTCATATTCATTTGCTTCTAGGGTGAAGTAGAGTTTAAATTTGAATAGTCATTTATCTATTGTTGGTATCTCAATCTTTGTGTTGAAGCATTGGTGATAGTTGTTTTCAAAATTTACATCTTTTGTACCCAAGTTGATATTTCAAAAATTCATTTCTTAAGTTTAATCATATTTGTATCATGGCTATGGACAAATGTTAGTTTTCCTTTTCTACTTTCTAGTTAAAATTATACCCCACCTTTAAATTTCAAAATAAAATTATATTGTACAAGGGAGTTGTACCTTAATCAAAATTCAGAGGTAAGTTGATCAATACTTACCTAACTATTTTTTGCTATTTGTCTTCAAGTCTGGATAAAATACTCATTGTATCCGTTTATTTAAAGAAGACACATCTGTTAACTAACAAAGAATGAGATTTTTAGATCTCACCCAATACTATTGGAAGTATCGCGAGTAAGCGCACCAAGATGAGGGAAAAATAAGTGGCAAAAAAGGATATTTTATGTAAAATACTTACATGCTTCATAAAATTCATATGATTTGTGATTCATACATGTTATAAAAAATATAGATTTTTAACACCATAATGTGATTTTTTTAAAAATCCCACCCATTAGGTTTAATTTCCAATATTATGAGTTGGATCTCCAGGTTTTGGCTCCTAAATTCATATTTTCAACATATGATAGTGAATTCAAACTTCAACCTTGTTAGATTTATGTATTATATAATGAGTTTTCACTAAACCACCAAAAAAATGACAAGAAAATTCTTAGCTTTCTAGACATATGATTTTTTAATGTTTTGACTAAGTTAATACATTTTTTAATTTTATTTTAATATTGTCTTCATATTCTTCAAATATGTTGCATTATGTTGTCATTAGTGTTTTCATTAATGTCAACCTCTAGTGTTGTCATGATGAGAAAGTGTTTGTGGTGTTGAGCAAGTGTTGTAGATGCAGTAGGGTCACTTGGTTTCCAAGTGCTTTTGAGAAAATTTGTATAAAGAGTGTGCAAGGTGATAGGATTGTGTTCTATATTGTGATCCATATTTATTCATGCTTGAAGATGTGCCCATGTGTTTTGGATGTGATGAATAGTGGTGTTTGAAGGTGTTATATCTAGAGTTTCAAGTTTTGGATTGTGTAGCAATAGAAGATGCATTTGACAATGTTTGGTTTGTGAAGAGGTTTGTTAGGGAGAAATGAAATTACTTTGCATTTCTCCACACTAAATTTTATTTTCTTGTGGATTTGGAAATGTGCTAATGATGCTTGTATCTATCTTCCCTTGGATGGTTTGGTGTTCAGTTGTTTCACAAGCTTGGTTCATGAGTTGTGTCTTAGTGGTAGTTTGATTGATTACACAGGATAATAGTATTCTCAGTTGCTTGTGTTTGTGCCAATGCATTTGAATATTCTATTGGTGTTTGAGTATTCCAAAATGTTGTGTGATGTTGTTACATGGTCTGCGGGATATTTTAGAACCTGGTGAAGTGTGTATGTGGTTGCTTGGTAGCATTAATGTCGGTTTGGCCAACTTGGAATGTTAGCGCTATTTGTGGATGTGCTTTGTGGATTGTGGAAGATTGGTGTAGCATGTTAGTGTAAATTTGGGTCTTGGTTAACCCTTGGTGCACGGTCCTCCTTCACTTCTTTCCACTATGGAAGTGTTTGGTGTCGACCTATTTGGTGGTTACACATTTAAAGTGCATACATTTTATTGAATTCGACTTGGAGAAGGTCATTCGTGGTTGTGGATGATATATATGCAAAGTCAATTGTTGGATAAGTGTGGTGCAAAATGATGTGTATGTGATCAAGTGTTAATATTTGAGTACGAGCATGAACGCCTAAGACTACCGAAAGTAGTGAGTAGAAGGTGTCTACATTTCAGTGCGCTTGAAGTTGTTGGAGGTAGTGAGCCAAAGGTTGTGGATGATTAAGAGTGGTTTTGGTGGATTCTCTTGTTGATCTAAGGTAGTGAACCTCCTTGTAGCAATCTCTTTCTATTCTCTTATATTCTGGAAGAAGTGATCTTCCTTGGCAGTGAGCCTTTCTTTCTTTCTTTCTTTTGGACAATGATTACTTTAGGCAATGAGCCCTTCTGGTAGTGAGCCTTTTGTAATTAGTGTTGATATTTATTTAGTGAGCCAATCCTCACCATGGTTTTTCCCTAATTAGGGTTGTCCACGTAAAATATGGTGTTCTATCGTGTATAGTTGTTGATGTGTTGATGTTTCATTTGTTTACATTCATGCTAATGCTTAATAAGGGTTTGAAGATTAATAAGAGTTTGAAGGTTTTAATACACAAATGATTCACCCCCCTCAGTTGTCCTGTGTGTAACTTTTGATCTATTCATCTATTTTTAAAAAAAATTGGATTCTTCTAGTTTTATTCTATACACATTGATAAAAAATATTTTGATTGTTTCTAGAAGTTATATAATACACACACTTCATGATACATTTTAAATGATGGATCCATTTCAAAATCACCAAAAAAAAAGAATAAAAAATATATAACTTGTAGTGCTAGCTCTTAGCTATATTTTCACTAGTTACTTTTAAAAATATTTAATCAAAAAAATAATTAAGGGGTGCATATTGGATGCAATGTTATATTTTAGTGATAAAAATAGCACTTTTTTATGTGCACTTAAAATTTGACCTTCTTAATATTAACCATTTTTAAAAGCTTTAGACTTTAGGAACTAGATTTGATGAATTATAGTTATTGTTCTTACATTGTCAAATTTTGGATGTAAGAAATTTGAATTGCATGTTAAGTTATAGGTTTTGCTCATTTTATGAAAAAGTGGCCACTTTTTGAACCACTTTATATCCCCCATTTTCATGCATTTGCCTTTATCTTCGAATAAATCATATTCATCATAGTTATATGATGTTTTTGGGTGAATATTGTGTAATCCCTTTAATAATTACAAAATGGTAGTTTCAACCACAACAATGATGAGAAATTAAACTCTCCTCTCATAAAGGGGAGGCTCCCTTCTTATTGCTCAGTAAGTCAACTAGAAATTAAACTAAGATTATGTACACTACAACTATCCATGTGGGGGTGTCTCCATCAACATATTCTTTTTTTTTTTTTCAGAATAAGGGAAATGAATTACAATATTGACCTTGATATTCATAGGAAGTAATAAATAACACTAGTTGGAGCAATAATAGTTGATACCCAATTTTTTTAGGCGTAATCTAATAACAAGAATGATTACCAACAAATGATAGTAACTTAGAAAATCCATGGAAATACAAAGTATTCCATCACTTTCCATAATGGTTCACACGTAACAACAACTTATAGCTCAAAGACTCCAAGTTATTCCCAAAGATGATCCCAAAGAGTAACCTGCATAGCCAGTTGTAGCTCAAAGACTGTCTATAAACAACACCAAATATCCACAAAAATATAGCTAATGATCGTAGCACAAAGACTATGAGTTCTCAACCAAATTCATACACAAAACATATAGCTCCAAATACAATATGATAGCACAAAGTCTATTAGTAATAAATATGAATTCCCCTTCAATAATGAAATAATACACCACTTATAAACCAATTTCAAGATAATATGACAAGAGAGACATAAGAACACTCTTACATACAACAAACATGCTCCAAAGCAAAGGTTGAAGGAAATCTCTTTCTTTTATTTATCAAATTTCAATTTGCACATTCAACACAAAGATTGCAAGTATGCTCTTGAAAGTGGCAATGCTTTTCTTCAAAAGATCAAAGATCCATTACAAAGGAAACTCCCTCATATTTATAGAGGAGAGTTGAGAGCTAATATAGGAAAGTAATAACTAAATTGACTTATTTAATAGGAGATTCTGATTTGATTTAGGAATTCTCTATTTTTACATGTAATTACATTTTGGAAAAAGACATGTAAAATATCATAAACTAATTACATAAAGCATGAAAAATACTGAAAAATAAACTAAGGCACGTTCAACTTTCTTTGCTGTCTTTCTCCAAGAAATCTTCATACTTCTCCATGATTGCTTGAATTTCTTCATTATTGGGCCCTAAAGTGTGCTTGGAGATGGCAAGGACTCTTACGATTGAATCCTTAATGGTGCTACTAGCTTTCTCAAGCCTTTCTAAATAGACTTTGAGTTTATCCAGGGTTAATTGAATATCCATCAATTTTTTCATCGAAGCCACTGAGAAGGCTTGATCTTCAAATTATTTTTGGATCATAGACATGAATTCTTGAACAATTTCATCTAAGGAAATGATTTTTCAATTATCATCAAGTAGTTTACAAGGCAACTCCTCAATTTTGTGGACAAGATCCAAATCATTATCTTCACTAACTTCATCAGCATCCTGTAAATCCTTGATTAATTCCTTGATGAAATTGATCTTGTATATCATCATTTCCTTTACCTCCACACAAATATCTCTATTGGGAATTATCCCAACTTCCACCAAGGTATCAAGCTTGAGTTTCTTCATTTTGATCCAAGCTTCCAAACTGTCTTCTATTTCCTATCACTCCTGGGAAAATATATCAAAAGTTTTATCTAAATCTGATCTTATTCTCTCCATATTTCTGATTCTCTCTATAGAAGATTTTAGGAGCTGCATTCCAAGTGTGATATCATTCTATCTAGAAAGTCACCAATTGCTTTACCTCTTGAATTTACTTTCCCAAATTTATGAATAATTGGCTCTTCAATACTTATGGCCACATGATCTATTGACTCCAAAGATTAGGTAATCTTCTAAAGCATTGAGGTCAGTTGCTCTGATTTAGCCTTGTATTGATATTTAATCTTCTTTACTTCATCAAATTTCTCAATGAGAGAATTCAGAGTACCTTGTACATCTACCTTAGCACTTTCATGAGTCTTGGCCTTTTTCTTAGATTTTTCCTTTATTGGTGCCAACTGTGTAAAGTCAAAGTCATTTGGAGAGATGGCTTGCTTTTTCCTTTTTGATATATAAGATGAAAACCTTGGGGGAAGTGGAGAAGAAATTTCTTTTGGATTGGCTTCCATGACTTGATTTGATGTGACTGCACTCAGAAAAGTTGCTATTATAATAGGAGAAGTGTCAGTAAAAAATGCACTAGGAATTTCTACACTTGTAACTTGGGCAGTCTCAATCATATGCTATTCTAAATCAAACTAAGAGGTCATATCAAAAGAGGGTGATGATAGACTTGAAAAAGATGTAGGAGACCTCAAAATATTTTCCAAACCATTTTGGTACTATCAAAAATTGACCGTGAAGATGAGGATGAATGAACTAATTGAATGGACACAGAAGGGGTAACTGTGACAATAGGAATGACCTCAACAGTGATAGGTAAAGATTGTCCAATAGAAATAGTGGGAGGAGTGGGAGAAGACACATTATTAGCAATGAGAGAAGAGGATATAGGTGGTTCCTTATAGATATTCTCATGAGGTGATACTCATTCTTCCTCATTTTAATCTTCTTCTTTCTTTATCTCTTGAGTTGATGCCTCTTTCACCATAGTAGATGGATCTTCAATCTGTAATGCCCCGCCACGCGACCCTAGAGGAAGTTGCAATTAACTACTCAAAAGCAATAATTTTTTTAATTTTTTTTTAGTACAAATAATATGCAAGATCACTATCCATTGCCAACAACCTCTAAGGTTACGAGACTGAGATTACTTAAAACCCAAACAAGAAACATGAAAGAAAAACATAACATTTAATTACTTAACAAGATAAATACTCATACATTCCCTTCATGATAAAATTACAACCAAGGCATAAAAGATACCACATGATCCCAATAATAATCTTTACAATATGATTACAACACTCATTCCCCGAATGAGGAAATTCCAATATACAAGGTTACAAATTGCATCTTCCACCTTGATACAAAGAGGGGTAATAAATTACACTAATAACAGAAAAGAATAAAGCATGAAGTACTGGATCCCACGAGCTCTCCAACTGAAATTCTTGTCCACACGAACAAGAAGACAACCCAACGGATTAAGGTGCACGTTCCACCCAACCATGTGATACCCAAAGGCTCACCCCCCGTGCTAGGAGATAGTAACAAGGAATCCTATACAAGACCATCAACCCCTAGACACAAGCTAACTCACACTAACATAACCAAACACATGAACCAAACAACCATAAGGATAACACAAGTACAAATCCAACATCATTGACATAGGTCACATTGCTTCCAGAAATAAAAAAGATCGAGTATGATAAGAAGAACATACACATAAAACCAAATACCAACTGTTGTCATAGAAAGAGTGTCATCACATAGCTCATCATGGGATCTCCTCTGGGAATCTTCCTAGGCTCCGGCCCCCACTATGGGTTTCTCTGGTGGCCTCTATTGAATCCCGACACCCATGCTCACTCATGTAGAATCAAATACCTCTCGTAGAGACAAGATAGATGACCTTTCCATTCCAGGCCTTCCTGTCTCATCCCAAGTCTATACAAGCCCTTGCGTCCATGAAAGAGGCTCAATTATCTTAATTAGTGTGAAATACTACCTAGCTTATAAGTACATTAATTTAGTTATCACTTGATTAAACCACTTTTGAAGGTTTCCCAGCTTACCTCTTTGGGCTCTAGCCCCTAACAAAAGTCACTCTTCTACTTGAAAACATACCAAATAAAAAAAATCACCAACGGAATCCCAAGTGCAAACCAACAAGACAAAACCCCTCTAACTCTAGGAGGAACATAAAATGAAAATCCACTCCAACACAGGAGGCAACAAAAGTCAAAACCCTCTCCAGACACTGCGGGCAACAAAGGTTAAAACCCTCTCCAAACATAGGAGGAAACAAAGATCATAAACCACTCCTTCACAGGAGGCACAATTCACATAAACCACTCTTAAACCATAGAATACATAGACCATCCCCATTTGTGAAAACCGGTTAATACAATAGGATACAATTATACGCCCTACCCAAGGCAATACAATAGTTGTCTAACATAATACCACAACCCCAAAAGTTAAACCCCTTTTGGAAGACTTAACAACCCTTCCAAACAATTCCCCAAAGCGAAAACTGAAGTACACATTCAAGAAGGGAAATCAAACAGGAATTAAATCTATATTCGGATTTCCTAAACCCATTTCCTTCATTAACATTCAGTAATTTATTGCCTTAATAACACTAATTTAATAACATCTCTTTCAGGCAAAAGATGAAATTTAAACCAAATATTAAATTCCCTAATTACTTTTAAATAATAGTAAAATAAACATTTACTTCTTCGATTTACAACATATCATTTTAAAATAACTATTTCCTTTAAAAACATTCCCTCATTAAATAACTTCTTGCACATTTGAACAACGATAATGAATTTAAATCTAAAGGTTTACTTTGGTTTCCCATTAACATTTAAATATACTAAAATCCCATTTCCCAATTAAATCAATTCATTATAAAGTAGCTACCTGGACATAACACAATAGTCATAAAATTTCTCTAAGCAAGGTCGATACATAACTCAACTCTAGATGGATGACAACATTAAGGTGTTAAAAGATGTCGCATAACGTGGCTACCTAGAGTTTATCTCTTCACTACACAAAATGATTAAAATCAATTGTGTTATAGTAAAATCATTATTAAGTCAATAATTGAGATAATAAGATAATCTTAAATTGATTACATTTAAATATACAATTTATAATTTCAAATTTAACTCTACTTCATTAAAATAACTCAATTATTTCCAATTAAAATACAAATAAAATCTATCAATATATATATACATATATTAATAACCAATTATAAACAAAAACATTTAAATAAAATTTTAAAATATATAATATACATATTATATATAATAATACATATTATATATATTAAATATATTTTAAAATAAAAATTTAATAATAAAAAACACATTTTATAATAAAAACGCGGACCCCCAAACTAGGGCACACAGGATGGCCTCCTAAGGGCAGCGGCATGTGTGTTGTGCACACAGCCCGCCTCCCTCATGGGCAGTCCCTGTCCTGGGCGGCGGCCTGTCTTCACACACAGCCTGCCTCCCCTGAGGCTAGGCGACGATGGGGGTTGGCTTCCCCTGCCTCCCCACAATATCTAATAAATTTTATTTTAATAAAATTTCTTTTAAATACAAAAAAATAAAACTCCCCAAATACACAGTTAAGAAATACAGGGCAGACCCAATTTTTCTATGTAAAATTTTTAAAAACCAAAATTTTCTTTTTTCCAAGAATAATAAAACCAGTATATTTATAAAATATACTAGTATGTATATTTATAAATATACAACTAAAATCTCCATTTTTAGCCAAGTTGTGCAATTGCACAACAAAATTTTGCAACAAGAAATAAATTTTCCAACACAAAACTGGGTTTAAATTTCAGTTTGAAATGAAATTTTCTTTTGGTTCCCTTTCAATTTTTTCATTGTTTGATTCTTTCCTTGTTTTCTTTTCCATTTCATTTCTATTGCAAGAATCTATCTTTGTTTCCTCTTCTTCCATGATTTCAAAGAGGTTTCCAGATTTGTTTTCTAAACTTGCATTCAAATTGAAACCAAAATCTCAAAACTTCAAAACAATAAAACCAGAATAAAACCTGTGATCATGAACTTGAAGAACAAATTGATGTTGAGTTCCTCTGCAGATTCCACTCCTCCACCATTTCATCCCAAGATCTCCACCTTCAAACCAAGATTGAATCCAAAAACCCAAAACCCTCTTTTCTTTTTGCAACCCCCCCTTTTTTCCAAATTGAAAATCATCCTCCATAAAATAAACCAAAAAATGAAAATATAATATTTTTCCCCCAAACTCAAATTCAAATTCAAAATGAAATTTCATGGCTTCTCCAAATCCACCCCAAATTGAGTCAACTCTCTAAAAATATCTTTTCCACCCAAAGTTATTGCATTTTGAAGATATTTGAATTTTAAATAACTTAGAACAAAATTCCAATTTCCAAATAGAATTTAATACATTTAAAATTTCTTTTCAAACAAAAGAATTTAAAACTTTTAAAACTTTCTTTCCCAAAAATAATCTAACACTTTTAATTCAAAGAAAACGAATAACTTAATCAATCCAACACAATTAATTTAATTAATCAATAAAATAAATCTAATTCGAGATTAAATTATTTTATTAATTAAATTAAATTATTTAATAAATTAAATAACATTTTTAACAATATAGCCAGATTTATTTAAACAACTTAACTACAAAAGCCATTTATTTACTTTTTATCTTGAATTTAAATAAAAACCAAGGTGAAAGGGACAACATATAACCACTACACTCGACTACGACCCGACAACACACCATGAGTAGGGGGATGACTTGGCACAGAAAACCTAGCTACTATCTCCCAATCGATTACCGTTGGTCAATGGACACGCTCAGACCTGTGAACCCAGGTGGAGTTGATGTCCTATACCTGCAGTCCTGCAAACAAAATGAGTGTCGAACATGCCTATAACATAGTAGACACACCATGAAGGGGAAATCATGGAATCACAGGCGCTCGCATGCGAGTGATGTAATCCTGTCCCCTTCACCAATACAATATTACTAACTGACAAATCTAACATCAATAATATAATCAAAAGCATAAAGCATCATTAATTTCAAATATCGACTAAGCTAATCCAAAGCATGCCTTAATGATAACATCGGAGTAAAATACCATCACATCAAAATAGGACATTCACATCACTTAACAGTCAGCGATCAAATAACAACTAAGCACCTTAATTCAAGTGTTAATAGAAACAAGGCATAACATAGAAAACATTGCCGAACAAAGAGCCCAAAATGGAGGGGTGTTACATAATCGCTTGACCTTTATTTCATTTCACAATAAACTTGATTTTTATAATAGAGATTTTGCTTGAACTAGGTAAATCATCCTTGTTCTTTGTCCTCAACTTAGATTTCTTACCTACAAGGCCTTTAGGTTCCTCCTCCTCTGATCTAGTAACAAAGTGTTTCAAATCGATCCCTTTTCCTTTTAACCAAACATTAGTGTTAGCAAGATTTGGTTCAAACCTTTCTCTAATTGATATCACTTCTTTCTTTGACCACTAGATGGTTGTTAGAGGAGATCTTGCAACATTATTCCTCTCATAGACAAGGTCTAGGATAATTCCATCATCCTCCATACCTTCAAAAATATTAGCCAAATCAATATTTTCAATTTTCTCCAGAGTTAGTTGACAGTAATCCATTTTTCTTATCTCTTCTTCTATCCTTTGATCTACCCATATATCTTCAATTCTATTCACATGGGTGTCAGGTTTCTTGATTTTTTCTTTCATCCCAGAGTAGTCAAAATCACTCCTAAAATTCTTCAAAGTAACCCACTTCATCTTAGATTCTATGGCCTTAGCCCTTGGAGATGTTTGAATGGAATACCTACCAATTGTGAGAGGAAACCTAAAACCTAGTTTGTGTGATTCCATTTGCTTGCTATGAACAATCATTATCTTCTTAAAAAGCTCCATTAGGACAATCTTATCACTAGGGTATCTTGGGAGCATGTATGGATAACCCACAAAGCAACCAACTCTCAAGTAGGTGAATATGGGGAATTGTAGATATAAGCAATGATACTTATTTACCACGGTCCATGCTTCGTCAGAAACCATTTTCTTCTCTAACTTAGGATCAAATTCACATAAGAAGGGAGCAAAGAAAGCATCATTAACTCTTTGAAAATGATGAATGCTTCCATCAAGATTTATCTGAGGAAAGTATTTTAACACTAGAGTTACCCTTTTTTTCTGTTATGTTGTCAATCCGGGAAAATTTCTCATTGCAATAGAAACATACACCAAATAAGATGTTGTGTAGAGCTTAAGTGAAGTATGCACTTTGATCAATTGTTCATGAATTGCATCACTGATTTGTTGACCCCAAAGGATTTTTTCTTTACCCATCGTTATGATCTTAATGTACACATACATTCACTCTTGAAAGGTGGATGAAGTAGGTAACCCTTTCACTCTACTGAGAAAAGTGATCAAATCATTAAATTATTCAATGAAGTCATTGCAAAGAAATATTTTAGGCCACCTGGAAACACTTGACCATGGATTCTTCAACCACTTACTATTAATCACTCTTTTTTAATTATTTGTATCTTTCTCATATTTATCTTGTGCATATTCCTTGGTAACTATTACCAGATTTTCACCTATAGCTCAATCAAGTAGAGCTTATAGATTTGAATTGAAAGGAAAAACGTAAATTTTAACCTCTCCTAAATTAGATTCAACTACATAAATAAAATACTTCAAAATATTACATTTTTTACAAATTACTGCATTTATACATATGCATGTAACATAGGAAGGATTTATATAAGTCTTTTCTAAACAAAGAAGTAATCTTTATTGAATGTAAGAATGTTCATTGTATCACACAAGCTGTGAGATTAACTTTTTCTTATTTAATACAAATTAAGATCATATACATGAATAAGTAAATGAAAGAAAATGTGCATATAAAGAGAGTGACTAGTCATTGCACGAGAATGATTGGTTCACAGTGTTGTCTTGCTCTGTTGCTGATACAAGCTGCTTGTCCCTCCTAGTTCCTCATTGTTCCTAGCTCTTGCATCTGGAAATAGCAATGGTGTTAGAGCAATGCTCTAAGCAATGAAAGATCACAAACATTATATGAACATACACCTATGCATGTATAAACAGATCTCAATGTGCATTAAATAAGAAATGGATACTTTAGGTGTCCAGGAAAGCATCAAAGACATTAAACACATCCAAAATATGCATTTATTTTTCTAATATGTTTGCTTCATGTGCAGATACAAGAAAATTTTGTTACTATTTTAATATTATCAGTTTTCAGCACGTGGGATAAATGTGGCTCCCATACGGGTTGAGCCCATCGTGCATATAAATGACTGCAGTCAAAATGATAGTGACTTGTAGATTGACAGTGTACAATAACATAGTGGGATTCAAGATTATAGTCTATTTGAGTCAACATCTTGTCAAATTGTTTTGACAAGGCATTAAACTGAGTTGACCACTTCATGGTATACTTGAATAATCATACATCACCTATGGTAGTGTGTTGCTAATCACTGTCATAGAGGACATATCATCAAATAAGTAGATCATGAATGGTTGTCCCAATTCAATTACAATAGAGGACATATCATCAAACAAGTAGATCATGAATGGTTGTCCCAATTCAATTACAATTACATAATATCAGTCATGTAGTCATTAATAGAATACAAGCAAAAATCTAGGAGATAGGAGTTTACAAAAACTTGTGGAAAAGAAATGCAATTTAGAGTGACAAAACATGTTTTGTTATTATTTTCTCTCATTTATTCATGGAAGAGTCATGAAAGTATAAAATATTGTGAAAACTTCAAAGCTACAATAAACAAGAACAAGTGAATATTTAGTTGTTAGAAGAAGAAAGCTCATGTCCTTATACTGTCTTTTGTTCTCTCATTTCTACATGAAAAATAAAAAATGGAAATCATTGATTACAAATGCTACAGGAAGTTCCAAAATTCCAAAATGAGTCTTCTTTCAAATTTGAGCACCCAGAAACCCTAAGGCTGGGCCAAAGTTATGGAGGGTTTTATTTGCAAACTACCCAAAAGATGCAAAAGGAAGAGTTTTCTGTATGAGTAGCATTATCAAGGACTAAGAGGTCAAATCATGGCTCTTTTCATGAAGTAAAGGAAAAGATGCATAGAGCTTTTGAATCATACCCATATTGTACAATGACCAAGAATAAGGAAGAATGAAGCCTCAACTTGTCAAAGGCCGAATACAAAAATAGAATATCCAGAATACATAACTATTAATGTGATGAAAAGCTATAGAAGGGAGGTTTCTTTCAGAAGCTGGGGTTTTGTGATACCCATGATTGAATACAAAAAATGGAAAAATACACTTTTCTCTGCATATAAGTAAAATCCCATAGCTCGCGGCCTGGGTTCTTTTCACTTTTCATAATGTTAAAAATAAAAACCTTTGATACCTATACAAGCATTGTTTCATAAAGGAAATGTAAGAAGATTTACAGGAATATAAAAAATGGAGGAAACAACCATGAAAAGAACAAAAGAAATGAGTGCACAAATGAAAAAGAAATGAAGTTGCCCAGATTTACAAATGGTCATGTCACAAAGTGAAATCTGAGTAACAAAAATGACGCTTGTAGCATATATGGCTACATAGAAAAATCATAGAACAGTAAAAGCCGTGGGTATGTAGAAACCAAAAAAAAATATCTAGCTCAGAAAGAATGGCCGCGACCATTAAAAGGAAACTATGGCGATCATCATGAATTAAATAAAATATATAAAAGATGTAGATGTTTCCTATGCTACACAGAAGCCGAACCATGGCCAAGAAATATACCAAAGTTAGGAAAGAAATAGAGGTTTCTTTATCTTTTTCCCTAGAGTAGAATAATATAAACATAAATATATAGGGTGCTTACCTTGTTTTTTATTCTTCTATAAAATTTATGATGAGCTTCTAGCTATCAAAATCCAGAGCGCCCAACAAGTTGAGCACAAAAGAAAAGAAACAAGTAAGATAAAATGAGGGAAAGTTACAAGATGCCATGGCCTTGAAGGCTAGAAATTGATTAAAAAGATTTATATTCATGTTTTTCTTTAGAAAATAACTCACCGGTTTGTCTCTGAGGGAAAAATCGATAGATTCTGTACAAAGAATTCTTCTGTAAGTTGCAAAATCCACCACAAAATTCTCCATGAACGAACTCTCCAAACCCTAGGGGCAGCCTTAGCTTCTCCTAGAAGCTTCATGCGAAATGAAAAGAATGCTTTACTTTTTTTTTTGTTTTTTAGGGTTTTCATAACCCTAAATTTTGGCCAATAGGAGTTGGGCATTTTTCCTTTTAAAAAAAAAACAAATATACATTGCAATTTAATCTCCTTGTGGGCTAAGACTCCATGTCTTATGCCTTATTCATGTTATACCTTTTGTAGCTTGGGCATTTTGAACATGTATTTTGACTTGACCATGTCTTTATTTCAGTCTATGACTGAATACATGTAATATTTTCATTTTTGCATTCTTTTACATTGTAAATGCTTGAGTTTAAAGTGATATTTTATAAATCACTTAAATTTAAAGCATAATCTTTAAATGCAAAAAAATAGGAGCATGTGTTCATGTGATCAATACATGAGGAGGAAAGATAAAGATATACTTTGATTGATGTCATGCCAAAGAATTAGGGGAGTTGAAAGAAGTTGGAAAACACATGGAGAACTTTTAGGAGATATTTATTTGCTTTGTGGAGAAGTTAAGAGCTTTTTAGGGATAGTTTCATGAGTCACTATGTTGGATAAGGTCTAGCTTGAATTTTTCATCTATTTGGAGCTCTTTTGGAGTATATCTAAAAGCTAGATTTTAGGCTTTTTGAAGGCTTATGAAAATGAAGATTCTAGAGCCTTTTTTGGTGGAGCCACTTGGGGTTGCTTACTTATTAGGTTTTGTAACTCATTTTTGAGGGAGTTCTGATTATGCAGATTGGAGACATTGTGACTTTTACAGTCTTTTGCTACAGTTTTGTCATATTTTGTAACTCATGAGATATGTAATATAGTGAATTACCATGCTCATTTCTGGTAATGAATTTCTCACCATCTTGTTCTTGTAGTTTAGTGTATGTCTTATGATTGATCAAACTGTCTTGTAAACTTATTTTATTTTCCTTATAGTTTTGTCTCATGCCTTTATACCTATTCTGCAATTAGCATGTTCATTCAGGTTACTGATTGTGTCAGTTAAATACAGACCACTCACTTACTGTGAAGTTTTCTTCCTTCTACGAGTCATGATATTTGACCTTTCAGTGAAATATTTATGCATAAACATGCTGTAACAAGTTGTGTAAACTCAATTTCTGCCAAATTAGAACCAAGCGTAGAGTTCTGAATTTCATTATCTCTATTTCAGTTAGTGTATTGCTTCATTTTTTATGTTTTCAATTGTAGTAATTTTGAATTTATCCTCTCCCTTTTCCTTGAAAATTTAGTAGTTTAGGTGATATACAAACTAGGAGTCGACCTTAATCCAGAGATTCACTCTAGTCCTAGGTTCCCCATAGCCTAGGAGTGTTTCCATGTTCCTCCAGAAAGCTAAGTTTTGTAACTTAACAAGTGTGCATTTTTGAGAGATAACAGTAACATCTATATATGAGTCAATACTAGGACACAAGAAAGCTTTATCAAAGAACTTTGGATCTAACCTTATAACCACATTTCCATTGGCATCCATGAGACTTCGGTCATCTTTATTGTAATGTGCCACAACTTGGAGAATAAATTATGGATTATGTGTAGCTATAGGAAAAGATGATACCATCTGAATATTGCTTTGAACTATACACCTCATACCATCATCCTATAGTTGATTTTGAGTCATTTCCACAAGCTCAAACATATCAACATGTCCAATTTCAATGTCCTTAATCTCATCAATTTTTGATGACACTGAAGTGACCAGAAACACACCTTGATATTTATACTTCATTGCTCTATCTTTTCTTGGAGAAGGATCCAACATCTGAAGAGTAGTTAGCAAAGATTGTATCTTCCTAGAAAGGTAGATATGAGAATCTTGGAATGCATGCATGGAATAATTGTATTACAAAGTTCATTATTTTCTAGTGTTAGAAAAGCTACATGGTTGGAAATTGTAGTGGGAAAATTTAGAGTGATTGCATGAGCTTTGGAGGGCTTAAGCATGATGAAGGCAAAAAACAAAGCAAAAGCGGGCAATCTGGAAAGTAGAATGCAAAGTGAGAAAATTTGCAAATATTAGCAAAATTTACAAATTGGGCATAAGGTTGGTGAATTTCAACACCATTGCAAGTATATGTTTGCATTTTTGTATAGCTGCGCTAAAAATAACATTATTGCAAGGTTTTTACAAAAAGTGTGCACGGTTGACAAAATTTATTGACCCTGCATGGGAAGATCATTTGAACATATGTTAAGTCACAAAAAATTAGTAACCTTACAAGTGCCAAATAGTTGATCTATGCAAGATCAGAGAAAAAAATTGACTTTGCATGTGGGGGGTAAATATTTTTTGATGTTGGGTTGTTGAAATTCACCAACCCTACATCTTGTAATCAAGACTCATGCACTAGTGATGAAATTCACCACTCATACATATGATTTTGAAGTTATTTTTTATACACAAGCATTAAAATTCAACACTTGTGCATATTCAAAAGGTCAATTATTTTATGTTATGGTGGTAATTTTCAACACCTTCACACACTCGATAATTCACCAAGTCTAAGAAACATTGGGGAAAAATACCATGACTACATGTAGGTTCGAGGTTTGACTTGCAATGGTGGTGATTTTCACCACCTTTACAAAGGGAAGAATCAAATGAGTATTTATATACAATGTCGAATTAAAACCTCAAAATTGCATGTGAAACAAAAATGTTTGCACTATTGATGAAAATCATCGATAATCAATGGTAAAATGATTAGCGACAGGTTTGAATGTGATGATGGTAAATTTTGTTGACACAACACTTGGTGAGGTCAATCACGGGAAGACTAAGGTTTATTGTCTGATATGGGAAAAAACCTCGAGGGTATATTATGATGAATCTTTGTGTAACGCAAGGTTATGCCCACAATGCACAAAAGACATCATGTTTTCTTGCAAACAATATATCGAAATATGCATTTACTTTAGTTAATTCATGCTTTTAAATAAATGATCTATGCACAAGATCAAAAACCCTAGAGGTAAAATGAACCTATTATGAGCACGAGGTATAAAACCAGGGTTTATTTCAAACAAAGAAATACATTGCAAAATAGAAACAAATGATGCAAAAGAGATTTTTACAAACTTTAAAGAAACTAAAACCATTATTTACAATGAAAATGAAACTAACATGAAATGTACATCTAAAAAATTAAAATGAAAAGATTAAAATGAGACATACCTAGAAGAAAAGGAAATGATGGAAACCCTAAGGAAATCGATAGGAAATCTACTCCAAAAATTGCATGCTAAAGAATCCAAAGACTCAAGCACGAAGGAGATCCACATGGGAAAGAAGAGAAACTAAAATGAAGTTAAAATGAGGAATAAATGACTTAAAAACCAATTTAATGTGACATTAAACCTACATTTATTACACCTCATGTGGACTCTGAGTTGTAAAGTTGTTAAAAATATTTACTTATGTAGTCTTCAATGGGTTTGATCAACAATATGAAAAGTCAAGAAAATTCACCGACCTTGCATTTTTATTTTTGCATAGACATGCAGGGGTGTTGAAATTTAGCGCTCATGCATGAGCAAGAAAATTTTCTCTCTAAAAATGAAATTTCACAACTTTGACCAATTTGTAAATTTTGAAAAATTGAAAAAGGTTAATGCTTAGAATGACATTCTGAGGCTGAGGGATCATACATGAGGGAAAGAATAATCTACCTTGTTTTGCATGCTTAGAGTATGTGGGTTATGAAATGGACAAGTTTCATAGGGGTTATCCCATGAATTGAGCTCATTTGAATTTGAGGATAATAGCTGGCTCTAACTAGGAAGCTTCCTCTGATCATCCTTTAAAATGATTGAAGGGAGAAGAATTCCAATCTATAAGTGCCTTAATCCATCCATTGGACTATAGATTCAGGTGACACAATAAAAAGACACAAAAGACTCAAAAATAAAATGACACAAAAACTATACAAGTATTTATAAACTCATTTGTCACTTCACTGAGTGAAGAGCTTCAAATGTTGCCCACTATGTGGTAGCGAAAATGGAGTCCCATCTTGGTAAGTGAGCAAGTTCACCATAGAGTTGGAGAATCTTGAAAGGTCCTCTTCATAGTGAATCAAACTTCCCATGCATGCCTTCAGGCTCTCTTCTTTTGTCCCACAAGAGGACTTGACCTCTCACCTAGAAATATCAAGACTTTGCTTTTTTTTCAAAAAGCTTCTTGAACTAGCCTTGGTGTTCGCAAAGCAATCCACCTCCCAAACATGCTTCTCCTCCAATTCATCGAGGAACACAATGCACTTATCCATATAATTTTCAAAAGTCTCATCTTCTATGGCCTTGGCCAAGTTTAGAGTGGGCAATTCCAAAGTGATTGGAATTTTTGCATTCAATCCATACATGAGTTGAAAAGGTGACATACCTATTGCATGTTTTGTGGTAATTTGATCCACCCATAATGCATGATACAATGCTGTGTGCCAAGACCTTTGATTCTCATCTACCAACCTCTAAATGATGGTAACCAAGTTCTTGTTACTAGAATCCGCCTAACCAATACCTTGACGGTAATAATTTGAAGAATGTGACAATGTGGTCCTATGATCAAAACAATTTCACTTGATGAGAATGAAGTAGAATTATCCACTACAATTTTGTTTGGAACACCAAACTAAGAGATGATTTTTTCTTTTAAGAATCTACATACTACTTCCAAGGTAGTATGCTTGACTAGTATGGCTTCCACCCACTTAGTGAAATAGTCGATGGCTGTCAAGAAATAAACATGTCCTACACTAGATGGTGGATTGATGACACTGATGAAATCAATTCCCCATTGCTGAAAGGGCTCTTCCATGATGACCAACTTAAGGGGAAGAGTAGTTAGCTTGGGTTTTCCCATAAATTGTTGGCATAGTTCACACCTATGTACCTAGCTATACACATCTTGGAATAGTGTGGTCCAATAGTACTTCGCTCACAAAATTTGTGAGCTATCATTGGTGCTGAAAAATGTCCACCACATGCCAAATTGTGAAGTGACTCCAAAAATTTGTTCTGTTGAGCTTTATCAACACATCATAGAAAAGTATTGTCAAGACATCTCTTGTACAAACCATTGTCCCAAAGGACGTAGTTTGCAACCTTTAGTTTGACTGTCCTCTTCTCTTTGTAATTCAATTCTCTAGACACTCTCCATAAGTGAGAAAGTGTGTGATGTTTGAATACCATTCATCAATTTTACTAAAAAATAGGACTGTGACAATATCTTCATCTTTTACTTCCTCATCACTTAATATTTCTTTTGTTTTATTATCAATAATGAGCTAGCACAAACCTTTCCCACAAACCAATTTGGTGGGCTTGATTTCCATGTCATATTCTTGGATTTTGGAAATACAATTACCTCTCTTGGTTCCAAACTTGTTGTGTTAGGATTGACTTAATCATAGAATCGAGCACCAATGCAATGACATGGGAGTTAAGTGTGTAAAACTTGAAATGCTTCACTACCTTAACCACAACGAAATATTTTTTTTCCATTAGAGAATATCTCAACTCATGAGCCTTCAATGGAAAACTTATGAATGCAATAAGAGATTCAATCCCCTCTTTATTTTGTTGCACCAAAATTGTAGATAATGTATGCTCAGAAGCATAACTATACATGATGAAACCTTCAGTGTAGTCTAGGAAGACTAACACTAGTGCGTGTGCAATAGCTTCCTTTATATCATTGAATGCAAATTTTCCTTCTACACTCCATTAGAAGATAGATTTCCCCTTCACCATATCAAGGATATGACATGTCTTTTCTATGAAGTCAAGGACAAACCTACACAAAAAATTTACCTTTTCGAAGAAAGAGTTAATTGCTATCTTAATCAAACGTAGAGTAAGAGATTGAATTGATTTGACCTATTTTGGATCAATATTTATACCTTCCTTGGACACAATATGACCAAGGAGCTTACCTTCACTAACCCCAAAAATTGACTTCTTGGGGTTGAGATAAATTTTGTGTTGCTGACACATCTCAAGGAATTGTTGTAAGTGATGAAAATGCTCTTGATGTTTCTTTGAGAATATTGTCAAGTTTTCAAGATAAACAATAATAAAATTATCCATGACATCACAAAAAGCTATGCCCATTTCTCTTTTGAAATGTAGCACTGACATTGATTAGACCAAAAGGCATTCTATGATACACAAAAGTACCCCATGGAGTGGTGAAAGCGGTCTTATGTTGGTCTTCTTCACTGACCTCTACCTGATTGTATCCTAAAAAACCATCAAGCATGGATAGCATTTCAGATCATCACTGTCTACAATACTTGGCCCATTATCGACAAGGGGGTAATTGTCCTTTAGTGACTATTGATTCAAATTCATGAAATTGACACATATGTAGATTTCCCCATTCTTTTTCTGGATAGGAACAATATTGGATATCCATGTTGAATGGTGAATAGGAAATATAATCCTTGCATCAAGCATCTTTTGAATTTTAGAAAGAATAGTACTTGAAATTTTGGGATTGTATTGTCTCTGCTTCTCTTATGAGGCAAGGATCCCGCCTTTAGGGGAATCTCATGTTGTACCTCTTTTGGATAGAAATACTTCAATTCTTCATATGAATAGGTGAGAACACCAATGTACTACCATAACAACTCCACAAACTTGTCTTTCTCATCTGGTGTGCAACACTTACCAATGTTCACCATCTTTGAATCATCCTCAGTTCCCAAGTTGACTTTCTCTACTTTTGTTGATGATTCAAAAATGGATTGCCATTGCCTTTTGAAATAACAATCATGTTTGTCAAAAAGTATCTCGAGAGATACCAAACCCTTGGGAATCTTGTTCCTTTTGAGTTGCAACACTTCTTTGCCAGAGTGTGGATCATTCTCAGAAATTGACTCTCGTGGAGGAGAATTACTACCTTTAAAATATAACTCATTAAAATTTCCAACCTTCTCAAGAAAGGAAATGATATGGTGATTGTCATTGAAAATCTGCCAATTTTCTAAGTTATCTAGAACACTGGGCCTAAACACTAGATCAATAGTGTAATTAGTACCATGAAAATATTTATGTGAAATTAGGAGAGTAGCTGATACTACTAAAGAATCAAATTTATCATTAAACTCTCTGGGTACCATAAATATATTGAAAGCATCAAAACATTCAATCATGCAATCCCAAACGAGATTGTAGTAATTCCTAAGTCTCTCATTTTTTGTTTGATACAAATATCTTACTTGGAATACCACTAATTTAGCATTTCCTTGAGCATGAAGGTTTTTAATTCCTTTCCTGCATGAAACTTCCATAACTAACAACAACACTCTATACTCTACTATGTTGTTAGTATTATCAAATTGTAGCTTGAAAGAAAAAGGAAAAATATTCCCTTGTGGAGATATGAACACAATCCCTGCACTAGATCCCATAGAAGAGAAACTTCCATCAAATTCCATAACCCAAACACCATTTGGGCCACCTAAACTAAAAAATTTAAAATTTGAAGTTTCTTCATCTGAAGAAGACATACTATCTGAAGATGATTCTCTTTCTAATGAGGATGGTCCATTAGATTCTAATTCTTTACTTGAACTTTTTCTTGAAAACTCAGAATCCTCGTTAGTTTGCAAGTAGTATGCACCCATACCCAAAGAATAAAGAAGGATTTGAGCTCTTGGGTCATCATACTTCGTTATAGAAAATTTAGATTCCCTTTCTGGAAGCATTACTCTATGTTGTAGATGATCAAACATAGGGATTTGGTCATACACTATATCACATGCTTCAAAGAAATGTTGAAAAGAATGTGTTGTCTAAAATTTTTCGGTACTTCTAATATTTCTCATAACTCTATTGGTCCCTGCCTAGGTTGTCATAACCTTTCTCCCATTTGACATATCATAATTTGTCTTTTAAAGTTAGTCTTTAGTGCATTCATAAGGCTTGTCGGTGTCCCGAGATGTTATCCTAACTTTTATATGTTCTGCCCAAGTTGAAGTTAAGTCATTTTGGCATTTGATGTTGGTTATGAAACCTCCATCAGTCACTGCCAAGTTTTCATAACCTTTCCTTTTCTCAATGAATTTTAACTTATAGTCTTAGGTTTGTCTTTTTGAAGTCCCAAAGTGTGTCAGTAGCTAAAAGCATCACTGCAACCTTTAATTTTTTTGCTTAAGTCAAGTCATTTCAGATTTTTTTTCCAAGTTAGGGAACTTTCGTCGGTCCTTGATAAGATTATGATAACCTTCTCTTTTTTCGCTTGATATAAATGAAGAGACTTTGATTTCTCCTAAGTCTGGAGCCTTGATATATTTTGTTCCTCGCTATCCTACAAGATCCATGGTGGATTTGACTCCTTTGCTTGTGGAACTGTGGGATGACTTCAAGTTTCGGTCATAACTTATACCAAATACCTCAAATAAATGAAGAAAGATTGAGTTAAGTCTGAAATGGCTGAGGACATCGGGGTTAAGGCTAAAATCTTACCTATTGGGCATCAAAGATCAGCCTTAAAGCTTACGTTGTAACATAATGATAAGTATGAAGTAAGTTGGAGTTAAGTCCAAAAGGGCATCAAACATCGAGTTTCGACATTAAGGCTTATGCCTTAATGTAAATACAAGGATATGGAAAGAAGAAAGTCCAAATGTCAATACTCGAAAAGGTTTAGGGATCGAAGATCAACCTTAAGGGCCTTGACAAAATGTTAAGTATGAAGGATGAAAAAATCCAAAACCTAACACCTAAAATGGTCTTGGTGTTTGTGGGTTGGTGTTAAGGCCTTTTCCTTAAAATGAAATAGAGGAAGGGGAAAGGTGAAACCTCAAATCCTGACACCTGAAATAGTTTTGGTGTTTGTGGGTTGGCTTGAGGTTTATGCCTTAACGGTTTGGAAAGCATGCGGTAAGGAGAAAGCCCAAAGGTCAACAACCGAAAGGGTTAAGGCTTGAGAAAGAAATGTTTGGGCATTGATTTAGTAGGGAGGCTTATGCCTTACTAAAAGGATGGTAAGTGGTAAGATTTAAGGGCAAACCTCGACACTCAAAATGGTTTTAGTGTTTGCAGGTCAATGTTAAGGCTTATGCCTTAACATGAAACAAAGGAAGGGGTAAGAGGAAACCCCAAACCTTGACACCCAAAATGGCTTTGGTGTTTGCGAATCTGGTCTTAAGACTTATGCCTTATTAGTTTATTAGTATGCTAAGGTATGTCTAAGTTGACACTTGAAAGGGTGATTTGCTTCTAGTATCATGGGTCAAAAGGTTGGCTTACTGTTCAAATTTTCTCCTTCGGTGTTTCAGAGGTTAGTGTGTTGGGTTGCAATGATGTAAAGGGAGGAAAATGGTAAAGGGTAAGGCCAAAGGCTAAACCTTGATAGGCATAAGGAGCTTTAGACTTAGGTGTTTAGGATTACCTCAAAGGTCCTTCCATGGATTGCCTGCATGAGGCAAGAAGGATTAGCTATCCTCAACCCTCGATAAGCATGAATGAAGGAGTAACCCCACCATTCTGTGAATGCTTACATTAACTTGGGATGACTAATGTGGGTATGTGGGATAGGGACACATGGCAAGAATTTATTGGTTCACCTGATTCACATCATTGTTGTGAATCAATAGAGATGTTCAAATGAAATTAAAATAGGTCAAATCAGACGGTGGTGTTTAAAAGAAAGATAGGTAATTGAGATGTGTTATATCATGGCATGAATTTCAAGATTGATGGCTTGCATTCAAAGGCTATATTGTGTCAACAACTAGGAAAATGGAGCTAGAGCACAAAAAATAATATGTCAGATCCAAATAACATTCTTACAAAGGAATGAAGGAAATAGTCACCACCATTAAAGAAAAGGAACATGCTAGAAGCTGATAGAGATCACACAAATAGAGAATGTGATTAAATGCAATACAAACCTACTTGGAAAATCCAGGAAAAAAATAGCCAAGGCAATAAATGAGGTCAGTGGTGCTTAGCTCGGGGAGGTAGCTTTTTGATGAAGAAAAGAGGAATAGAGTTCATTTGGTTTTGGAGGAAGGATGACACGAGCTTAAGAAAAAGGGACGATGGGAAGAGAGAGAGAGGGAGAATTAAGCGAAAGGAAATAGAGAAGGTAGAGGCTAGGCATGACACTTTTTCCTCCAAGCAGTGGAGATTGGAAGGAAAAAATCACACTGCCATTTGAGATGTATTGTATCGTTGAAGTCATTTATAGGGTTTCATGGCAAGAAAAGGATTTGTGGAGCAGAAGCAAAGGTACAAGACCCCACCTTAGGCCCTTGGATAATATTTATGCAAGTATGAGAGTCTATCTTTAGCTGGTTTCAAGCATACCCACTTGGTATTTTGTATGTATAGATGCATTTGCATGTTGGACCCTATTGTGAGTATTGGGGACATTGGCTATGTATTTCATTTGTTATTTTATTGGGGTAATATTTTAGAGTTTCTGTTTATACCCATATCGTACCCATGAGTGTTTGGGGATTGTATTTAGAATTTTGGCTTCCATCAACCATTCCATTGGTCTCAAGGAAAACCTTTGTTCATAAGCCATCGTATGGTGATTTTATTGTTATCCCTAAACAAATAGAGCTTGGGTCTATATGTCCTTCTTGGTCTTCAAACACCAGTACCATTAATTTATATTGTAGACACATAAAAATGACCTAGGCCTGCAAGCTCTACTGTCACCATATTTCTTCCTAGCATAATTAAAATATTTAATTATGTCATTTTGTCCACTTTCAACTATTAATTAAATAATTCATAATTATGCCTTTTATTCCTCTTGATTATTTAAATATATAAATTGTATTTATTTATTTAAATGCGTCACTAATTGTCTAATGTCTTTCCATAATTAAATAAATTCCTCAATTAATTTAATTATCTTTGTCCATTATTTCCTCTTGATTATTTAAATAAATAAATACATCACTAATTCTTAAAAGTCTTCTTATAATTAATTAAATTCTTTTATTTAATTATTGTCCACCTTGTCATTTTCCCCATTTTAAATAAAATTATTTATTTAAAATGGTCCCACTTTCTAATTTTCCCTCTTTTAGTAAATAATTCAAATTAATTATTTACTGTCACATGACCCCACCTTTTGAATTAAATCAATTTTTAATTCAAAATAGTATTTTCCTCCATAAATCAAGTAATTTCTAATATTATTTGATTTTCCAACTCTCTCTTTTTTTGTGTCATTCTTATCTCCTTGTCACATGCATTGTCAACCCTTGATTTGATTTTCTTAAATTGAATCTTGTCCATTCATTTCAAATTTGACCTAATGTTGTCCTAACCCTAATTGTGGGTTGTCATATTGAATCTTGTCCATTGATTCTATGACACTTGTCAATCTTCAATCTTGGCCATTCATTCAAAATTGCATTTTCTATAAAATGACAATTTTGGTCTCATTTTGACATCTCATGACATCTTAGGTCTTGGCATTTTACATCTCATGCAATCTTATTTTAGGCAATCTTGTTATCATCTTGCAATCTTGTCATTTTAGCTTTTGTCTTACGCATACTTCATCATTTTGGCATACTTTAGTCATAGTTTAGAATTGCTTACTAGTTGCATAATTGCATAGTATTTGCATCTTGTCATTCAAATCCTTCAACATTTGCTTTGGTTTTGGCATTGTCATATATTGCTCACATAAAATTTGAGGGAAAAATCCATATTGCAGCAAATAGAGAAGGTGTAATGGTCAATCATGGAGGTTGAAGATGTAATGTGATATCTCTCTTTGTTTTCATGTTTTTCCTCCTTTGTGCTTCATTATTACTTTGGGTTTTGATTTATTTATGCGTTAATCTGCTAACCTAGAAATTTCCATAGTTAGATATATATAGGTTTTGATACATTATAACTGGTAAGAATAATGGATGTTGGAATGCTCCGTTTAGTAAAATTTGAGTATTGCACTCTTGGAACTATTTGACAATTACTTAGATAAATCTTGTTTTGAAATACCATTTTATATTATATGAATGAAAGACCCCATTTTCTCATCACAAGGCTAAAATATTTCTTGCTCAAGGGTTTGGCTACAACTCACAAGGCTTTATGATGCCAATATGGTTTTGTGGAGAGAAAGTTTGATTCTTTTGAGTTATATCATTATTGTACTAATCTTGTGGTTAGAGATGGTCATTGAACATTTCACTTAACTAGGATTTCTGCCTAAAGAACCTAAACTAATATTAAGTCCAACCACTAAATTGTCATGTATGTGTGATGGGAAATGTATATGAATAAACCATCTTTATGAAATTTATGTAGAGGTTGAAAGGATTCTTGGGACATAACAAGATCCTTAGAAAGTAAGCAATATGAAATTATAAATTCCGTATTAAATTTTCCTAACCTTAATACTCTATATATTTGGATTTAGCATGGGAATAATATTGCAAGATGCCCCCAAATATCTTTCCACCACTTAAATTGATCATCAAAACTTTGATAAGGGAAATATAAGATATTATTCTCAAGATCCCTATAATACATTAGTATGTTAATACACACATGAAACTTGTATTATGCATGATTGAGTTTAGTCAAATTTGTTGGAATCAAGCAACATTGAGAGGGGGGGTGAATCAATGTTGTGCAATTTTTAACTTTATTAATTTGATCTCTCAAGTGCTTATAACATTCAATCAAAAGAAAGATGCATGATCATAGAAAAATAAGCCACAACACCATAACACAAGGATTTTTACATGGAAACCCTGTTAGGAGAAAAATCGACGGTGGAAGTCAATCCACAATTTGAGTACTCCAATATAAGTGTTTTACAAATGGGGAATGCACTTGCATTTAGCCACACTGTCTAGAGCTCATTGCTCAAGATCAAAAGGTTCACTGCCTTACAAAATATTTGGATTACATCAAAAGAGGTGAACTAAGAAGGTAGCATCTACAAATGCCTGATTACAATTCCGGTTAGGCTCATAGATCAAATTTTGGACCTTCTGTCTGATTCTGCACTTCGCTCTGTTCTATTTCAATTCGCTTCACAAAATCCTTTATTGCACAAGTGAAATTATGCATAATCGCTCAACTAACCTTATGATATTCACAACACACATTAACTTGCATTGAAAACACCTCAAAATGAAATAATCGATCACTTATATATATCCGCTACTAAGGATTTAATCGCTTTATGTCAACTTCAATAAAATAGAAAATATTTACCAACTGTCGGCTCAAATCATAACAACATTTAATACACATCCACCAAAGTTGGCCATAGCATAGTGAGGACCCAAAATAAAATCTTGAATATGAAAATACTCCAAACAATTTTTCCTTGAACATCCACAACATCCCACATTCACTTAGTTGACCTTCTAGCATTGTTGAACAAAAAATTGAATGACCGGATCTCCTAACTCATACACCACTTGATGCGATGATACAAAAATCAAGAATAAGAAATTATAGATACCCAATGACCTTACTTGAGATCCAAAACCCAAACTGATAAACTGGTAATGCAAATAGATTGACAGATTCAACTTCAGTTGGATACCCTATTCTTTACTCTGTCTCCCGGTATGGTCAGATACTGAAGTGTGGACCAAATCTATGACTTAGGTTGCCATCAATGACAATACCAGAAGCCATATGCCAAGAAAATTATTAGGGATTGATTCTATACCCTTATGTTGTTATGATATCCTTAACGAGTTTTCTGATCCCCAGCTTCACCTAAGTGGGTGGTAGCCAACTGTGAAACTATCTGGGGAAAAAGGACCTTAGAAAGGGTTGCATACTCACTCATTTAGTTTATAAATAAAAGAATAGAGGCATATAATGAATTGGAGTAGAGAGATGAGTTTAACATATGTCAGTGTCATTGATTTATGAGAATAATAGAGGTAGAGTCACCTTTGAACCTAAGGGGTATACCCCTTGTGTTAGTCAATCAAGTGTATGATGGTTGGATTGCCTAGAAAGATTCAATATGTGAATTCTCTTATTAACCATTCATCCCATAATATTAATAATGTTATACGGTGACCTTTGCATGGTTTGGGTTAAAACCACAACTTCAATTATAATCGTCTCTTCAAGGTATGATATGGTTAGCTTCATCCTAGATCATTCTTGGTTATCTATTTTATCAAGTGGACCTTGAGGAGCATTGCAATTAGGATTGTTAACCATTAATCCTTATAGTAAAATGAGCCCTTTTAAATTAACCATTATTGATCCTTATTTGTATTTACTACTATTGCAAGTTAGTGGTGATTTAAACCTAGGAGAAATGTGTGATTGCTAGTCAATCAAACATGAGTTGGATGATCTCAAGTTGTCAAATTATGAAGCCTTTGCGTAATATGTAGGCAAGGCCGTTAGAGACAAGTGCCCGAGGACTAGGTTTGGACCCTAGGTCTTGTTCTCTTATTATTACTTTGAGATTACTATTGTATATTTTATGGTTTAGCATGTGACTTGAATTATGTTTCAGATTGTTTCAATGATGTGGATTCCATGTGTCCACTAGAACCCGACCATGATTGTCACACAAAATGTTTACTTGACCAAGTTCTTAAAATTGATTGGTCAAATGTTGTTATGCTTTCATGAAGTACACGTATACCTGAAGCAACATTTTGTGAATTATGCTAGTGTTTGTGGTCAAAATTTGAAAATTGTGTCTTGTCCTTAATAATATTTTGGGGTAAAATTTTGGGCATGACATTTGGTATCAGAGCACAATTACAACATTGGGATCTTTGGTTAGTGTTGTTTCTCATGTTGTGTTTCTTGTGTGAATTTCTTTTGTGTGCTTATCTCCTTGTTGTGATTGATGGTTGAAATGACCTTATGATGTCCTTTCATTCCTTATTATTGGATAATTGTTGTTCAATTTGGTTGAGTATTACATACCCCGATGTGAATGATGAATTGATTGTGAATAAGTGATACTATGTTTATATACTATATGTGGTAAAATAGTAGTGAAATTGTAATGCTTCTTAAGGGAATCAAATATTTTATTCCCTAAGATTGGATAGAAAAAGTAGCAATTTAATTATGTTTGGGGTATGAGACCTTTCTCTATGTGTTTTAAAGTGATTTAAAAAGGAAAGTCCTTTCTTGTGTGTGGATAAATGAAGTACTTCCTAAAAGAGCATGTTGTCTTGAGACCAATTGAATGCATGTTTTGTGTAAAGCTATCTCACAGATATAAAAGAAAGGTGTCTGATTAGGACAAATATTTGGGGTAAAGAAGCCTTAGTCCCAAAACTACATTCCTACCATAGGATGTTTGTGTGATCTTGTACATGGAATCAATTAATATTGAGAAAACAATAGAATAGTGAATATAATATGCATAGTAAATAAATAATGATGGTGGTGAAGGAACGAATGTAGCAGTAAACCTTGCATTGTTAAATTTTGAATTTAAGTTTGTTCTTTCATTACATGACATGTCTAGAATATAGAATAACATGTGCATTATAAAATCATTACTTTTGTGATAATTAAGGTCCCCAATTACATTATTAGTTATAGAAATCCATATAAATGTTAACTCATTGGAGATGCAAATGTTAAGTGCATGATTAAGTGAATTTTGAGTAAAAAGAATGTTGTGCTTATGGTGCTAACCAACTGGACTATGTTTTCTTTATCATGTGTTGAGTATTGGAGAGCCTTGTTGAGAAGATACTTTATCATAATTGTGTATGCCACTTGGTAGAATAGAATATTTTGTAGCTTATTTATGTGCGAGGAAATATTTTTGTGGCTTTAAAAGATGATTTTTTTTGGAAAGGAAGTTGTTTGTATCCACGGTGGATATGAATACCCCATAATGGTACTTATGTTGTGTATTGTGGCAATTGTCATGGATAGACCATATTGTAAGAGTAAGTATATGTTGTGCATGTTGGACTCATATGGAATGGAGTATATGTGGAACCTAATAAATGTGTTGTGCCCCAAGTATAAGATACATGGTATCAGACTTGGGATAAGGGTGAGTGGATGTCAAGTACAATCCCCTATGTGTACCCTTCGTGATGGAATTGTGTCATTAACTAATTGTGGTTTGGTGTAAACATGAAATGTGTGGATGTGTATCTTCTATATGGAATGTGATGTATTCCTTTGTGTAAATCTTGTATATATGTTAAATGTGTACCCCTAGCACGTATGGTTTACCCTTCAAGAGTGAGATGCAACTAGTGTAAACAAGGGGTTGACAGACACATGTCCATCTATTGGAAAATTATGAGCTTAGGGTGTTGTCCCTAATCCTAATAAGGGACTTATGTCAAGACATTATAATTTTCCATGGATGTGGATTGTGACCTACTCCCCCACATATGAGAGCCACCCTTGTTGGTTCATAGTGTAAACCTATTCCTTGATGTTTATAATCCATAGGTAAAGGATGGAATTACATGGACCATATTGATGGGGATGTTCATCCTGTTTTATGATTATAGATTTTGGATACTTCAATAATGTAGGGGATTGATACTATGGAAGAATCCACCATGATGTTACACACTATCATATTTATGTGGTTAGGGACCACCAATTATTACATGTTATTATACTTATGTGGTTAGAGAACCACCATTCCCCTCCTCCCCTTAGGTGGCTTATCAAAGTCACATGGTGCTCGTAATGTTCAAATTTTATCATTGAAATACAAAATATTGTAATTTATTAATTGATATTTTATTTTATTTTATTCTAGTAGTGTGGAAGATACATTTTTGTATTGGGGATATTTAGCCATTTGAAGGTTGTCATGGTCCAATTTTCCTCAAGGACTTATTTAATTTTGGTTTTGAATTAAGATTGGAATGTTGCAATGTAGCTACAATTGATCTTCATTTTGTTTTCTCCTCAATTTATAATTTTTTGTTTTATTGAATGTCGGTTTAATAGCTTATGTTACTCAGTTTGATGCTTTCTTATTATTTTCTAACTGCTAGCAAGTGTCCTGTAATGTGGCATTTGTAAATTGCCATATCTTGAGGGGTTCCCTAGTAGGTGGTATAAGGGAGTAGATGCACTAGGGAATTATTTTTGAAAGGGGTTGCAAATGGGATTGGTACATGGGATGGTCATAAATCCATTCTTCCCCTAGTTCTATGATTTTTCTTGATGTACCTTCCTTTTGGAAGCTAACCCTTTTAAACAAACAAGGGGGAGGTACTAGGAAATTTATGGAGGGGTCCTTGGAGAAGGGCCTCTAGACCATATTTCCTAATGCCTATGGTATCTAAGAATATTCATCCTTGTAAACCCCATTATGTGAGCCTTGTGTGGTAAATGATGTGGTTGTATGACAATAGGCTCACCCAAATTGGGAAGAGCATCCTTTCTATGGTTGTGTGTACTCGTGAAATTGCAAATAAATGTGATGTGGAATACCTATGAATTATGTGAGAAAGATAGTAACAAATGATGCAAAGTTAATATTCCTTGAGACATGGTATGAGTGCCATGATTGCGATATTCTATGAGTACCAATATTGAGATATGGTATGAGTACCATGATTATAAGGTAAACTATTTTCTTAAGAACATAATTGGATAGTAGTGTGAAGCTAATAATTCTTGAAACATGATTGGATATTCGAGAAAATAAATTTTCTAATAGCATGAGTGTTGTTTATGGTAAAAGGGATTTTGAGGTGTATCAAAAGATGCTTATTTGTTGATATATTCTTGTAATTTAATTGAAGTGGGTTGCATGTGCAATAGTTTATAGTTGCATGGATAATTGTTTTTGATTAGAGGTAAACAAGTTTTGAAGGGGCACCAAAACCCTTTAAAAAAAAGAACAACTGAAGCAAAAGATAACTAAATAGAGCAAACAACAACTAAAATGCAACAAACCATCAGCACAAAAACAACCAAAAAGGAAGGACAAAAACAACAAAACTACATCTTCTTCAGAATGTTTTCAGCTTCCATGTCACTCTCCATAGTCTTCAGATGTGTATCCATGACTTTAGACATATCTTTAGTAGGGATCTTAGCCTTCACCTTGGTCTTATTATGAGTTCTAGCACCGATTCCGACCACATTTACCTCACTAACCAAAACATTCTGTGAACTATCAGCTTTTTCAACTGAGGCTTCCTCCACCACATGACTTTCACCATCAACATCTTTCTCCCTAGGAGCAACCTCCATCTGTTTCTTATCCTTCTCATTAGGAGTAAAAAGGCCCTTAGCCTCATACCTCATAGAAGATTTAGTCCTTTCCATGACCTTGTCCAAATTCACGCTAACCCTTTCCATTTTTTCTTCCAAGGTTAGAATTCTTTGTTTGAACATCTGATTCATCTTCAAAATCTCCTCAACAACAATCTTCAAGGAATCAAACAACTCATCGACTTGATTCTGAATAGAAGACTATAAAGATTCCCTCACTTTGCTCACAACACCCCAAACCCTAACATTAGTCATATTGAGCTCATGAAAGACCCATTTAAATAGTTTAAACATGGAAATGGTGCCCTCCTTAGCAATACCTAAAACATCGGGCAGATCCTCCCGATCAAAGTTAAACACATCCTTATCCTCAACATCACCCTCATGGGAAATACTATTCTTATCTTGGCTCTCACAAACCTCCTTACCTTTCACCCCAACCACCAATATTTGGATCTTGCGAAGAGAGCTAAAATGTCCTTAGCCACCGACCTCCTTCTATTCTTCATCTCCAAGTCTGCACCCAAAGATCCCAAAGCATCCTGTCCATCACCCATCTTTGGAGGAGAACCAACGTGCTCCTCTTGTAGAGGACTACCAAACCTAATAGCCAATTTATTTTTGCTCCCCTTTTTTGAACCCTTCTTTCTCTTGGTCCCCAAAACAAGGGGGTGGAGGAGACACCTCCTCAACAATATCAATCATATCTTTCAAGATAGTAGAAGGAGAAACAGGCCTAGATTTACTAGGTTTTACACCAACATCTTCCTCACTACAAGTCTCATAATCCTTCGAGATGGGAACAAAGTCCCCTTTACTAGTCTTCCCTAGAGTAGGAGGTTGTGATATTACTTCCTTAGAGGCTCAAGAATCTGGTACATAATCAACATCCTCTTTCAAATCAAACACCTCCTCCAGAACCACTTTCTTCTTTTTCCTCTTTGAACTCACCGTCTCTTCTTTTGAAATAGTCTCATATTCCAAGGCTGGCTTTTGTTGCTTACCCTTAGGAGCTAAAGCAGGTGGCTTAGGAACCACAAAAGCTTTAGCATAATCCATAATTAGCATAATAAGACCAACATGCAACACAGGGTTCTTAGAGTTCCTTTTATGATCCTTCAGACCATACTCCAGGAGAGGCTAAAAGATAGAATGGAAAGGAGATTTTCTTCTTATAGTGAAAATGATTCAAAAGAAAAAATCAATAAGCATTAACAGTAGAAAACTGACCTTCTAAAGTAATGTACCTTATCAATTCCTCTGCAACATCACCCCATAGAGCTTTGATGGAACTGCACTGGTACCCTCCACTCTTGGCCTTCTTAAGTTGTTGTTCCTCCTCCCCTTTGAAGAAAATATGCATAGCCACCTTAGATTCCTTCTTATCTCTATAAATCTTCTTTCCCTCCATTGAGAGACTAGTGATATTCGCAATGAAGTCCTCATTGACATCAAATTTAGTGCCCCCTAATTTCAAAATCCTATTATTCCATCCTTTGACAAATGAGGATGTAGCTTGTGGGTTATTCCCATGAAGCCTCTCCAAGTATGGTGTAAGCCCACCTTTATGCAAAATTCACCACACCTCCTTCTTGTTTTTCAAGGTGTCACAAGAGAAAGGCTTTGCTCTATTTTTGTCACCGCCCTTGGTCACAATCTTAGCAGAACTAAGGAGCTTGAGAACTTTGTAGATGATTAAGAGAAGCCTCAAGAAGGAATTCCCAAAAATACCAACAATCTGTGTGACCACAACATTGTGGTAGAGAGATATAATTATCCTAGAACACCACCCCATACAAAGATCACTCAAGGTACCATAAGCCAAGCACAATGCAACTCACCTTCACCTTGAACAATTAACTGCCACATGATTATGGTTATGTGAGCCCAAAACATAATGAGGCCACCATCTGAATTAGAATTTTGAAAATCATGATTTAAACAAGAAGAGATTCAATGGGGAGGGGGTCATCCACATCACACCCTAGAACCACTAACACCTAAGTTAGCAAAGACATCACTAGGCCATTCCTTCCCTAACAATATGAGAGATATAGCATTCATCGAAGGAATTTCAAATTTCAATGGGATCCATGATAAGAGATTCAACACTCCATGAGGTTACAAAAGACTCCTTCAAATTGTTAATAATATTTAAAGAGTCGCCCTCAAGCCACACCTTTCTATAGCCTTTAGATTGATCCAACTTCAAGCCATGATAGGCTGCAGATGAATGGATAGTTGTTAACCTTTTATTTGTTTTATATATTGAGAATATATGGGATAAATGTTTCATTGTTAAAAAAATTATTCTAAATGCTGATGTTAAATTCATGAAAGGGATGCCTCTAACGTATGTTCTTCGTTTACTGTTTTGATCCCCTTCATGAATAATGTAGAATAATTAGCATGGTCAATTAGATTCTTGTGTGTTGCTATAATTTTATTAAGTTTCCAACCTGTAAGACTTGTAGGAGGAAGTCTATACAAGGGGGGAGGATGTAAGGACTCTCCCTTTATATCAAAGTTACAACCCCTTTTATTCTAAAATTATGCTACTCTACTGTGTAGATATAGAGTGCATCATTTAGATGATACATGATCCAAATGTGTTGGAGTGCCACTGTACTTTTAGTCATTGGATTCTAAGAGTAGATTAGTTAAATTCTTATGTGAATGGTTCTGTTAAATTAAATGACTAAATCTACATTGATAGACATTATGATTTTTCATGCTATAATGTGTTGTTGAGGCCCACTTGTAGTAGCAGTTCTTTCTTATCATTTGAATAATGTTGATTGTGAATTCTTTCTATAGTATTCACATGAGGTTCCTCATGATTTAGTATTAAGACTAAAGTCACTAAGGGGGTCATCCACATCCCACTAGCCCTATTGATCACTAACACCTAAGTTAGCAGAAATTATCAAGCTAGGCCATTCCCTAGAAGAGTTTATGAGGATATCTGTCGAAGGAATTGTGATTTCATGGGATTATGATATTGCAACAGATTCATCAGGTTACAAAAGACTCCTTCAAATTGTTAATAATATTTAAAGAGTCACCCTCAAGCCACACCTATAGCCTTTAGATTGATCCAACTTCAAGCCATGATAGGCTGCAGATGAATGGATAGTTGTTAACCTTTTATTGATATATTGAGAATATATGGGATAAATGTTTCATTGTTAAAAAAATTTATTCTAAATGCTGATGTTAAATTCATGAAAGGGATGCCTCTAACGTATGTTCTTCGTTTATTGTTTTGATCCCCTTCATGAATAATGTAGAATAATTAGCATGGTCAATTAGATTCTTGTGTGTTTCTATAATTTTATTAAGTTTCCAACCTGTAAGACTTGTAGGAGGAAGTCTATACAAGGGGGGAGGATGTAAGGACTCTCCCTTTATATCAAAGTTACAACCCCTTTTATTCTAAAATTATGCTACTCTACTGTGTAGATATAGAGTGCATCATTTAGATGATACATGATCCAAATGTGTTGGAGTGGCACTGTACTTTTAGTCATTGGATTCTAAGAGTAGATTAGTTAAATTCTTATGTGAATGGTTTTGTTAAATTAAATGACTAAATCTACATTGATAGACATTATGATTTTTCATGCTATAATGTGTTGTTGAGGCCCACTTGTAGTAGCAGTTCTTTCTTATCATTTGAATAATGTTGATTGTGAATTCTTTCTATAGTATTCAATTGGTTCCTCATATCAAGTATTATGACTAAAGTCACTAAAGGAGCCTTAGAGGTTTTAGTAAAAATAGCTAGTGTAGATTCGATCCCTATAGTATTGCTTAACTTAGAGAAATTAAAATAACAAGTAAATAAGGAAAGATGAAGAGTTTAGAGTCTATACTGCTATTGTGTTGTGACATATCGTGGAATTATGATTGCAATTAGATTAGAACATCATACCTTTACATATAATTGGGAGGTGTTAATGGAGAGTCAATCTAATAGGGATGACTGAATCTAGCTTTAATTAGGTTAATCTATTAGCAATATGATTATCATTGATGTCAAAAGGGAATATTATGGATGTCAAAGGGGAGCTTTTGGTAATGAGTTTGATTGAGGTCAGAAGGGGCACCTCTTTAAGGTTAAAAGGAGATTTGAGTGATATCAAATGCAGAGTTGTTGTTTGAGGTCAAAAGGGATTCATAAGGATGTTAGGGAGAAGGATTTATGGGCATTAGGGTGTCATTACAACAAGCCTTGAAGAGTTGCAAAATTTTGGGCATCGGCCTTGAGCTTACCTCTTATCGCTTGCTTGAGAAGGAAGGAGTTAATCCTTTTTAGCTAAGTTTGATCAAGCTTCAAAATTCTGCTTGCAACTTACTATATGCTATAGATGATTGGACATTAGGCTTTCATCATACACTATATTGCATGACTCAAAGAAATGCTAAAGAGAATGTGCTAAGTCCAAAAGTTTTTGATACTTCTAATGCTTCTCATAACACTATTAGTCCCCACCTAGGTTGTCATAACCTTGCTCCCATCCGACATCATAATTTTCTTCTAAAGTTAGCCTTTAGTGCATTCATAAAGCCTATCGGTATCCCAAGATGTTGTCCTGACTTTTATATATTTTTCCCAAGTTGAAGTTAAGTCATTTCAGTATTTAATTTTGGTTATGAAACCTCCATTGGTCACCACCAAGTTTTCATAACCTTTCCTTTTCTTGATGCTTACCCAAACTTTAGCTAAGTCTTGAAGTCATCATTATTTTATTTAGTTATCAAAAAATTCTCGGTTACTGCCCAAGTTTTCATAACCTTTCCTTTTCTTGACGCATTATAACTTATAGTATGAGGTTCATCTTTTTGAAGTCCCAAAGTGCGTCGGTGCCTAAAAGCATCACTGAAACCTTTAATTTTTTTGGTTAAGTCAAGCCATTTTAGAGTTTCATCCAAATTAGGGAACTTCCATCGGTCCCCAACAAGGTTATGATAACCTTCTCTTTTTCCGCTTGAAATAATCATAGAGACTTTAATTTATCCTAAGTTAGGAGCCTCAATGTATTTTGTTCAACGCTATCCCACAAGATCCATGGTGGATCTAAATTATTTGCTTGCAGAACTATGGGAGGGCTTCAAGCTTTGATCATACCTTATACCAAATACCTCAAAAAAATGAAGGATTGAGTTAAGTCTGAAATGGCATGGGACATCGGGGTTAAGGATAAAGTCTTACCTATCGGGCATCAGAGATCAACATTAAAGCTTATGTCATAACATAATGATAAGTATGAAGTAAGTTGGAGTAAACTTTGAAAGGGCATCAAAATTTAGGTTTTGGTGTTAAGGCTTACACCTTAACATAAAGATAAGGATGCAGAAAGCAGAAATTTTGAATGTCGATACCCGAAATGGTTCATGGATTGAAGATCAGCCTTAAGGGCCTTAAGAAAATTTTAAGTATGAAGGGTGAGGAATACCTGAACCCTGAAACTCGAAATGGTCTCAATGTTCATGGCTTGGTGTTAAGGCCTTTTCCTTAACATGAAATAGAGGAAGGTGAAAGGTGAAACCTTGAACCCTGACACCCAAAATAGTTTTAGTGTTTGTAAGTCAGCTTGAGGTTTATGCCTTAATGGTTTGGAAAGCATGTAGTAAGGAGAAAGCCCGAAGGCTGACACCTGAATGGGTTAAGGCTTATGAAAGAAATGTTTGAGTGTTGAAGTTTGATAGGGAGGCTTATGCCTTACCAAAAATATAGTAAGTGGTAAGAGTTAAGGGTACAACCCAACACCCAAAATAGTTTTGGTGTTTGCAAGCCAGTGTTAAGGCTTATGACTTAACTTGAAACAAAAGAAGGTGTAAGAGGAAACCCTGAACCCTACCACTTGAAATGGATTTTGTGTTCGTGGATCCAGTCTTAAGATTTATGCCTTATTAGTTTATTAGTATGTGGTAAGAAGTATGTCTGAGGGCTGACACATGAAAGGGTTAAGTTTGATGATGCTCACAAAGGATTATTTCAAGTATCATGGGTTGGCAGGTTGGCTAACATCTTAATGCAATGGCATGAAAGTGATATGGGGGAAGAAAGAAACTTGACCCCTAACAACTTAAAGCAGTGTTCGAAGTTTCACACTTTAGTGTTTCAGAGCTTAGTGTGTGTGGTTGTGTAGGTGTAAAGGGAGGCAAATGGTAAAGGGTAAGGCTGAAGACCAAACCCTGATAGGTGTAAGGATCTTCAAAATTAGGTGTTTAGGCTTGCCTCTAAGGTCCTTCCATAGATGTTAGGAATGAGGTAAGAGGGATTAGCCATCCCATACCCCTAACAAACATGAATGAAGGAGTAACCTTTCCATTCTATGAAAGTTTGCATTGACTTGGGTTGCTGAATGTGGGTATGCGGGATAGTGAGATGTGGAAAGAATTGATTGCTTCACCTGATTCACATCGTTGTTGTGAATCAATAGAGATCTACAACCAAAATTAAATTAGTTCAAATCAGACAGTGGTGATTTAAAGAAAGACAAGTAATTGAGATGCGCTAGATCATGGTGCAAATTTCAAAATTGATGGCCTACATTCAAAGGCTAGATTGTGTCAGTGACTAGGTGAATGGAGCTAGAGCACGAAAAATAATATGTAAGCTCCAAAAAAAATTCTTGTAGAGGAATGAAGGAAATGGATGCCAACATTAATGCAAAGGCTGACGATGGAAGATGGGAGAGATCAAGCAAACAAAGAAATGAGATTAAATGTAATACAAAGCCTAGTTGGAAAAGCCAAAAAAAATAGCCAAGGAAATAAATGAGGTCAGTGGTGCTTGGCTCGAGGGAGGTAGTTTGTTGAAGAAGAAAAGAGGAATGGAGTTCATTTTCTTCTGGAGGAAGGAGGATGTGAGCTTCAGGAAAAGGGATGATAGGTAGAGAGAGAGAGGGATAATGAAGTGAAAATAAATAGAGAAGGTAGAGGCTAAACATAACACTTTTTCCTCCAAGAGATGGATATTGGAAGGCACAAAATCACACTTCCATTTTAGATGTATTGTATGGATGAAGTCCTCTATGGGATTTCATGGTGGAAAAAGGATTTGTGGAGTAGAAGAAAAGGTTCAAGACCCCACCTTAGGCCCTTGGATAATATTTATGCAAGTATCAAAGTCTATCTTTAGCTGGTTTCAAGCATACCCTCCTAGTATTTCATACATATAGATGTATTTGCATGTTGGAACCTATCGTGAGTATTGTGGTCATTGGCTGTGTATTTTGTGTATTGTTTTAGTAGGGTAATATTTGGGAGTTTCTGTTTATACCTAGATCATACCCATGAGTGTTTGGGAATCGTGTTTATAATTTTGGCTTCTATCAACCATTCTATTGGTCTCAAGCAAAACCCTTGTTCATAAGCCATTGTATGGAGATTTTAATGTTATCCCTAAATGAATAGAGCTTGGGTCTCTATGTCCTTTTTGGTCTTAAAACACTAGTAATAGTAATTTATATATATGTGATACATAATAATTGGTAAGAATAATGGGTGTTGGAATGCTTCGATAAAAAAAATTGAGTATTGCACTCATGACACTATTTGACAGTTACTTAGATAAATCTTGTCTTGAAATACAAATTTATATTATTTGAATGGAAGAACCCATTTCATCATCATGGGGCTAACACATTTCTTGCTTGAGGGTTTGGCTAGAGATCATGAGGATTCATTATGCCAATATGGTCGGGTGGAGAGCAAGTTTGATTCTTTTGAGTTATATCATTGTTGTACTAATCTCATGGTTAGAGATGGTCATTGAACATTTCACTTAACTTGGATCTTGTTGTTTTGAAGAGAAACTACTATTAAGTCTAACCATTAAATATTCATTTATGTGTGATGGGAAATGTATATGAATAAACTGTCTTTATGAAATTTATGCATAGCTTGAAAATATTTTTGGGATGAAACAAGATCCTTAAAAATTAAGCAGTATGAAATTATAATTCTGGTACTAAATTTGCCTAACCTTAATACTCCATATATTCATATTTAGCATGGTAATAATATTGAAAGATGCCCATGCATATCTTTCCACCACTTATTGATCATCAAAAGTTTGATAAGGGAAATATAATATATTATTATCAAGATACCTATAATACATTCTTATGTTAATACACATATACGACTCATATTATGCATGATTGAGTTTTGTCAAATTATTTAGGGATTAATTCTATGCCCTTATGTTGTTATGATATCCTTAATGAGTTTTCTGATCCCCGAATTCACCTAAGTGGGTGGTAGTCGATTGTGAAACTATCTGGGGAAAAAGGACCCTAGAAAGGGTTGCATACCCACTCATTTAGTTTATAAATAAAAGAATAGAGGCATAGGATGAATTGGAGTAGAGAGATGAGTTTAGCGTATGTCAGTGTCATTGGGTTATGAGAATGACTGAGGTAGAATCACCTTTGAACCAAAGGGGTATACCCCTTGTGTTAGTCAACCAAGTGTATGATGGCTGAATTTCCTAGAAAGATTCAATATGTGAATTGTCTTATTAACCGTTCACCCTGTAATATTAATAATGTTATATGGTGATCTTTGTATGGTTTGGGTTAAGACCACAACTTCAATTATAATCATCTATTCAAGGTATGATATGGTTAGCTTCATCCTAGATCATTCATGGTTATCTATTTTGTCAAGTGGCCCTTGAGGAGCATTGTAATAAGGATTGTTAACCATTACTCCTTATAGTAAAAGGATCCCTTTTAAATTAACTATTGTTGATCCTTCTTTGTATTTACTACTGTTGTGAGTTAGTGGTGATTTAAGCTTGGGAGGAATGTGTGATTTCTGGTCAATCAAATATGAGTTGGGTGAACTCAATTTGTTGAACTAAAGAGCCTCTGCATAATACGTAGGCAAGGCCGTCAGAGACGAGCCCTCGAGGACAAGTTCTAGCCCCTAGGTCTTGTTCTCTTATTATTACTTTGAGATTACTATTGATATATTTTATGGTTTAGCATGTGACTTGAATAATGTTTCAAATTGTTAAATAGTTAGTTGAACAAATTAGGTCTATCTTAGTGATGTGGATTCTATGTCTCCATTAGAACTTGACCATGATTGTCAGAAAAATTGTTTACCTAACTAAGTTCTTAAAATTGATTGGTCAATTTTTGTTATGATTTCATGAAGTGCACATATAGGAAGCAACATTTTGTGAATTATGTTAGTGTTTGTGGTCAAAATTTGAAAATTGTGTCTTGTCCTTAACTATACTTTGGTGTAAAATTTTAGTCATGACATTTGGTATCAAAGCACAGTTGTATCAATGGGATCTTTGGTTAGTGTTGTTGCTTGTGTGAATTTCATTTGTGTGCTTATGTCCTTTTTGAGATTGATGGTTGAAATGACCTTATGATGTCCTTTCTTTCCTTATTCTTGGATAATTGTTAGATTTGGTTGAGTATTATGTACCTTGATGTGAATGATGCACTTGATTATGAATAAATGATACTATGTTTATATATTGTACATGGTAAAAGAGCAGTGAAATAGTAATGCTTATTAAGGGAATCATACATTTTATTCCTAAAGATTGGATACAAAACATAGTTATTTTATTATGTTTGGGGTATGAGACCTTTCTCTATGTGTTTGAAAGTGATTTAAAAAGGAAATTCCTTTCTTGTGTGTGGATAAATGAAGTACTTCCTAAAGAGCATGTTGCCTTGAGACCAATTGAATGCATGTTTTGTGTTAAGCTATCTCATAGATATAAAAGAAAGGTGTCTGATTAGGATGAATCTTTGGGGTAATGAAGCTTTAGTCCCAAAATTGCATTCCTACCATAGGATGTATGTGTGATGTACATGGAATCAATTAATATTGAGAAAAAAATAGAATAGTGAATATAATATGCATAGTAAATAAATAATAATGATGGTGAAGGAACGAATGCAGTAGTAAACCTTGCATTGTTAAGTTCTGAATTTAAGTTTGTTCTTTCATTGCATGGCATGTTTGGAATATAGAATGTCATGTGCAATATAAAATCATTAATTTTGTGAGAATTAAGGTCCCCAATTGCATTATTAGTTATAGAAAGCCATATAAATGTTAACTCATTGGAGATACAAATGTTAAGTTCATGATTAAGTGAATTTTGAGTAAAATGAATGTTGTGCTTATGGTGCTAATGAACTGGACCATGTTTTCATTATCATGTGTTAGAGTATTGGAAAACCTTGTTGAGAAGGTGTTTTATCATAACTGTGTATGCCACTTGGTAGAATAAAATATTTTATAGTTTAATTATGTGTAAGGAAATGATTTTGTGGCTTTAAAAGATGAAAAATAATTGGAAATGAAGTTATTTAGTATCCATGGTGGATGTGAATACCCCGTAATGGTGCTTATGTTGTCTATTATGGAAATTTTCATTGATAAACCATGTTGTAATAGTAAGTATATGTTGTGCATGTTGGACTCATATGAAATGGAGTATATGTGGAAACTAGTAAATGTGTTGTGCCCCAAGTATGAGATACAAGATATCCAACTTGGAATAAGGGTGAGTGGATGTCAAGTATGATCCCCTATGTGTACCCTTCATGATGGCATTGTGTCATTAACTAATTGTGAATTGGTGTAAACATGAAATGTGTGGATGTGCTTCTTCTATACGGAATGTGATGTATTCCTTTGTGTAAGTCTTGTATATATGTTAAATGTGTACCCCTAGTGTATGGTTTCCCCTTCAGGAGTGGGATGCCAACTAGTGTAAACAAGGGGTTGGGAGACACATGGCCATTTATTGGGAAATTACGAGCTCAAGGTGTTGTACCTAATCTTGATAAAGGGCCTATGTTGAGACGTTGTAATTTTCCATGGACATGGATTGTGACCTACTATGCCATATATGAGATCCACACATGTTGGTTCATAGTGAAAACCTATTCCTTGATGTTTATAACCCATGGGTAAAGGATGGAATTACCAAAACCATATTGATGGGGATGTTGATCCTATTTTATGATTACAAATTTTTGATACTTCAGCAATGTAGGGCATTGATACCATGTAGAAGAGTCCACCATGATATTGCACTTTATCATATTTATGTGGTCAGGGACCACCAGTTATTACATACTATTATGCTTATGTGGTTAGAGAACTACCATTCCCCTCCTCCCCTTAGGTGAATTATCGAAGTCGCATGTTGCTTGTAATGTGCAAATTTTATCTTAGAAATACTAATTATTGTAAATTCTTAATTGATGTTTTATTTTATTTTACGCTAGCAGTGTGGAAGTTAAATTTTTGTATTGGGGCTATTTATCCATTTTAAGGTTGTCCTTGTCCAATTTTCCTCAAGGACTTATTTACTTTTGTTTTTGAATTAAGATTGGAATGTTGCAATGTAGCTACAATTGACCTTCATTTTGTTTTCTCTTGAGTTTATAATTTTCTATTTTATTGAATGTCGGTTTATGACCTTATGTTACTTAGTTTGAGGATTCATTATAGTTTTCTAATAACTGGGAAGTGTGGTATTATGTGAAATTTGTAAACTACCATATCTTGAGGGGTTCCCTAGCAGGTCATAAAAGGGAGTAGATGTGTTGGGGAATTATTTTTGAAAGGGGTTGCAAATGGGACTGGTATGGGATGGTCATAAACCCATTCTTCCTCTAGTTCTATCATTGTTCTTGATGTACCTTCCTTTTGGAGGCTAACCCCCTTTAAAAACAAGGGGAAGGTACTAGGAAATGTATGGAGGGGTCCTTAGAGAAGGGCCTCAAGACCATCTTTCCTAATGACTATGGTATCCAAGAATATCCATCCTTGTAAACCCCATTATATGAGCCTTGTGTGGTAAATGAATATGGTTTTATGATGAAAGGCTCTCCCAAATTGGGAAGAGCATCCTTATTATGGTTGTTTGTACCCATGAAATTATAAATAGATGTGATGTGGAATACCTATGAACTATGTGAGAAAGATATTAACAAATGATGCAAAGTTAATATTCCTTGAGACATGGTATGAGTGCCATGATTGTGATATGGTATGAGTACCAGGATTGAGACATGGTATGATTACCATGATTATAAGGTAAACTATTTTTTTAAGAACAAAATTGGATAGTAGTGTGAACCTAATAATTCTTGAGACATTAATGGACATTCGGGAAAATACATTTTCTAATAGCATGAGTGTTGTTTATGGTAAAAGGGATTTTGAGGTGTATCAAAAGATGCTTATTTTTTGAGATATTGTAGTAATTTAATTGAAGTGGGTTGCATGGGAAAAAAAAATTATAGTTGCATGGATAGTTGTTAACCTTTTATTTATTTTATATATTGAGAATATATGGGATATATGTTTCATTGTTAAAATTTTTTATTCTAAATGCTGATGTTAAATTCATGAAAGGGATGCCTCTAATACATATGTTCTTATTTATTGTATTGATTCCCTTCATCAAGAAAGAATAATAATTAGCATGGTTAATTGGATTCTTATGTGTTGCTATAATGTTGTTAAGTTTCCAACCCTAAAATACTTGTAGGAAAAAGTATATACAAGGGGGGGGGAGTGAAAGGAAGCTAGGTGAGTGAAAAATAGCTTCCTACACTAATCTAAGTAGGGGAGAGTTACAAAATCTCATTTAATACCTTTAAATAGTTACAACAAGAGAAGCACATAGAGAATAAATGAATAAAACAAAAACAACACATATAACAGTGAAACCAAATATACATGGGGAAAACCCTTTCTGGTAAAAAACTCCACCTTCTAAAGCACAAAACTATTATATTACTTCAAAAGGAATTACAATACAACCCAAAGTACAAAGCCTTCTTCTACAAGTTCTTCAAAATGAACACCTGTTTTGGAGTGATATCGACAACACTTCATTACCTACAAAAAAACTATGCATTAGATATAATGCAAGGCATACATTTTTATAGAGAATAGAAGCCAAGAGATGCTTCTAGAAGAGGATGGGCATCCAAATACATGTGACACAATATCCCACACTATAGACATGCATTTGGACACTTGTATTTGATTCCCTTACACCTCTTACAATTGTCATACATGCAAATATTCTCTCTCCTAGCTCAGGCACACAAAATGTGCTCAAAATTGCTTATGACAGATGCCTTACAACTATCATAGAATATGTCATAAATTTTCCACAAGAGCTATCATAGAATCTGTCATAACTGACTAAAAATAGTTGATTCTCTTACATCCTATCATAACCCAACTTGGGCGCCAAATTTCTCCATCCAACAAGATACCTTATGACGTGTCACATAATCTATCATAGGTCAAAGATTCTAAAGTGGGATGTCTATGTCCACTTGGGATGATTATGTGTCATCCAGTCACCTCCAACGGGGATGCCACCTAGCCAATGGGTCCCAATTTTTGACATGATACCATAGGCAATTAAATAATACAAATTAATACAATAATACATCAATTAAATCAATATTAGGAGTTTAAGGTTGAGACACCTTAATCCCAATAGGGAGGATGTAAGGCCCCTCCCTTTATATCAAAGTTACAACCCCCTTTATTCTAAACTTATGCTACTTTGTTGTAGATTTAGAGTGCATCATTTAGACGATACATGATCCAATTATGTTGGAGTGCCACTATAAATTTCATTAGATTCTAAGAGTATATTAGTTAAATTCTTATGTGAATGCTTCTATTAAAGTAAATGACTAAATCTACATTGATAGATACTATGATTTGTCATGCTATAATGTGTTGCTGAGGTCCACTTGTAGTAGCAATTATTTCTTATCATTTGACTCATGTTGATTCTGAATGCCTTCTATAGTATTCACTGAGGTTCTTCATATCAAGTATTATTACTAAAGTTAGTAAAGGATCCTTAGAGGTTTTAGTAAAAATAGCAAGTGCATATTCGATCCCTATAGTACTACTTAACTTAGAGAAATTAAGATAACAAGTAAATATGGGAAGATGAAGAGTTTAGAGTCTATACTACTATTTTGTTGTGACATATCATGGAATTATGATCTACACTTAGATTAGAATAGCATACCTTTACATATAATTGGGAGGTGTTAATGGAGAGTCAATTTGATAGGGATGGTTGAACCTAAATTTAATTAGGCTATTTTGTTGGCAATATGATTGTCATTGACATCAAAATGGCATCTTATGGATGTCAAGGGGAGGTTGTGGAAATGATTTTGATTGAGGTCAAAAGGGTAACCTCTTTAAGGTTAGAAGGAAATCTGAGTGATATTAGATGAAGAGTTGTTGTTTGAGGTCAAAATGGATTCATAAGGATGTTAGGGAGAAGGATTCATGGGCCTTACGATGTCATTACAACAAGACTTGAAGAGTTGAAAAAGCTCAGGAATTGGGCTTAGGCTTACCTCTTATCACTTGCTTGAGAAGGAAGGAGTTAGTCCTTTTTAACTAAGTCTGATCAGGCTTTGGACTTTGAGCTTGCAGATTACTCTATGCTATAGATGATTGGACATTAGCCTTCCTTCACACACTATATCACATGCCTCAAAGAAATGCTAAAAAGAATGTGCTAAGTCCAAAAGTTTTCAATACTTCTAGTGTTTCTCATAACTCTATCAGTCCCTACCTAGGTTTTCATAACCTTACTCCTATTTGACATGTCATAATTTGTCTTCTAAAGTTAGTCTTTAGTGCATTCATAAGGCTTGTCGGTGTCCCAAGATGTTGTCCTAACTTTTATATGTTCTGCCCAAGTTGAAGTTAATTCATTTTGACATTTGATGTTGGTTATGAAACCTGCATTTCTCATCGCCAAGTTTTCATAACCTTTCCTTTTCTTGATGCTTACCCATAATTTTGCTAAGTCTTGAAGTTGTTCTTTTTGTTCGTTATCAAAACTTTTTCGGTTGGTGCCCAAGTTTTCATAACCTTTCCTTTTCTCGATGTATTATAACTTATAGTTTGAGGTTTGTCTTTTTGAATTCCCAAAGTGTGTTGGTACCTAAAAGCATCGTTGTAACCTTTAAATGTTTTGCTAAGTCAACTCATTTCAAAGTTTTGTCTAAGTTAGGGAACTTTCGTCGGTCCCCGACAAGGTTATGATAACCTTCTCTTTTTACGCCTGATATAAATAGAGAGAATTTAATTTCTTCTAAGTTTGGAGCCTCAATATATTTTGTTCCCCGATATCCCGAAAGGTGCATGGTGGATCCGATTCCTTTTCCTGCGAAACTACAGGAGGACTTCGGGCTTCAATCATACCTTATATTGGGAATACCTCAAAGAAATGAAGAAGGATTGAGTTAAGTATGAAATGGCTTGGGACATTGGGGTTAAGGCTAAAGTCTTACCTATTGGGTCTCAAAGATCAGCCTTAAAGCTTATGTTGTAATGTAATGATAAGTATGAAGTAAGCTGGAGTAAAGTTTGAAAGGGAATTGAACATCGGGTTTTGGTGTTAAGGCTTATGCCTTAACATAAAGACAAGGAATCAAAAAACTATAAAAAGTCTGAATGTCAATACCTAAAAAGGTTCGGGGATCAAAGATCGACCTTAAAGGCCTTAACAAAATGTTAAGTATGAAGGATTTAGAAAACCTGAACCTTGACACCCGAAATGGTCCCGGTGTTTGTGAGTTGGTGTTAAGGAATTTTCCTTAATATGAAATAGAGGAAGGGGAAAGGTGAAACCTTGAACCCCAACACCCAAAATACTTTCGATGTTTGTGGGTTAGCTAGAGGTTTATACCTTAATGGTTTGGAAAGCATGCAGTAAGGAGAAAGCCTGAAGGCAGACACTTGAAAGGGTTAAGGCTTACGAAAGAAATGTTTGGGCATTGTTGTTCGGTAGGGAGGCTGATGCCTTATCGAAAGGATGGTAAGTGGTAAGAGTTAAGGGAAAACCCCAACACCCAAAATGGTTTCAGTGTTCATGGGCCATTGTTAAGGCTTAATGGTAAAGGTTAAGGCCGAAGTCCAAACCATGATAGGCATAAGGATCTTTGGACTTAGGTGTTTGAGCTTTCATCTAAGGTCCTTGTATGGGCATTAGGTATGAGGCAAGAGGGATTAGCAATCCCCAACCCCCAAAAAGTGTGAATGAAGGTGTAGCCCCACCATTTCATAAATGCTTGCATTGAATTGGGTTGACCAATGTGGGTATGCAAGATAGCGACGTGTGGAAAGAATTGATTGCTTCACCTAATTCGCATTGTTGTTGTGAATCAATTGAGATCTATGGCTAAAATTAAAGCAAGTTAAATCCGATGGTGGTATTTTAAAGAAAGATGGGTAATTGAGATGCACTATATTATGGCATGAATTTGAAGATTGATGGCCTACATTCAAATGCTAGATTGTGTCAGCGGTTAGGCGAATAGAGCTAGAGCATGAAAAAATGATATTTTAGCTCTAGATGACATTCTTGTAGAGGAATGAAGGAAATGGATGCCACCATTAACGTAAAGGTCAAGGATGGAAGTTGGGAGAGATTGAGCAAACAAGGAATGGGATTAAATGCAATACAAACCCTAGTTGAAAAAGCCAAAAAAAATAGCCAAGGAAATAAATGAGGTCGATGGTGCTTGGCTCAAGGGAGGTAGCTTGTTGATGAATAAAAGAGGAATGGAGTTCATTTTCTTCTGGAGGAAGGGTGACGTGAGTTTCAAAATAAGGTACAATGGGTAGAGAGAGAGAGGGAGAATGAAGTGAAAGTAAATAGAGAATGTAGAGGCTAAGCATGACACTTTTTCCTCCAAGCGATGGAGATTGGAAGGCACAAAATCATACTTCCATTTCAGATGTATTGTATGGCTCAAGTCTTTTATGGGGTTTCATGGTGGGAAAAGGATTTGTGGAGCAGAAGCAAAGGTTCAAGACCCCACCTTAGGCCCTTGGAGAATATTTATGTAGGCATGGGAGTCTATCTTTGGCTGGTTTCAAGCATACCCACCTAGTATTTTGTAGGTATAGATGCATTTGCATGTTGGACCCTATCATGAGTATTGGGGGAATTGGATATGTATTTCATGTATTATTTTAGTGGGGTAATATTTGGGATTTTCTTCTTATACCTAGATCGTATCCATGAGTGTTCGGGGATTGTGTTTAGAATTTTGGCTTCCATTGACCATTCCATTGGTCTCAAGTGAAACCTTTATTCATAAGCCATCATATGTCAATTTTAATGTTATCCCTAAATGAATATAGCTCGGGTCTCTATGTCCTTCTTGGTCTTCAAATTCCAACAACAATATTTTATATATATTTTTTGATACATAATAACTAGTAAGAATAATAGGTGTTGAAATGCTCTTTTAAGCAAAATTTGAGTATCACACTCATGGCACTATTTGACAGTTTCTTAGATAAATCTTGTCTTGAAATACTATTTTATATTATCTGAATGGAAGACCCCATTTCATCATCATAGGGAAAAAATATTTCATACTCAAGGGTTTGGCTAGAGTTCATGAGGCTTCATGATGCCAATATGGTCGAGTGGAGAGCAAGTTTGATTATTTTGAGTTATATCATTGTTGTACTAATCTCATGGTTAGAGATGGTCATTGAACATTTCACTTAATGAGGATTGATGCCCTAAAGAGAAACTGATCAATATTAAGTCTAGCCATTAAATTATTGTGTATGCATGATGGACAATGTATGTGAATAAACTATCTTTATGAAATTTATGCATAGCTTGAAAGGATTCTTGGGATAGAACAAGATCTTTAGAAAGTAAGCTGTATGAAATTATAAATCCAATATTAAATTTTCCTAACCTTAATACTCTGTATATTTGGATTTAGCAAGGGAATAATATTGCAAGATGCCCCTGAATATCTTTGCACCACTTATTGATCATCAAAAGTATGATAAGGGAAATATAATATATTATTGTCAAGATCCCTATAGTAAATTCTTATGTTAATACACATATGCAACTCGTATTATGCATGATTGAGTTTTTTCAAATTATCAGGGATTGATTCTATACCCTTATGTTGTTATGACATCTTTAATGAGTTTTTTGGTCCCTGACTTCACATAAGTGGGTGGCAGTTGATTGTGAAACTGTCTAGGGAAAAAGGACCCTAGAAAGAGTTACGTACCCACTCATTTAGTTTATAAATAAAAGAATAGAGGTGAAGGAAGAATTGGAGTAAAGATATGAGTTTAGCATATGTCAGTGTCATTGGGTTATGATATGACAGTAGAGTCAACTTTAAAACTAAGGGGTATACCCCTTGTGTTATTCAACCAAGTGTTTAATGGTTGAATTGCCTAGAAATATTCAATATATGAATTGTCTTATTAACCATTCACTTTGTAATCTTAATAATGTTATATGGTGACCTTTGTATGGTTTGGGTTAAGACCAAAACTTCAATTATAATCATCTATTCAAGGTATGATATGGTTACCTTCATCCTAGATCATTCTTGGCTATCTATTTTATCAAGTGGCCCTTGAGGAGCATTGTAATCGAGATTATTAACCATTACCCCTTATAGTAAAAGGATCCCTTTTAAATTAACCTTAGTTGATCCTTCTTTGTATTTACTACTATTGTTAGTTAGTGGTGATTTAAACTTGGGAGAATTGTGTTGAGAAATGGTGCCCCAAATGTACTGGTGTTCAGGCCTCTGCATTGTCGAATAAATAGTTGAATATCACATGACAAAGTTACTAGTCTGATTGAAATCCCTTTGGAAAAAAATGGTTTCTTAGTTAAGTTGTTGGTTTTCAAATTTTCCTAACTTAAGTCATGGGGTTTTGAAGTTTCATAACCTCCCAACTTAGTGACTATGAAGAGAAGGTGGTTCTCTTTATTGTTGGCATGTCGTGGGTTTTAGAAACTTCACAACCTCTGACATGAAGTTTTGAAGTTTGGTTTTTGAGCGACTTAGTGATTGGGGCCTTCATCGGTGGGATGTGGCTACTTTGGTGGGACTTTAAAGTCTATCCCCACGACAGAATGATGGACTATGATGAGCATGCTGGTGACTCTCATCAGTGTGACTTGGCCTCATCGATGGGACTCTGCCTTATGTCTCCTTGATGGTTTGATGGAGTAGTGACTTGTATGGTGGTAAAGAATTGTCAATGGGAGATGGCATCATTAGTGGGAGTCTATGAGCTATCACATCAACAACTCGATACATAGCATTGGATCCTCATCAGTGGGAAGTTGTGTCTTCGGCGGGACACTAAAGCTTGTCCTATTGATCAAACGATGGAGTGGTTTGTCGGTAGAAGATGTTGGTATCAGTGGAACCTTTGTGTGTATCCCTCTGATAGGATTATGGTGTAGGTGGTGTATGATATGCGGATAGGACTTCCTTGTATTGGTGGGAGATGAATTAGTGTCCCCCCGATATGACGATGGTTGAATCGGTGACTTGTGTAGAATGTCTCAGTGGGACCCGATGGATGCTGAGGTCGAAAAAAATGATTGGCTAGAACCTATTGATGGTTGGATTGACAATTGGGAATCGGTTGGTTTTCCTAGTTGGCTTGGAAACATTGGAATGAGAACAAATGGTATAAATAATTGAATGTTCTACAATGTGGAGTGAGAGGGAAATAGAATAGGGTTATGCTACCAGATTCTCTCTAGAATGGAACAAGATGTAAGTCTCTTGTAAAGGCCATGAGCCTAATATTTTTTGTAACTATATTTTATTGCTAAATAATACAATGGAAATTTGGGCCTTTGCAGTGTGGGGTTTTTTACCTAAAAGGGCTTTTCCCATGTAAATCTGTGTGTTCCTATTGTCTATTTCACCTTTCATGTTTAATGGTTCCGCATGATTGAATCAATTTAATGGTGTTGTTTGGAATTGGATTAATTAGCATTAACTTTTCTCTAAGGGTCATGTAGGAAATGAACTATGCCTGATTCCGCTTTTTGGCATAGTAGTTTGTGTCTTTGAGGAAATATGATGAAATTAAAATTACCAAAGGAACTTCTATTCTTGGATGTTTCTTTTTGAGATGACCAAAATTTCCCTACAAGTGGTATTAGAGCCTTCTTTTGGGATTTTCTCTTTGCTTTCATGTGCAAGTTTGTGAGTTGCATGTACTTGCATGGACTCACATGTGGCTTGCATGTGCTTACATGTTGATGCGTGTAATAATTCCTGGTGTTTCTAGTTTGGGTATTCCTTCTATGAAGATTTCTTAGTGTGGCAGGCTTGAGGAAATCTAAAGGAATCGTCTGATGGATTGATCCTTTGGTGAGTAGAAATTATTCCTCTTTTGTTTGAGTTCCAAGAGACAAGACATAGTATGGAAGATGGAGAAACTTGAGTTGGTCATATTGAAATAATGTGACCTGAAGCTCATGAGTTGGTAGCAATATAACCCTGATGCATGAGGTGGAAAATTTTGCTTTGTGGCTGTGTTGCAACAAATGTTTTCATATTGGGTGTCTCTATGTTGGGCTCCCTGTTGATATGGAGAAGATTGGGTTGTTTCATAGCTATGGAGAAATGTGCTTATGGTGGGCATTTTTTCTTGGTATTGGAAGGCATAGTTTTATTGGTACCCCGATTGCATGAAGGCTATGGAGTTGGTCATTGGATGATTTGAAAGCTTTTGCAATAGCTACTCTCTCTTGGATGCATGTACATATTGGTGGTTGAGGAGTTGGCCTGAAATAGGCCTAGAGTCTCTGACTACCTTTTCCTCTCATGGATGTTTTGTACCTGCATGGTTCAAACTCATGCTTTTGGGTCTAAGAGTTTTTTATAAGTTTTCTTAAAAATATATGGTGATGCTCATTCAGGACAATCTATTTTTTGGTTTAACCATTTTGGTGTTTTAGACTTTTGATTCATTCAGATGTGAAGTGGATATGGATGTGCATGGGTGTTCTCAAACACATTGGTTTTGTAGGTTTTACACTGTCAAGAAAAAAACTTGTGGTTATGTGGAGCTACGTTCAAAGCTATTTTTCTAGACCCTAGCTTTTGGGGTGTGACTGGATGAGATAGTTGTAGTTCTTCATGCATACTTTATGCATGGTAAGAGAAGGTGTGATGCCTTCTCTACATGGGAGTGTTGGAATGTGATTTTTCACTTAGTATTCTTGTGGTGATGTTTGGTGGTTTCCTAGACTATGGTGCTCGAGTTGTGGACATGATTAGTGAATTAGATTTGAGAAGGATTTGGTGTTTGAGTCATGTTGTCTGCATGGTTATTCTTTTTGAGATATCAATGTTGCTGTTTCCAATGTGATGATGGGTTTGCACGTTCATTGTGATTGATCTTTGAGTTATACAGTTTGTGGATTAGCTACCCATTGACTACGGTGAGATAACTCAGAAGTGGGTTGTCTATATCCACGAGGTTGATTTAGTGTTGGTGCATACTTGTTAGCTGGCCTTACCTATGGTCACTTGTGCATTGGTGTGGTTTCTTTGAGATGAGAGGATGAATGGTGCTAAGTACCTAAATAGTTGGTTATGCAGACTTGTAGCATGTTGTACCACGATGCCATGGATAGCTTAGATACACTACTTTGTGTAAGATTTTGATAGTGATGGTAATTGTATGCTTTGTTTGGAGACCTTGGTGCTACTTGGTATGTCAGATGGACATGTTGAGTGGACCTAGAGGTTTTTCATTATAGTAGATGTTTGGTTGGTTGCTTGGAAAGCTCGGTATCATGGTTTAGTGGGAGCTTTAGCAATGACTATGGATTCATCACTTGATGATCGTTGGGTCTTCTTTAGTGTTGCAAATTTTAATAGGAAGGACTCTTAGATCTTGTTATTGCAGAAGGGTTCTTTCACATTTGCATGGACACTATTTGAGGATGTGTAACATCTTGGAACCATGGAGAATGCTTTGAGTCTTTGGCTGGGGTGTTGGTGGTGCTTGACAGGTGATGTTGGTTTAGAGTTATTTCATGTCATGTTATACTCTTGCTTGTGCATTCAAGTTTTGACATGAGGCATTTCGATTGAGACCATGGTAAGGTCACCTGGAGCGTGGTATCTCCTAAGGGGGATAGTAAGATCATTATGTCATGATAAGTTTTTGATTCAGATGATTGGAGCTTTGACAGTGGTCTAGTGATTCTTTGTGTTTTGGGTGTATTGGTCATATGCTTGAGAGCTTCATGATAGTGTAGTGATGCATTTGGAGTTTAGTATGAAATGATTTTTTTTAGATTCTCATGGATACATGGAGAATAAGGTGAGGTTGTATTTCTCTTGAGATGAGAGAAGTGTTGTTGATGGTTACTCTTGATGGAAATTTCAATAGAAAGTACGAGGAGCCTACACCTTGGTTGGACATGAGTTCAACAGAGGTCAATGAGGAGATCACTCTTGGAGGAGTCATGATGGCTTGCATATCTTGGAGGAGCATTCTCATTCCCCACTCTTGGTCTACTTGACAGTTTATCGTTTGAGAGGTATTGCCCATTGTTTCTCTTAGGTTTTTTATGCTTTCTTTCATGAATATGGATCATGAACTACTATTAGACGTTTCTAAAGGATTCATTGTCAGAGATGAATATCATGGTTATCTCATTATGCATTGTGATTACATTCAGTGATGTTGAGTTTAGGAGATGCATTGGGCGTATTTCCTAAAATGGGAAATGGAGTAGTTTGATCTTCTTGGAGAAGCTTACATCCATATAATTACATGATATATATGTTGTGTTTGATCTTGGAGATTGAACGGTTGGGTGTTGTTATGCTATTCTCTTTGGGGTGTTTTTAAGGAGATCATACTTGACATAGTTGGCATTTACAGGTATATGTAGGATGATTTTCTATAGGTACATGATGTGCAAAGGTGCTCTCTTTGGTCTTGGTTGTTTTCTTGGATGTTTGGTTTCACATTACATTGGTTTGAGGTTTGGTCAGAGCTGTAGTGATCACTAGCTTGTGGTCATGTGTTTTCACTCATGCTCTTGGGTGATGACATGGAGGTTCTTAATCTCTTTCTTTTGTTGGGTGTGGAGAACTTGGGAGACCTATGAAGACTTGTGGTGAGAGTTGTTCTTACAAGTTTTTCATATCATTGTGGATGGTTCCTTGAAACTACATGTTTACACTCTATATGTTATGCTATTGGTAGACTTGTTATGCCTTGTTATTTCAGATTTGGCATTAGCCATGCAGTGGGAGTTCTTGGATGTGTTTGGTCTTCTTTGACTGGTTTGTACATGGAGCTTGTATTTGCAGTTGATGGGTTATTTGTGTTGCTGACATGAGTTTACTAATGAGGATACCTTTTAGGTATGAATAGATTGGATGGATTAGCACTTGCTGTGTGTGCTATTTTCAGTCACATTGGTTAATTAGTTGGATGGGGGGTGTGTGCAGGATCATGGTGGGCCAAAAAGTGGCAATGAGGAAAAAACACGTCTTTCATCGACCGAAAAATGTGAAAAGAACATGTTGAATTTTTTTAGGCTCGGGTGTCACCATACCAAACACCAAACCTATTTTTACAAATCGGATATCCGATTTTCAAAAAGCATAAATAAAGAAAGTCAGTCACTGTTTTGAAGTCATTTGACAATGAAGAACCCGTGAGCACACAGTGCATGGCTTCTTTGCGTAACGGATATTCAATTTGGGAAAAATCCGATTTGGAAAGGTAATTTTTTTGATTTTGATTTGATTTGATTCAATTTTGTTTTAGATTTGAATAATTTCATATGGTTTTTTGTGGATTTTTAAAAAAAATAGGGTTTTGATTGAATTTTTGTAAAAAATTGAGTTTAGAATGGATTTTGATAAAAAATGAATGTTTTTTGTGGATTTTTTTTCACAATAGGATTTTTGATTGAATTTTTATGAAAAAATTGAATTTAGAATGGATTTTGATAAAAAAATGAATGCTTTTTTTTCAAAATAGGGTTTTTGATTGAATTTTTATGAAACAATTTAGTTTAGAATGGATTTTGATAAAAAAAAATGAATGTTTTTAATGGATTTTGATTTAAAAATAGTGTTTCATTTATATTGTCTAATTTTAGATTAATTATTTTTTAACTTTAATCAGGCATTATGGCTGCTGAGAATGAGAATGCACAAATTCCACCAGTTGAGAATGAAAATCCACCAGCTGAGAATCAAAATGTAGAAATGCCAAATGCTCCACCACCTCCGTAACCATCAATTGAAGACTTAATTCATGAAAAATTGGAGCAATTGAGGGGCATTTGTGATGTTTATAAGAAAATACCTCGATTATCCTGTATGTCAACCACATTGATAGGAATAATTACAAATGTAGAAACCCTCTCCACCCAACATAATGCATTTCATTCATGGTGAGAAACCATGAGGCAATATTATGCATGTGGATTGTCTTATGATGATGTTAAAGATCTCCAAATAACAAAAGCCCAAATAGCCTCTTTAGTTATTAACCCCAGCACTGGTTTGCCAGTTAATGTTAACAAACCAAAACTTTCTATAAAATGGTGCACACATAGGGGCATAGTAGATAACTTTTGGGATCGTTGGTGTATGGTTTTTGATAAACCACCCAACAATAATCTTGATGTACCTTTTTAATTTATTAAAAAATTATATGCTAAGTTATTGTTAGGGCATCATGTCAATTACTTTGACATTAAACCCTTCCAGGGTGTTGGTGGAGGTATGCCCCAAGATAGGCCATGGGCAGCTAGAGTAGTTAGGCACCCACATGTTCCCCATCCTCCCCTTCCTCCGCCACCTCCAGTACAACATCCAGATATTACGGAGGATGCAGCCACACAAATGATCCAGGCCATTCACTCTTTGAGTGGTCTTTTGGTTTCCCATGCTTCTTCAGTAGCTCAGCCACAGTCTGGTGATCTTGGTGATGGATCCAGTGCTGCTACATCATCCTTCTTGGGTCCACATATTTGTGTGCCACATATTTGCAATACATTCCAGCAAATATGTTTGGGTCCTATTGTACATCCCCCTGAGTAGCCATTAGATACTACTGATTATGACATTCAGGATGTGGAGATTATAACAGACCACATGCAGGGGAGTGGAGCACACCCTATAGAGTCCTATCCTACTAGAGAGGTGGACATTGGAGTAGTTACATAGGTAACATTTAAGGTGTAAATTCATAATTTGCATTTTTAAAAAAATGAATATTAATAAGAGATAGTATCAAGTAGTAATATTTATTTACATGGTCTATTTAACAGTTAATGTCTGAGGAGGAGCTCACATGGGTGACTGATAGCACCCTTAGGGCCATTTCATTTGGCCTCGAGACGCACACAGTATGTATTTTTGCACTCACCCATTTACATTTTTTTAATGTATACTTGCTTGTCATTAATGAAATTATATATTAACTTATATGTTTATCTTATTCTCTGCTTGTAGGAAACACCTAGTGCGAGCAAGGTGTGATGCTCTCCAGACTATGGAGGCACAATGTTAGATAAGGGAAAGGTAATTGAACTCAAATTTGATTGAGTTAAGATTGATAAGATATTTTATTGATTATGCATACATTGACATAGATTCGTAGTTTCATATGTACTTGTTATTTTTATGTACAGGCGGTTGTGAGCTATACATCATTGTTGATAAGTGCCACAACACCTGAAGGAGTAGGTATTCAAACACTTGAAGGAGGAGGTGTTGAAATACCTCAAGGAGGAGGTGTTGAAACACCTAAAGGAGATACAGAAAAAGATCAGCCTAAAGAGGTATGTGTTTATTTTATTTTGTGCTTGGTAAATATGTTCTTATTACTAACAATTCTATGCTAACTTGGATCAATTTCATGTTTTTGTTCACATATATAGATTGATGTTACAAAATTTGGTTTGGTTAGTTCTTTGAGAGGGGTATATTCTAGGACTCCTGACCCTTCGAAGAGACGTATATTTTAGGTAATCAAGATTTCAATTTTAGAGTTCAATTATAATTCAATGTGTATTGATTTTTATGTTAATTATTCAATTTTAAATTATATAGTATAACTAATCTCAATTGTGGTTTGACTTTTTCTTGTGCAGCTACCTTCAGAGCCAACGAGTGATTCAAAGAGGCTCCATTTTGATGATCCACCAATAGTTTAGGATGAGATAGACATTTTGGCATGTAAATATTGAATAGATACCGAGATGGCATATGCCACATATTGTAAAACTTTGTTTGAGTTGGCGTTGATGCCATTTTTGTATATGGACATACACTTGATTATTGGATAATTTGATATATATAGAAGTTGACAATCAAAATTTAATTTCCTCCTCATGTGCATGATTAAACTCTTTGAAAATTTAATCAAGTGAGCAATGGTTAAATGTCAATGTACAATAGCATAAAAAGAATGGTTAAATATTATGTAGTTTATATTCATATTGTTGATTACATTGCATTACACATCTTTCAAACTCAAAGAATTACTTCACATTGCATAAGTAACAACTAGATGCTGATAGATGAAAAAATTTCAATAACAATATAGTTTTTACAAAGTCAACCTAAGCAGTTATACAATTACTTCACATTACATAACTAATAACTAGGAGCAGCTATCAATTGCATTAGCTTGTCATGGAATTCTGAGACCACATTTCTTTAAGGAAACTTGGCACAAAACTCACAAAAAATGAAAAGAAAGTACTCAAACAAACTTTAAAGGGGTCTCAGGCCTGCTGCCCCCTCATTCCACCCGCTATGCAGCCATTTACTTGTGTTAGTTTTATGATCAAATTTGATGCACAAAAAATTAATTCTAAATCAAACACAATAACACAATAGATACCCTAGGAAAACCCTCCTCTTGAGGGAGAAAAAACTAGCCAATAATATCACTTATATTATTGAATCACAATAGAAACTCCTTTACAATGAAGGCCGATAATGAGGCCTAATAATATGCACCACAGACTGATGCCAACACAGCAATACAATGATGCAATTCTCAAATGATAATCCTCAGCCTTCTCACAATAACTCGATCTGCACTTGAAGAGTTTCTCACTAACTCACACTTGATATGAAATGGAATGTATGAAAAATATATGTCTCAAAACAATGAAATGTATCTAATATATATACAAGCTGAGAGAGATGTGACTCTTCACAATATAGGTCGGCCTCCAAAAAGAATGTGCCTCCTCAAAGATTGCGCCTCCAAGATAGAAGTCGGCCTTCATAAAATAATAAATATTATTTGACATAAATCTTGCCTCAAGCATGTCGGCCTCTTCATAAATGCACCTCTTCATTAACTCGTATCTCTTGATGAATTAGCATTAATCACAAATTGATATATATAAATTAAATAGCTTTGGCTATATTTAATTTATTCTTATGTAGAGGAGATCGTTGGAAGGATATGACTGACGCTGCAATAATCATCAACACTCCCTCTCAGCTAGGGAGGATACTTCTAGCTGCACAAGGAAAATCACCTCATCGTGATGCCTAGTACTATGGCTACAACCATAAGTGAAAAGAATAATATCATCTCATTGTGATATTAGATATCGCCTCAACACGATATCAAGCATAATGGCTACAACCATACTATGGTGTGTACAAGTGTTCATCGCAGACCTCAACTGAAACAACATCAAGAGGTGCTCTTCCGGTCAACAACACAACCATCTTCTTTAGGTTCAGTAGGCTCCCTCTGAATCTTTAAGTACTCTTTCGGTCAACAACACAACCATCCAGAGGTGCTCTTCCGGTCAGCAACACAACCATCTTCTTCAGGTTCAGCAGGTTTAGTTCGATGGCTGTAAGTTGTGACTTCACACTTGATCATTTCTTTGGTTGGCATGAATTCCTCATAAGATGCCTCAATATTTTCATCGCTAAGGAATCTCTCATCACCTTCCTGCAGTAGAGTTATCAACATTCTTCAAAAATCATAAGAATTCTTTTAGTACACTCAAGAGTTATCAGATGTCTTCTTGCAGTCTCAAAAGTTATTTTGTATCATTGTTACATTGGTACTTGAGAGTGGTAGCTTAATATAGGTCCACAATACAAAACCTGGTTTACCTGTGTAGTGTAACAGTGGCATAGGAAGATTTTTCTTTGAAAGCAAAAATGAAAGCTCAACCTCTTGGAACGAAAATGCTTGTTTGCAAAAAAAATGAATAAGAATGAGGTAGCTAAGGTGTTTGAAGTCATTTAGAGGTCACTTTTAGGGCAGTTAAGGTGTTTGAAGTGATTTAGAGGTCGCTTTTAGAGAAGAGAGATGTTGAAGAGTATATCAAATTAGTGAGAACTGAAGTGTAATGTGTTTTAGTTTGTGGTACTCCTTTGTTTCTCAGTAGATGTGTGATAAATTCTTAGTTCAATGATGTTGAACAATTTTTGAAAAAAAAAAGTTGTGTCACAGTCTGCATTCAATCCAACAAGCAAAAATGAAAGCTCAACCTCTTGGAATGAAAATGCTTGTTTGCAAAACAAATGAATAAGAATGAGGTAGTTAAGGTGTTTGAAGTTATTTAGAGGTCACTTTTAGGGTGGAAAGCTTAAAACTCCATTTTAAATGCACAAAAAAGAATGAAATTACTTCAAACCAAGTTTGTGAAGAAGTTAACTATGTTGCCCACTAGTTTCCCTTAAGAGTCCAAAGTGCTAAAAGGCAACAATATTTGAAGGTCTATTTATCAAAGACCATGATTCTTACAGACTCTCTGTCTAAGGCTATGGGATCATGTTGGGACCATCTACAAAACCTCTCTCAGTTTTTGCTATCTCATAGGCATTTTTCTGTGGTGATGACTTTTCAGTGGAGGGAAAAGTTGCCAGATGCAAGCAGTCTAAAGTTGCAAAGTGGTGCAACTTTCATTCCGCAACTCGTACAACCAAATGGACTGTTATAACATGTCGGATGGGTACGTTTACGCTAGGGATGGTACTCTCTCGCAAACAAATATGCCGAATCACTCCGAGCTACATTGAACCGACGATTTCCCTTAAGAGTCCAAAGTGATAAAGACAACAATCTTTGAAGGTCTATTTCTTGGAGACCATGATGCTTATAGACTCTCCATCTGAGGCTATGGGATCGTGTTGTGACCATCTACAAAAACCTCTCTCGGTTTTTGCTATCTCAAAGGCGTTTTCCTGTGGTGATGACTTTTCAATGGAGGGAAAAGTCGAATCACTCCGAGCTACATTGGATCGACGATTTCCCTTAAGAGTCCAAAGTGCTAAAAGACAACAATCTTTGAAGGTCTATTTCTCGGAGACTGTGATGCTTATAGACTCTTTGTCCGAGGCTATGGGATCATGTTGTGACCATCTACAAAAAACTCTCTCATTTTTGCTATCTCGAAGGCATTTTCCTATGGTGATGACTTTTCAGTGGAGGGAAAAGTTGCCAGATGCAAGTAGTGTAAAGTTGCAAAGTGGTGCAACTTTCATTCCGCAACTCATACGACCAAACGGACTATTCCAAAATGTTTGGATGGGTATGTTTACACTAGGGATGGTCCTCTCTTGCACCCAAATACACCGAATCACTCCTAGCTACATTGGACCGGCAATTTCCCTTAAGAGTCCAAAGTGCTAAAAGGCAACAATCTTTGAAGCTCTATTTCTCGGAGACCATGATGCTTAAAGACTCTCCGTCCAAGGCTATGGGATTGTGTTGTGACCATCTACAAAAACCTCTCTCGATTTTTGCTATCTTAGAGGTGTTTTCCTGTGGTGATGACTTTTCAGTGGAGGGAAAAGTTGCCAGATGCAAGGAGGGAAAAGTTGCCAGATGCAAGCAGTGTAAAGTTGCAAAGTGGTGCAACTTTCATTCTGCAACTCGTACGACCAAACAAACTATTCCAACATGTCCGGATGGGTACATTTAAGCTAGGGATGGTCCTCTCTTGCACCCAAATATGCCAAATCACTCCGAGCTACATTGGACCGACGATTTCCCTTAAGGGTCCAAAGTGCTAAAAGGAAGCAATCTTTGAAGGGCTATTTCTTGAAGGCCATGATCATTACAAACTCTTCTTCTAAGGCTATGGGATCATGTTGGGACCATCTACAAAAATCTCTCTCGATTTTTGCTATCTCGAAGGCGTTTTCCTGTGGTGATGACTTTTCAGTGGAGGGAAAATTTGCCAAATGCAAGTAGTGTAATGTTGCAAAGTGGCGCAACTTTCATTCTGCAACTCGTACGACCAAACAAACTATTCCAACATGTCCGGATGGGTACATTTAAGCTAGGGATGGTCCTCTCTTGCACCCAAATATGCCAAATCACTCCGAGCTACATTGGACCGACGATTTCCCTTAAGGGTCCAAAGTGCTAAAAGGAAGCAATCTTTGAAGGGCTATTTCTTGAAGGCCGTGATCATTACAAACTCTTCTTCTAAGGCTATGGGATCATGTTGGGACCATCTACAAAAATATCTCTCGGTTTTTGCTATCTCGAAGGCGTTTTCCTGTGGTGATGACTTTTCAGTGGAGGGAAAATTTGCCAAATGCAAGTAGTGTAATGTTGCAAAGTGGCGCAACTTTCATTCTGCAACTCGTACTACCAAACAGACTATTCCAACACGTCTGGATGGGTACGTTTATGCTAGGGATGGTCCTCTCTTGCACCCAAATACGCTGAATCACTCTGAGCTATATTGGACTGAGTGAAATTAGGTGAAAAATTGATGCAGACACAAGGGCACAATCACAAATTCTTTGCAACATGCCTATTTGAGGCATCCAACAAGATTATTCTGACCTCTTTGGACAGTCCAAAACTCCCTTAAAACTTGACAAGCAACTAAATACACATTTCCCTCTTTAACCCTCTTAAACCCTTGTAATAGTGAGAAACTAGTTTTTGTCCAATTACTCCACAATCTTCCAAAACACCAGACGAACACATGACTGATTCAAACACCCATATCCAAGTTACACAACATATATGAGAAACAACATAGACTCCTTTGGACTAGCGTTGACTTCCTATGCATTCACCCTTCAACAGGCTACTCAATTAGCCCAAAAATGCAAAGCAACATACCTTCAAACACCACACAGACCCCTGAAACCTTGGGGCAGCAAATAAATTTACAAGAAAACAAAGATTTTGCAATTGGATTCCATTTGTATGGACCTATAACTGTCAAATAAAAAAACCCTTATTTTTAGTGTAATTCTTGACGGTTTATTGGATGTAGCACTTCCACAACCTTTCAAACTTTTCCAACACCTTAGAAACCTTTATTTAGGCCCCAATATGCTTAGAAAACAAAGAAACTTCTGGTATCTCAGATATTTTTGCAAACCCTAGGGTAAAAACTCTATTTTCAAGTGAAAAAAAACACCATTTTTAGACCTTTAACTCTTCATTTTATTTCAAAACCCAGTTATCCACACCTTCCACTCTTGAAATAACATCAATACATGTAATAACGTTTCTACATAAAGTTTTTATACAAAAATGCTTGAATGGCTTGTGCACAGGCATAAAACACAAGAAAAATAGTAAAATATGAATTGAGCAATTGAAACTTTATTGATTCAAAGAAAAAAACTCCTTCAACCAAACCTGTCTCAAGCCCTTGAAGGCCTTAAGTACACCTACATAACCCATGAAGCCTCCATATAATTCCTCCAATTTACAAAGCAATGGGAAGATAAAACCATGTAAGTGGTTTCCCCAAACTAATTGCCACCAAAACTATTCTTGATAGTTTAAAACCATGAACCACCCCAACCTGTAATTATGATAGCACTCAAGATAAAATCCATGAATAGATAATGTATTTGACCAATAACTCATTGAGAGCACAAATTCCCAAAACTAGCTCTCCACTATGAACATATCAACTAAGTAGGAACCCATAACATTATGGAAAGATGATCCACTTCTCCCAATGTAACTCCCAAGCATTACATGTGAGAGATGGTCAATTTTATTGATGGCAATGATGGTTAACACCTCATGATCATTCAAGTACTCATTCTAACAATACAAGAGGTTTACACATCAAATTGCAAGTGAATATAATTTACTATATCTTAACATAAAAAATGCAAAACCTAATAGAAAAATGTATCAATGACGTACAAGGATGTATAAGAAAGTTCAAATTTGAAAATAGAATGTAAACTTAGAAAACTGTAGATTTGAAAACCTTAATAATGTAAAACCCTAAAAAGAAGGTTGGATCAAGTGTAGGATTGGTTGGGCTCAACAAAATATAAAGAAAAAAAAAAGTTTATTTATGAAGTTAACCTAGGATAATTAAGTAAATGCAATCAATCAAACACAATCAACCTAACATAATTAAGGGTTGATAGGGGTATTTGATAATTAAGGGTTGATAAGGGTATGAATGTTTATCTTTGATCTACTCTTGAATATCTAGGACTTGGTGGTATTTAGAAATATCATAAGGGTTGTTGATTTCTCATGGGGAGGCAAGTTCTCCTAGATCAATCCCCAAAAAGTGAAACAAGATTAAAAATAGTTGGCAAGCACTCTAGATGTTCAAATTTGTTACTCATTTTTATTGCATTGAATCAAAATGTCTCACTATTAATTGCTCCAATGCTATAAGATAAATGAATGTTTTCATGATTATAATGAATATATTGTATGTTATTAATGCTAGCGTATATCATCAAATTATGCCAAACATGTGTTTAGTCAACTCAAAGTGGGTGAATGACGCCACTTAGCCAAAAGTTTGAATTTTGAATTTTAAAATGAAAGGGAATAGGTTTGTGACCATGAGGTCACCCTTGCAATTGAAGAAGTGTCCTAGAATGGGTTAATAGTTAAATCTAAGTGGCTAACAATCAATTCCAGGTGGCTAATGGATAAATGAGGGCATACCCATTGGTGAATGTGATAAATGGGAAAATAAGGTAAATGTATAGATGTGTGTGAATAAGAATAGGATAGGGCTAATTGTATAGGATAGGGTGAATGTGATAAATAGGAAAATAAGGTAAATGTATAAGAATTGTATAGGGCTAGATGTTGAGTCACTACGTACATGTATCAAGACATTTCTTCAAAATAGACACAAAATTGTGTGGGAAATGACATGGTATGCACAAATTTTACTGTTACAATTACACACATATTGATTTACAAATGCTTTGCATATAGATTAAATTTACTTCAAATTTAATACCTATTAATACTTCTTCTTTAAGAAAACATGATTATGTATTCTCTAATAAAACTTTCACCATAACAAGACTTCTTGCAATTACTTTAATTGTAGCATACATAATTTCATATTGCACCTATCAATGTTCCCATTATATCTTCACGTGTGATTGCTAGTATATGTATGTCTCTTCAAAAAACATAGATGGGTTAAGCTCTCTCCTTACTCTTTGAGTAAGAGATAGTAGAGGAGAGGACTAGATAGTATTACAAAACCTGGTTCAAACGAGCATACTAATAGGAAAGAACCAGGAAGAAAACCTTCGGTTGTAGCTCAATTAAGTACAAAAATAGACCCCTTTACAAAACCTATGAGTTTCCAAATTATAGATCCCTTTACATTTTAAACATACCCTTTATACAATGCAAGACATTTGACCCATATTTCAAAAAACTTCACTGGGTATAGATTATGCCCATACACAATTATGACCGTCTTACATTGTTTCCAATTTGAGAATTGAAATTTTACAAAATTTTCCTATTAGAGGCATTCAAGGCACAATCTTCAACAATAGAAGTATGTTCACATTCTGGACTGACAAGCACCTATACAAACCATCAAGGTAGCTTAGAATAACCAATCTATATTATTCTAGATGACACAAAATATGATGAGATGGTAATGCAAACTATAAAAGACGCTTAGAATAACCAATCTATATTGTTGTAATCTATTGCATACCTCTTCGAAAGGATTAGAGCTGGCTATTTTTGTAGCAGGTCCATGATCAATCGTGCTAGGAATATCACAAAAGTGGGAAAATGAGAAATCTATATTGTCACAATAGAAAATATGCTTAGAATAACATATCTATATTAATCTAAACAACCTAAATGATGATGAGTTGGTGATCCAAACTATAAAAGACGCATACCTCTTCAAAAGGATCAGAGTTGGCTATTGTTGCAGCAGGTCCATGATCAATCATGCCAGGAATATCGCAAAAGTGGGAAAATGAGAAATCTATATTGTCACAATAGAAAAGATGCTTAGACTAACATATCTATATTAATCTAAACAACTTGAATTGTGATGAGTTGGTGATAAAAACTATAAAAGATGCATACCTCTTTGAAAGGATCAGAGCTGGCTATTGTTGCAGCAGGTCCATGATAAATCTTGCCAAAAATATCACAAACGTGCATACAAAATATCACTATTAAAGACAACTGCATTGCAATAGTATATAAAATATCAGTATTAAATAAAGAACACTAATGAACTTAATCATAATGAACATAAGAATTCTACCTTCCATTCTTGAAATTGCTAGTCAAGTGTGCCTGAAGGGTCATCTCTTTGCTTAAGAGTATCCAATATTGCTTCATGATCAACATTACTAAGTGTCCATAGTTGTTTTGTCTTTGGTCTGGCATGGTGATTCAACAACTTAACATTTGTTAATATAACAAGGTGCGAATACATGAGAATGGTTTTGTGTTTCTTGTAGTCTTCAAATGCAGGTATGCCATTCTTTCTAATCATGTATGTTCGAATAAGTTCTCGCGAACTAATAAAAACCTCGTAGATACATGAAACCATCATCATCTTCCATCGGTTGTGTTAGCTTATGCTTTCCCTAACACATCGAGCCAACCAATAGTCTAATCTCTCTCTTTCATTCCCAAGGTGCAACAACTGCAAAAATATGTCCTATCTATAGTAGATCTGAAAGCAGGTCGTAATCAACTGAACTCTCCATTGTGTCATTTTTCATGGATATTGTTTGAGATAAAGGAGTTAGATACTGTGGTACCCATGTATCCACTCACTCACTTGACTCGCATTGATCCCACTCGCACCGAATACAACTCTGACAAAAAACAAGCCAACTCTCGTGTCCAAATGGTCCATGTTCCTGCATATGAGCTTTGAAATGAATGCATCTTTGAAGAATCTTTCATTGTATGACAATCCAATCTACCTCCCACTATACCCTCCTCAACGAACCAAAAGAATCTGCGCACTATTGAATCAAGTGTCCCTCCTTGTGACAATGTTGAAAGACACCAATCAACAATAGAACATGCATCACTAAATTTTT
>VDFB02353493.1:221662963-221682232 GCA_007258455.2 Sequoia sempervirens | reverse complement strand
CTTTAAGGTTGAGACACCTTAATCCCAATAGGGAGGATGTAAGGCCCCTCCCTTTATATCAAAGTTACAACCCCTTTTATTCTAAACTTATGCTACTTTGTTGTAGATTTAGAGTGCATCATTTAGACGATACATGATCCAATTGTGTTGGAGTGCCACTATAAATTTCATTAGATTCTAAGAGTATATTAGTTAAATTCTTATGTGAATGCTTCTGTTAAAGTAAATGACTAAATCTACATTGATAGATACTATGATTTGTCATGCTATAATGTGTTGCTGAGGTCCACTTGTAGTAGCAATTATTTCTTATCATTTGACTCATGTTGATTGTGAATGCCTTCTATAGTATTCACTGAGGTTCTTCATATCAAGTATTATTACTAAAGTTAGTAAAGGATCCTTAGAGGTTTTAGTAAAAATAGCAAGTGCATATTCAATCCCTATAGTACTACTTAACTTAGAGAAATTAAGATAACAAGTAAATATGGGAAGATGAAGAGTTTAGAGTCTATATTGCTATTTTGTTGTGACATATCATGAATTATGATCTACACTTAGATTAGAATAGCATACCTTTACATATAATTGGGAGGTGTTAATGGAGAGTCAATTTGATAGGGATGGTTGAACCTAAATTTAATTAGGTTATTTTGTTGGCAATATGATTGTCATTGACATCAAAATGGCATCTTATGGATGTCAAGGGGAGGTTGTGGAAATGATTTTGATTGAGGTTAAAAGGGTAACCTCTTTAAGGTTAGAAGGAAATCTGAGTGATATTAGATGAAGAGTTGTTGTTTGAGGTCAAAAGGGATTCATAAGGATGTTAGGGAGAAGGATTCATGGGCCTTACGATGTCATTACAACAAGACTTGAAGAGTTGAAAAAGCTCAGGAATTGGGCTTAGGCTTACCTCTTATCACTTGCTTGAGAAGGAAGGAGTTAGTCCTTTTTAACTAAGTCTGATCAGGCTTTGGACTTTGAGCTTGCAAATTACTCTATGCTATAGATGATTGGACATTAGCCTTCCTTCACACACTATATCACATGCCTCTAAGAAATGCTGAAAAGAATGTGCTAAGTCCAAAAGTTTTCAATACTTCTAGTGTTTCTCATAACTCTATCAGTCCCTGCCTAGGTTTTCATAACCTTACTCCTATTTGACATGTCACAATTTGTCTTCTAAAGTTAGTCTTTAGTGCATTCATAAGGCTTGTCGGTGTCCCAAGATGTTGTCCTAACTTTTATATGTTCTACCCAAGTTGAAGTTAATTCATTTTGACATTTGATGTTGGTTATGAAACCTGCATTGGTCATCGCCAAGTTTTCATAACCTTTCCTTTTCTTGATGCTTACCCATAATTTTGCTAAGTCTTGAAGTTGTTCTTTTTGTTCATTATCAAAACTTTTTCGGTTGGTGCCCAAGTTTTCATAATCTTTCCTTTTCTCAATGTATTATAACTTATAGTTTGAGGTTTGTCTTTTTGAATTCCCAAAGTGTGTTGGTACCTAAAAGCATCGTTGTAACCTTTAAATGTTTTGCTAAGTCAACTCATTTCAAAGTTTTGTCTAAGTTAGGGAACTTTCGTCGGTCCCCGACAAGGTTATGATAACCTTCTCTTTTTACGCCTGATATAAATAGAGAGAATTTAATTTCTTCTAAGTCTGGAGCCTCAATATATTTTGTTCCCCGATATCCCGAAAGGTGCATGGTGGATCCGATTCCTTTGCCTGCGAAACTACGGGAGGACTTCGGGCTTCAATCATACCTTATATTGGGAATACCTCAAAGAAATGAAGAAGGATTGAGTTAAGTCTGAAATGGCTTGGGACATTGGGGTTAAGGCTAAAGTCTTACCTATTGGGTCTCAAAGATCAGCCTTAAAGCTTATGTTGTAATGTAATGATAAGTATGAAGTAAGTTGGAGTAAAGTTTGAAAGGGAATTGAACATCGGGTTTTGGTGTTAAGGCTTATGCCTTAACATAAAGACAAGGAATCAAAAAACTATAAAAAGTCTGAATGTCGATACCTAAAAAGGTTCGGGGATCAAAGATCAACCTTAAAGGCCTTAACAAAATGTTAAGTATGAAGGATTTAGAAAACCCGAACCTCGACACCCGAAATGGTCCCGGTGTTTGTGAGTTGGTGTTAAGGCATTTTCCTTAATATGAAATTGAGGAAGGGGAAAGGTGAAACCTTGAACCCCGACACCCAAAAACTTTTGATGTTTGTGGGTTAGCTTGAGGTTTATAACTTAATGGTTTGGAAAGCATGCAGTAAGGAGAAAGCCTGAAGGCAGACACTTGAAAGGGTTAAGGCTTACGAAAGAAATGTTCGGGCATTGTTGTTCGGTAGGAAGGATGATGCCTTATCGAAAGGATGGTAAGTGGTAAGAGTTAAGGGAAAACCCCAACACCCAAAATGGTTTCAGTGTTCATGGGCCATTGTTAAGGCTTAATGGTAAAGGTTAAGGCAGAAGTCCAAACCATGATAGGCATAAGGATCTTTGGACTTAGGTGTTTGAGCTTTCATCTAAGGTCCTTGAATGGGCGTTAGGTATGAGGCAAGAGGGATTAGCAATCCCCAACCCCCAAAAAGTGTGAATGAAGGTGTAGCCCCACCATTTCATAAATGCTTGCATTGAATTGGGTTGACCAATGCGGGTATGCAAGATAGCGACATGTGGAAAGAATTGATTGCTTCACCTAATTCGCATTGTTATTGTGAATCAATTGAGATCTATGGCTAAAATTAAAGCAAGTTATATCCGACGGTGGTGTTTTAAAGAAAGATGGGTAATTGAGATGCACTATATTATGGCATGAATTTGAAGATTGATGGCCTACATTCAAATGCTAGATTATGTCAGCGGTTAGGCGAATAGAGCTAGAGCATGAAAAAATGATATTTTAGCTCTAGATGACATTCTTGTAGAGGAATGAAGGAAATGGATGCCACCATTAACGTAAAGGTCAAGGATGGAAGTTGGGAGAGATTGAGCAAACAAGGAATGGGATTAAATGCAATACAAACCCTAGTTGAAAAAGCAAAAAAAAATAGCCAAGGAAATAAATGAGGTCGATGGTGCTTGGCTCAAGGGAGGTAGCTTGTTGATGAATAAAAGAGGAATGGAGTTCATTTTATTTTGGAGGAAGGGTGACGTGAGTTTCAAAATAAGGTACAATGGGTAGAGAGAGAGAGGGAGAATGAAGTGAAAGTAAATAGAGAATGTAGAGGCTAAGCATGACACTTTTTCCTCCAAGCGATGGAGATTGGAAGGCACAAAATCATACTTCCATTTCAGATGTATTGTATGGCTGAAGTCTTTTATGGGGTTTCATGGTGGGAAAAGGATTTGTGGAGTAGAAGCAAAGGTTCAAGACCCCACCTTAGGCCCTTGGAGAATATTTATGTAGGCATGGGAGTCTATCTTTGGCTGGTTTCAAGCATACCCACCTAGTATTTTGTAGGTATAGATGCATTTGCATGTTGGACCCTATCATGAGTATTTGGGGCATTGGCTATGTATTTCATGTATTATTTTAGTGGGGTAATATTTGGGATTTTCTGCTTATACCTAGATCGTATCCATGAGTGTTTGGGGACTGTGTTTAGAATTTTGGCTTCCATTGACCATTCCATTGGTCTCAAGCGAAACCTTTATTCATAAGCCATCATATGTCGATTTTAATGTTATCCCTAAATGAATATAGCTCGGGTCTCTATGTCCTTCTTGGTCTTCAAATTCCAACAACAATATTTTATATATATTTTTTGATACATAATAACTAGTAAGAATAATAGGTGTTGAAATGCTCTTTTAAGCAAAATTTGAGTATCACACTCATGGCACTATTTGACAGTTTCTTAGATAAATCTTGTCTTGAAATACTATTTTATATTATCTGAATGGAAGACCCCATTTCATCATCATAGGGAAAAAATATTTCATACTCAAGGGTTTGGCTAGAGTTCATGAGGCTTCATGATGCCAATATGGTCGAGTGGAGAGCAAGTTTGATTATTTTGAGTTATATCATTGTTGTACTAATCTCATGGTTAGAGATGGTCATTGAACATTTCACTTAATGAGGATTGATGCCCTAAAGAGAAACTGATCAATATTAAGTCTAGCCATTAAATTATTGTGTATGCATGATGGACAATGAATGTGAATAAACTATCTTTATGAAATTTATGCATAGCTTGAAAGGATTCTTGGGATAGAACAAGATCTTTAGAAAGTAAGCTGTATGAAATTATAAATCAAGTATTAAATTTTCCTAACCTTAATACTCTGTATATTTGGATTTAGCAAGGGAATAATATTGCAAGATGCCCCTGAATATCTTTGCACCACTTATTGATCATCAAAAGTATGATAAGGGAAATATAATATATTATTGTCAAGATCCCTATAGTAAATTCTTATGTTAATACACATATGCAACTCGTATTATGCATGATTGAGTTTTTTCAAATTATCAGGGATTGATTCTATACCCTTATGTTGTTATGATATCCTTAATGAGTTTTTTGGTCCCTGACTTCACATAAGTGGGTGGCAGTTGATTGTGAAACTGTCTAGGGAAAAAGGACCCTAGAAAGAGTTACGTACCCACTCATTTAGTTTATAAATAAAAGAATAGAGGTGAAGGAAGAATTGGAGTAAAGAGATGAGTTTAGCATATGTCAGTGTCATTGGGTTATGATATGACTGAGGTAGAGTCAACTTTAAAACTAAGGGGTATACCCCTTGTGTTATTCAACCAAGTGTTTAATGGTTGAATTGCCTAGAAATATTCAATATATGAATTGTCTTATTAACCATTCACTTTGTAATCTTAATAATGTTATATGGTGACCTTTGTATGGTTTGGGTTAAGACCAAAACTTCAATTATAATCATCTATTCAAGGTATGATATGGTTACCTTCATCCTAGATCATTCTTGGCTATCTATTTTATCAGGTGGCCCTTGAGGAGCATTGTAATCGAGATTATTAACCATTACCCCTTATAGTAAAAGGAGCCCTTTTAAATTAACCTTAGTTGATCCTTCTTTGTATTTACTACTGTTGTGAGTTAGTGGTGATTTAAACCTGGGAGAATTGTGTTGAGAAATGGTGCCCCAAATGTACTGGTGTTCAGGCCTCTGCATTGTCAAATAAATAGTTGAATATCACATGACAAAGTTACTAGTCTGATTGAAATCCCTTTGGCAAAAAATGGTTTCTTAGTTAAGTTGTTGGTTTTCAAATTTTCCTAACTTAAGTCATGGGGTTTTGAAGTTTCATAACCTCCCAACTTAGTGACTATGAAGAGAAGGTGGTTCTCTTTATTGTTGGCATGTCGTGGGTTTTAGAAACTTCACAACCTCTGACATGAGGTTTTGAAGTTTGGTTTTTGAGTGACTTAGTGATTGGGGCCTTCATCGGTGGGATGTGGCTACTTTGGTGGGACTTTAAAGTCTATCCCCCTGATAGAATGATGGACTATGATGAGCATGCTGGTGACTCTCATCAGTGTGACTTGGCCTCATCGATGGGACTCTGCCTTATGTCTCCTTGATGGTTTGATGGAGCAGTGACTCATATGGTGGCAAAGAATTGTCAGTGGGAGATGGCATCATTAGTGGGAGTCTATGAGCTTTCACATCAACAACTCGATACATAGCATTGGATCCTCATCAGTGGGAAGTTGTGTCTTCGGCGGGACACTAAAGCTTGTCCTATTGATCGAACGATGAAGTGGTTCGTCGGTAGAAGATGTTGGTATTAGTGGAACCTTTGTGTGTATCCCTCTGATAGGATTATGGTGTAGGTGGTGTACGATATGCCGATAGGACTTCCTTGTATTGGTGGGAGATGAATTGGTGTCCCCCCGATATGACGATGGTTGAATCAGTGACTTGTGTAGAATGTCTTTGTGGAACCTGATGGATGCTGAGGTCGAAAAAAATGGTTGGCTGGAACCTATTGATGGTTGGTTGACAATTGGGAACCAGTTGGTTTTCCTAGTCGGCTTGGAAACATTGGAATGAGAAAAAATGGTATAAATAATTGAATGTTCTACAATGTAGAGTGAGAGGGAAATAGAATAGGGTTATGCTGCCAGATTCTCTCTAGAATGGAACAAGATGTAAGTCTCCTGTAAAGGCCATGAGCCTAATATTTTTTGTAACTATATTTTATTGCTAAATAATACAATGGAAATTTGGGCCTTTGCAGTGTGGGGTTTTTTACCTAAAAGGGTTTTTCCCATGTAAATCTGTGTGTTCCTATTGTCTATTTCACCTTTCATGTTTAATGGTTCCGCGTGATTGAATCAATTTAATGGTGTTGTTTGGAACTGGTTTAATTAGCATTAACTTTTCTCTAAGGGTCAATGTAGGAAATGAACTATGCCTGATTTCGCTTTGTGGCATAGTAGTTTGTGTCTTTGAGGAAATATGATGAAATTAAAATTACCGAAGGAACTTCTATTCTTGGATGTTTCTTTTTGAGATGACCAAAATTTCCCTACAAGTGGTATTAGAGCCTTCTTTTGGGATTTTCTCTTTGCTTTCATGTGCAGGTTTGTGAGTTGCATGTACTTGCATGGACTCACATGTGGCTTGCATGTGCTTACATGTTGATGCGTGTAAGAATTCCTGGTGTTTCTAGTTTGGGTATTCCTTCTATGAAGATTTCTTAGTGTGGTAGGCTTGAGGAAATCTAAAGGAATTGTCTGATGGATTGATCCTTTGGTGAGTAGAAATTCTTCCTCTTTTGTTTGAGTTCCAAGAGACAAGACATAGTATGGAATATGGAGAAACTTGAGTTGGTCATATTGAAATAATGTGACCTGAAGCTCATGAGTTGGTAGCAATATAACCCTGATGCATAAGGTGGAAAATTTTTTGGCACAGCTAAATGTGCCAGTGGGCCATGGATGTTTTGTACTTGCATGGTTCAAACTCATGCTTTTGGGTCTAAGATTTTTTTTATAAGTTTTCTTAAAAATCTATGGTGATGCTCATTCAGGACAATCTATTTTTTGGTTTAACCATTTTGGTGTTTTAGACTTTTGATTCGTTCAGATGTGAAGTGGATATGGGTGTGCATGGGTGTTCTTGAACACATTGGTTTTGTAGGTTTTACACTGTCAAGAAAAAAACTTGTGGTTATGTGGAGCTACGTTCAAAGCTATTTTTCTAGACCCTAGCTTTTGGGGTGTGACTGGATGAGATAGTTGTAGTTCTTCATGCATACTTTATGCATGGTAAGAGAAGGTGTGATGCCTTCTCTACATGGGAGTGTTGGAATGTGATTTTTCACTTAGCATTCTTGTGGTGATGTTTGGTGGTTTCCTAGACTATGGTGCTGGAGTTGTGGACATGATTAGTGAATTAGATTTGAGAAGGATTTGGTGTTTGAGTCATGTTGTCTGCATGGTTATTCTTTTTGAGATATCAATGTTGCTGTTTCCAATGTGATGATGGGTTTGCACGTTCATTGTGATTGATCTTTGAGTTATACAGTTTGTGGATTAGCTACCCATTGACTACGGTGAGATAACTCAGAAGTGGGTTGTGTATATCCATGAGGTTGATTTAGTGTTGGTGCATACTTGTTAGCTGGCCTTACCTGTGGTCACTTGTGCATTGGTGTGGTTTCTTTGAGATGAGAGGATGGATGGTGCTAAGTACATAAATAGTTGGTTATGCAGACTTGTAGCATGTTGTATCACGATGTCATGGATAGCTTGGATACACTACTTTGTGTAAGATTTTGATAGTGATGGTAATTGTATGCTTGGTTTGGAGATCTTGGTGCTACTTGGTATGTTAGATGGACATGTTATTGAGTGGACCTGGAGGTTTTTCATTATAGTAGATGTTTGGTTGGTCGCTTGGAAAGCTTGGTATCATGGTTTAGTGGGGGCTTTAGCAATGACTATGGATTCATCACTTGATGATCGTTGGGTCTTCTTTAGTGTTGCAAATTTTACTAGGAAGGACTCTTAGATCTTGTTATTGCAGAAGGGTTCTTTCACATTTGCATGAAAACTATTTGAGGATGTGTAACATCTTGGAACCATGGAGAATGCTTGGAGTCTTTGGCTGAGGTGTTGGTGGTGCTTGACAGGTGATGTTGGTTTAGAGTTATTTCATGTCATGTTATACTCTTGCTTGTGCATTCAAGTTTTGACATGAGGCATTTCTCTTGAGACCATGGTAAGGTCACCTGGAGCGTGGTATCTCCTAAGGGGGATAGTAAGATCATTATGTCATGATAAGTTTCTGATTCAGATGATTGGAGCTTTGACAGTGGTCTAGTGATTCTTTGTGTTTTGGGTGTATTGGTCATATGCTTGAGAGCTTCATGATAGTGTAGTGATGCATTTGGAGTTTAGTATGAAATGATTTTTTTTAGATTCTCATGGATACATGGAGAATAAGGTGAGGTTGTATTTCTCTTGAGATGAGAGAAGTGTTGTTGATGGTTACTCTTGATGGAGATTTCAATAGAAAGTACGAGGAGCCTACACCTTGGTTGGACATGAGTTCAATAGAGGTCAATGAGGAGATTGCTCCTGGAGGAGTCATGATGGCTTGCATATCTTGGAGGAGCATTCTCATTCCCCACTCTTGGTCTACTCGATAGTTTATCATTTGAGAGGTATTGCCCATTGTTTCTCTTAGGTTTTTTATGCTTTCTTTCATGAATATGGATCATGAACTACTATTAGATGTTTCTAAAGGATTCATTGTCAGATATGAATATCATGGTTATCTCATTATGCATTGTGATTACATTTAGTGATGTTGAGTTTAGGAGATGCATTGGGCGTATTTCCTAAAATGGGAAATGGAGTAGTTTGAACTTCTTGGAGAAGCTTACATCCATATAATTACATGATATATATGTTGTGTTTGATCTTGGAGATTGAACGGTTGGGTGTTGTTATGCTATTCTCTTTGGGGTGTTTTTAAGGAGATCATACTTGACATAGTTGGCATTTACAGGTATATGTAGGATTATTTTCTATAGGTACATGATGTGCAAAGGTTCTCTCTTTGGTCTTGGTTGTTTTCTTGGATGTTTGGTTTCACATTACATTGGTTTGAGGTTTGGTAAGAGCTGTAGTGATCACTAGCTTGTGGTCATGTGTTTTCACTCATGCTCTTGGGTGATGACATGGAGGTTCTTAATCTCTTTCTTTTGTTGGGTGTGGAGAACTTGGGAGACCTATGAAGACTTGTGGTGAGAGTTGTTCTTACAAGTTTTTCATATCATTGTGGATGGTTCTTTGAAACTACATGTTTACACTCTATATGTTATGCTATTGGTAGACTTGTTATGCCTTGTTATTTCAGATTTGGCATTAGCCATGCATTGGGAGTTCTTGGATGTGTTTGGTCTTCTTTGACTGGTTTGTACATGGAGCTTGTATTTGCAGTTGATGGGTTATTTGTGTTGCTGACATGAGTTTACTAATGAGGATACCTTTTAGGTATGAATAGATTGGATGGATTAGCACTTGCTGTGTGTGCTATTTTCAGTCACATTGGTTAATTAGTTGGATGGGGGGTGTGTGCAGGATCATGGTGGGCCAAAAAGTGGCAATGAGGAAAAAACACGTCTTTCATCGACCGAAAAATGTGAAAAGAACGTGTTGAATTTTTTTAGGCTCGGGTGTCACCATACCAAACACCAAACCTATTTTTACAAATCGGATATCTGATTTGGATCGGATATCCGATTTGCAAAAAGCATATATAAAGAAAGTCAATCACTGTTTTGAAGTCATTTGACAGTGAAGAACCCGTGAGCACACAGTGCATGGCTTCTTTGCGTAACAGATATTCAATTTGGGAAAAATCCGATTTGGAAAGGTAATTTTTTTGATTTTGATTTGATTTGATTCAATTTTTATTTAGATTTGAATAATTTCATATGGTTTTTTGTGGATTTTTTTAAAAAATAGGGTTTTAGGTTAGGAATTTTGTAAAAAAATTGGAGTTTTAGAGCTGGATTTTGATAAAAAAATGAATGTTTTTAATGGATTTTTTCACAATAGGGTTTTTGATTGAATTTTTATTAAAAAATTGAATTTAGAATGGATTTTGATAAAAAAATGAATGTTTTTTGTGGATTTTTTTTCACAATAGGGTTTTTGATTGAATTTTTATGAAACAATTGAGTTCATAGTGGATTTTGATAAAAAAATGAATGTGTTTTTAATGGATTTTTGATTTAAAAATAGTGTTTCATTTTATATTGTCTAATTTTAGATTAATTATTTTTAACTTTGTCAGGCGTATAGTGCTTTGAGAATGTGGGAATGCACAAATTCCACGGTTGAGAATGAAAATCCACCGGTGAGAATCAAAATGTAGAAATCTGAAATGCTCCACCACCTCAAAAAATTGTATCAGTGAAGACTTAATTCATGAAAAAGTGGAGCAATTAAGGGGCATTTGTGATGTTTATAAGAAAATCCCTCGATTATACCATATGTCAACCACATTGATAGGAATAATTACAAATGTAGAAACCCTCTCCACCCAACATAATGCATTTCATTCATGGTGAGAAACCATGAGGCAATATTATGCATGTGGATTGTCTTATGATGATGTTAAAGATCTCCAAATAACAAAAGCCCAAATAGCCTCTTTAGTTATTAACCCCAGCACTGGTTTGCCAGTTAATGTTAACAAACCAAAACTTTCTATAAAATGGTGCACACATAGGGGCATAGTAGATAACTTTTGGGATCGTTGGTGTATGGTTTTTGATAAACCACCCAACAATAATCTTGATGTACCTTTTTAATTTATTAAAAAAATATATGCTAAGTTATTGTTAGGGCATCATGTCAATTACTTCGACATTAAACCCTTCCAGGGTGTTGGTGGAGATATGCCCCAAGATAGGCTAGGGGCAGCTAGAGTAGTTAGGCACCCACATGTTCCCCATCCTCCCCTTCCTCCGCCACCTCCAGTACAACATCCAAATATTATGGAGGATGCAGCCACACAAATGATCGAGGCCATTCACTCTTTGAGTGGTCTTTTGGTTTCCCATGCTTCTTCAGTAGCTTAGCCACAGTCTGGTGATCTTGGCGATGGATCCAGTGCTGCTGCATCATCCTCCTTGGGTCCACATATTTGTGTGCCACATATTTGCAATACGTTCCAGCAAATATGTTTGGGTCCTATTGTACATCCCCCTGAGTAGCCATTAGATACTACTAATTATGACATCCAGGATGTGGAGATTATAGCAGATCACATGCAGGGGAGTGGAGCACACCCTATAGAGCCCTCTCCTACTAGAGAGGTGGACATTGGAGTAGTTACATAGGTAACATTTAAGGTGTAAATTCATAATTTGCATTTTAAAAAAAATGAATATTAATAAGAGATAGTATCAAGTAGTAATATTTATTTACATGGTCTATTTAACAGTTAATGTCTGAGGAGGAGCTCACATGGGTGACTGATAGCACCCTTAGGGCCATTTCATTTGGCCTCGAGACACACACAGTATGTATTTTCGCACTCACCCATTTACATTTTTTTACTGTATACTTGCTTGTCATTAATGAAATTATACATTAACTTATATGTTTATCTTATTCTCTGCTTGTAGGAAACACCTAGTGCGAGCGAGGTGTGACGCTCTCCAGACTATGGAGGCACAATGTTAGATAAGGGAAAGGTAATTGAACTCAAATTTGATTGAATTAAGATTTATAAGATATTTTATTGATTATGCATACATTGTATAGATTAAAGTAGTTTCATATGTACTTGTCATTTTATATAGGCCCGAGTTTATTGAAGCTATACATCATTGTTGATAGTGCCACCTTGCAAGAAGGAGTAGGTATTCAAACACTTGAAGGAGGAGGAGTTGAAACACCTCAAGGAGGAGGTGTTGAAACACCTCATGGAGATACAGAAAAAGATCAGCCTAAAGAGGTATGTGTTTATTTTATTTTGTGCTTGGTAAATATGTTCTTATTACTAACAATTCTATGCTAACTTGGATCAATTTCATGTTTTTGTTCACATATATAGATTGACGTTACAAAAGTTGGTTTGGTTAGTTCTTTGAGAGGGGTATATTCTAGGACTCCTGACCCTTCGAAGAGACGTATATTTTAGGTAATCAAGATTTCAATTTTAGAGTTCAATTATAATTCAATGTGTTGATTTTTATGTTAATTATTCAATTTTAAATTATATAGTATAACTAATCTCAATTGTGGTTTGACTTTTTCTTGTGCAGCTACCTTCAGAGGCAACGAGTGCTTCAAAGAGGCTCCATTTTGATGATCCACCAGTAGTTTAGAATGAGATAGACATTTTAGCATGTAAATATTGAATAGATACCGAGATGGCATATGCCACATATTGTAAAATTTTGTTTGAGTTGGTGTTGATGCCATTTTTGTATATGGACATACACTTGATTATTGGATAATTTGATATATATAGAAGTTGACAATCAAAATTTAATTTCCCCCTCATGTGCATGATTAAACTCTTTGAAAATTTAATCAAGTGAGCAATGGTTAAATGTCAATGTACAATAGCATAAAAATAATGGTTAAATATTATGTAGTTTATATTCATATTGTTGATTAAATTGCATTGCACATCTTTCAAACTCAAAGCATTACTTCACATTGCATAAGTAACAACTAGATGCTGATAGATGAAAAAATTTCAATAACAATATAGTTTTTACAAAGTCAACCTAAGCAGTTATGCAATTACTTCACATTACATAACTAATAACTAGGAACAACTATCAATTGCATTAGCTTTTCATGGAATTCTATGAGACCACATTTCTTTGAAGAAACTTGGCACAAAACTTAGAAAAAATGAAAAGAAAGCACTCCAAACAAACTTTACAAGGGTCACCAATTTCTTTCCCCCTCATTCCACATGCTATGCAACCATTTACTTGTGTTAGTTTTATGATCATATTTAATGCACAAAAAATTAATTCTAAATCAAACAAAATAACACAGCAGATACCCTGGGAAAACCCTCCTCTTGAGGAAGAAAAAACTAGCCAATAATATCAACGTGTTATTGAATCCTAGAAACTCCTTTACAATGAAGGCCGATAATGAGGCCTAATAATATGCACCACAGACTGATGCCAACACAGCAATACAATGATGTAATTCTCAAATGATAATCCTCAGCCTTCTCACAATAACTCGATCTACACTTGAAGAGTTTCTCACTAACTCGCACTTGATATGAAATGGAATGTATGAAAAATGTATGTCTCAAAACAATGAAATGTATCTAATATATATACAAGCTGAGAGAGATGCGACTCTTCACAATATAGGTTGGCCTCCAAAAAGAATGTGCCTCCTCAAAGATTGCGCCTCCAGGATAGAAGTCGGCCTTCATAAAATAATAAATATTATTTGACATAAATCTTGCCTCAAGCATGTCGGCCTCTTCATAAATGCACCTCTTCATTAACTCGTATCTCTTGATGAATTAGCATTAATCACAAATTGATATATATAAATTAAATAGCTTTGGCTATATTTAATTTATTCTTATGTAGAGGAGATCGTTGGAAGGATATGACTGACGCTGCAATAATCATCAACACTCCCTCTCAACTAGGGAGGATACTTCCAGCTGCACAAGGAAAATCACCTCATCGTGATGCCTAGTACTATGGCTACAACCATAAGTGAAAAGAATAATATCATCTCATTGTAATATTATATATCACCTCAACATGATATCAAGCATAATGGCTACAACCATACTATGGTGTGTACAAGTGTTCATCACAGACCTCAACGGAAACAACATCAAGAGGTGCTCTTCTAGTCAACAACACAACCATCTTCTTTAGGTTCAGTAGGCTCCCTCTGAATCTTTAAGTACTCTTCCAATCAGCAACACAACCATCTAGAGGTGCTCTTCCGGTCAACAACACAACCATCTTCTTCAGGTTTAGTAGGTTTAGTTCGATGGCTGTAAGTTGTGACTTCACACTTGATCATTTCTTTGGTTGGCATGAATTCCTCATAAGATGTCTCAATATTTTCATCGCTAAGGAATCTCTCATCACCTTCTTGCAGTAGAGTTATCAACATTCTTCAAAAATCATAAGAATTCTTTTAGTACACTCCAAGAGTTACCGATGTCTCTGCAGCCCCAAAAGTTATTTTGTATCATTGTTACATTGGTACTTGAGAGTGGTAGCTTAACATAGGTCCACAATACAAAAACTGGTTTACTCCGTGGTAATCAGAATAGCAGAGCAGGGAAGATTTTCTTTGAAAGCAAAATGAAAGCTTCACCTCTGGAACGAAAATGCTAGTTTAAAAAACGGAATAAGAATTATGGGTAGTTAAGGTACCTAGTCATTTAGGCGTCACTTTAGGCCATGCTGGAAAGTGACGAGGTCGCCAGGAGAAGAGAGATAAGTCAAGAGTACATCAACTCAAAGGAGAACCAAAGTGTAATGTGGTTTTAGTTTGTGGTACTCCTTTGTTTCTCGTAGATGATAAATTTGAATGATGTTTAGAACAATTCGGAAAAAGCAAATACAAATGTGATTCAATCCAACAAGCAAAAATCAAAGCTCAACCTCTTTGAATGAAAATGCTTGTTTGCAAAACAAATGAATAAGAATGAGGTAGTTAAGGTGTTTGAAGTTATTTAGAGGTCACTTTTAGGGTGGAAGGCTTAAAAATCCATTTTAAATGCACAAAAAAGAATGAAATTACTTCAAACCAAGCTTGTGAAGAAGTTAACTATGTTGCCCACTAGTTTCCCTTAAGAGTCCAAAGTGCTAAAAGGCAGCAATCTTTGAAGGTCTATTTATCGTGGGAGACTATGATTCTTATAGACTCCTCCGTTCGAGGCTATGGGATCATGTTAGATCCATCTACAAAAACCTCTCTCGCTTTTTGCTTCAAATGCATTTTTCTCAGGTGATGACTTTTCGCTGAGGGAAAAGTTACGATGTAAAGGCCTAAAGCTGCAAAGTGGTAACTTTCATTCCACAACCGTGACGCACCAAACGAATCGCTATAACATGTCCGTATGGGTATCGCTTACGCTTAGGGATGGTCCTCTCACAAACAAATACCAATCACTCCGAAGCATTGAACCGGCGATTTCTAAGAGTCCAAAGTGCTAAAAGGCAACAATCTTTGAAGGTCTATTTCTTGGAGACCGTGATGCTTATAGACTCTCCATCTGAGGCTATGGGATCATGTTGTGACCATCTACAAAAACCTCTCTCGGTTTTTTCTATCTCAAAGGCGTTTTCCTGTGGTGATGACTTTTCAATGGAGGGAAAAGTTGAATCACTCCGAGCTACATTGGATCAACAATTTCCCTTAAGAGTCCAAAGTGCTAAAAGACAACAATCTTTGAAGGTCTATTTCTCAGAGACCGTGATGCTTATAGACTCTCTGTTCGAGGCTATGGGATCATGTTGTGACCATCTACAAAAAACTCTCTTGGTTTTTGCTATCTTGAAGGCGTTTTCCTATGGTGATGACTTTTTAGTGGAGGGAAAAGTTGCCAGATGCAAGCAGTGTAAAGTTGCAAAGTGGTGCAACTTTCATTCCGTAACTCATACGACCAAACAGACTATTCCAAAATGTCTAGATGGGTACATTTACGCGAGGTATGGTCCTCTCTTGCACCCAAATATGCCGAATCACTCCTAGCTACATTAGACCGGCAATTTCCCTTAAGAGTCCAAAGTGCTAAAAGGCAACAATCTTTGAAGCTCTATTTCTCGGAGACCATGATGCTTAAAGAATCTCCGTCCAAGGCTATGGGATTGTGTTGTGACCATCTACAAAAACCTCTCTCAGTTTTTGCTATCTCAGAGGTGCTTTCCTATGGTGATGACTTTTCAGTGGAGGGAAAAGTTGCCAGATGCAAGGAGGGAAAAGTTGCCAGATGCAAGCAGTGTAAAGTTGCAAAGTTGTGCAACTTTCATTCTGCAACTCGTACGACCAAACAAACTATTCCAACATGTCCGGATGGGTACATTTAAGCTAGGGATGGTCCTCTCTTGCACCCAAATATGCCAAATCACTCCGAGCTACATTGGACCGACGATTTCCCTTAAGGGTCCAAAGTGCTAAAATGAAGCAATCTTTGAAGGGCTATTTCTTGAAGGCCGTGATCATTACAGACTCTTCGTCTGAGGCTATGGGATCATGTTGGAACCATCTACAAAAATCTCTCTCAGTTTTTGCTATCTCGAAGGCGTTTTCCTGTGGTGATGACTTTTCAGTGGAGGGAAAAATTGCCAAATGCAAGTAGTGTAATGTTGCAAAGTCGCGCAACTTTCATTCTGCAACTCGTATGACCAAACGGACTGTTCCAACACGTCTAGATGGGTACGTTTACACTAGGGATGGTCCTCTCTTGCACCCAAATACGCTGAATCACTCTGAGCTATATTGGACTGAGTGAAATTAGGTGAAAAATTGATGCAGACACAAGGGCACAATCACAAATTCTTTGCAACCTACCTATTTGAGGCATCCAACAAGATTATTCTGACCTCTTTGGACATTCCAAAACTCCCTTAAAACTTGACAAGCAACTAAATACACATTTCCCTCTTTAACCCCCTTAAACCCTTGTAATAGTGAGAAACTAGTTTTTGTCCAATTACTCCACAATCTTCCAAAACACTAGACGAACACATGACTGATTCAAACACCCATATCCAAGTTACACAACATATATGAGAAACAACATAGACTCCTTTGGACTAGCGTTGACTTCCTATGCATTCACCCTTTAACAGGCTACTCAATTAGCCCAAAAATGCAAAGCAACATACCTTCAAACACCACACAGACCCCTGAAACCTTGGGGCAGCAAATAAATTTCCAAGAAAAAAAAGAATCTGCAATTGGATTCCATTTGTATGGACCTATAACTGTCAAATAAAAAAACCCTTATTTTTAGTGTAATTCTTGAGGGTTTATTGGATGTAGCACTTCCACAACCTTTCAAACTTTTCCAACACCTTAGAAACCTTTATTTAGGCCCCAATATTCTTAGAAAACAAAGAAACTTCTAGTATCTCAGATATTTTTGCAAAACCTAGGGTAAAAACTCTATTTTCAAGTGAAAAAAAACACCATTTTTAGACCTTTAACTCTTCATTTTATTCCAAAACCCAGTTATCCAAACCTTCCACTCTTGAAATAACATCAAGACATGTAATAACGTTTATACATAAAGTTTTTATACAAAAATGCTTGAATGGCTTGTGCACAGGCAGAAAACACAAGAAAAATAGTAAAATATGAATTGAGCAATTGAAACTTTATTGATTCAAAGAAAAAAACTCCTTCAACCAAACCTGTTTCGAGCCCTTGAAGGCCTTAAGTACACTTGCATAACCCATGAAACCTCCATATAATTCCTCCAATTTACAAAGCAATGGGAAGATAAAACCATGTAAGTGGTTTCCCCAAACTAATTTCCACCAAAACCATTCTTGATAGTTTAAAACCATGAACCACCCCAACATGTAATTATGATAGCACTAAAGATAGAATCCATGAATAGATAATGTATTTGACCAATAACTCATTGAGAGCACAAATTCCCAAAACTAGCCCTCCACTATGAACATATCAACTAAGTAGGAACCCATAACATTATGGAAAGATGATCCACTTCTCCCAATGTAACTCCCAAGCATTACATGTGAGAGATGGTCAATTTCATTGATGGCAACGATGGTCAAAACCTCATGATCATTCAAGTACTCATTCTAACAATACAAGAGATTTACACATCAAATTGCAAGTGAATATAATTTACTATATCTTAACATAAAAAATGCAAAACCTAATAGAAAAATGTATCAATGATGTACAAGGATGTATAAGAAAGTTCAAATTTGAAAATAGAATGTAAACTTAGAAAACTGTAGATTTGAAAATATTAATAATGTAAAACCCTAAAAAGAAGGTTGGATCAAGTGTAGGATTGGTTGGGCTCAACAAAATATAAAGAAAAAAAAAGTTTATTTATGAAGTTAATCTAGGATAATTAAGTAAATGCAATCAATCAAACACAATCAACCTAACATAATTAAGGGTTGATAGGGGTATTTGATAATTAAGGGTTGATAAGGGTATGAATGTTTATCTTTGATCTACTCTTGAATATCTAGGGACTTGGTGGTATTTAGAAATATCATAAGGGTTGTTTATTTCTCATGGGGAGGCAAGTTCTCCTAGATCAATCCCCAAAAAGTGAAACAAGATTAAAAATAGTTGGCAAGCACTCTAGATGTTCAAATTTGTTACTCATTTTTATTGCATTGAATCAAAATGTCTCACTATTAATTGCTCCAATGCTATAAGATAAAAGAATGTTTTCATGATTATAATGAATATATTGTATGTTATTAATGCTAGCGTATATCATCAAATTATGCCAAAGATGTGTTTAGTCAACTCAAAGTGGGTGAATGATGCCACTTAGCCAAAAGTTTGAATTTTGAATTTTAAAATGAAAGGGAATAGGTTTGTGACCATGAGGTCACCCTTGCAATTGAAGAAGTGTCCTAGAATGGGTTAATAGTTAAATCTAAGTGGCTAACAATCAATTCCAAGTGGCTAATGGATAAATGAGGGCATACCCATTGGTGAATGTGATAAATGGGAAAATAAGGTAAATGTATAGTTATGTGTGAATAAGAATAGGATAGGGCTAATTGTATAGTGATTTAAGTATGAAAATTGATAAAAGGCTAGAGAGATGAGCCTGCATTTAGATGTTGAGTCACTACATACATGTATCAAGAAATTTCTTCAAAATAGACACAAAATTGTGTGGGAAATGACATGGTATGCACAAATTTTACTGTTACAATTACACACATATTGATTTACAAATGCTTTGCATATAGATTAAATTTACTTCAAAATTAATACCTATTAATACTTCTTTAAAAAAACATGATTATGTATTCTCTAATAAAACTTTCACCATAACAAGACTTCTTGCAATTACTTTAATTGTAGCATACATAATTTCATATTACACCTATCAATGTGCCCATTATGTCTTCACGTGTGATTGCTAGTATATGTATGTCTCTTCAAAAAACATAGATGGGTTAAGCTCTCTCCTTACTCTTTGAGTAAGAGATAGAGTAAGAGATAGTAGGGGAGAGGACTAGATAGTATTACAAAACCTGGTTCAAATGAGCATACC
>VDFB02353493.1:221577715-221662863 GCA_007258455.2 Sequoia sempervirens | reverse complement strand
AAAGAGATAATATTTAAATATTTTATATGTTAGTAATATTAATTAGTTATATAATATTTTATATATTAGTAATATATATATACATTAACTAAAATATAGAAATAATATTTAAATATTATACATAATAATATAATATATTATATATTAAATTATAAACTATATTGTATATTCTAAACTAGATATATTAAAATAAACTATAAAATATTTATTGTATTTTCTAAATCATATATTATAAAGTATAAAACATTTTTTAAAATCATATATAAACCAAATCAGATATCCGATTTAAAATGGATATCCAACTTGAAACAGATATTTGATATTTTTGACAAAGAATTTATTGCCTGGGGATTAGCCTCAGGCTTGCTTTGGTATTTAGCTTGGACATGCCAATCCTAAGAAGTCAACACAAAAAACATGTTTGACAACTCACCTTATTTTTCTAGACTTCGTCCATGTGGCTGACAACTTTATTTTTAGCCAAAATTGATGAAACGAAAAGGGTTTGTAGAGGAGACTTTCAGCTTTCCACCAATATAAATTATTCTTTACTTTGAATTTAATAAATAATTATTATTCATTTTCTATTAGAATTACGACTAAAGTCCTGATTGATAGGCTGATTGAAAAATATCTATAACTTTCAAACGGTATCATATTTTTGAATCCAAAATATGGTCACATTCTATGCTTTGTATACTATAGGATTAAAAAAAAATAAAATTGAATTTCATGAAGTTTTGACCAAGTTAAGGTCGACACACAAGTTTTATATTTTTAAAATTTGTAATAAAAATTCATAATTAATTATTTACTTGGAAAAAAATTACAAAAAAATATGCATCACATCCGACATGAGTCCTCTACTTATATATAAAATATTATAAAAAATATTATCATTTTATTTTGGTTAGGGTGGTTGACAGACACCTACTTATTTTTCCCTGAAATTTAAGTACTACTTGATTGAAATTTCAAATTTTCACCAAATAGACTTTAAAAAAAAAAAAAAAATAAACTTAGTAGTTTAGAAACTACATTCAATTTTCCATAGATTCTATTCTTACATATTTTTGAAATAATATAGATAACTTATTCAAATTTTTATGTCAAGTTGCCTAACTCTGATTTTTCTAAATTTTCATTGCCACTTAAGGGCCTGTTTTTTCCATGATGATCCTGCACATACCCTGGGAGTAGTTTGTTTTCTGGTTGTTGTGCTAGCTGGTGTTCTATCTTGTTTTCTGGAGGATGTTTTTCACAATTGTGTTATGATTTGAGCTTTGAAATTGATATTAATTTTGTATGGCTTGTGAGCACAATGGTGTGGTGGAAGTGTGTTGAAACCCTTACTATCAGTTGGTTCTGATGGTGGTGTCTTGGATTAGATTGGTGCATATGTATGCCACATGGATTGTTCCTTTTCTTTGGAGGATGGATGGAACTATAGCCTGAGATGGTAGACATCATAGATGTTGCAGGTGTCCTGGATGATACAGAGGATTCATGTATTGATTGGTAGGTAGTGTTTTCTTTGGAAAGTGGGAGAATGTTGAGAAATGGTGCCTCAAACATACTGGCGTTTAGGCCTTTGCATTGTTGAATAGATAGTTGAATATCACAAGACAAAGTTACTAGTCCAATCAAAATCCCTTTGGCGGAAAATGGTTTCTTAGTTAAGTCACTAGTTTTCAAGTTTTCCTAAATTAAGTCATGAGTTTTTAAAGTTTTGCAACCTCTTGACTTAGTGACTGTGAAGTGAAGGTGGTTCTCTTTGTTGTCGGCATGTCGTAGGTTCTGGAAACTTCACAACCTTTGACATTAGGTTCTGAAGTTCGATTTTCAAGTGACTTACCGATTGGGGCCTTCATCAGTGGGACGTGGCTACTTCGGTGGGACTTTAAAGTCCATCCCCCCAATAGACTGATGGGCTATGATGAACATGTTGGTGACTCTCGTCAGTGGGAATCTACCTTGTGTATCCTTGATGGTTTGATGTAGTAGTGAATCATATGGTGGTAAAGACTTGTCGGTGGGAGATGACATCATTGGAAAGAGTCTATGCGCTGTCACATCAACAACCCGATACGTAGCATTGGATCCTCATTGGTGGGAATATGTGTCTTCGATGGAACACTGAGGCTTGTCCCACCGATGGAATGATGGAGTGGTTCATCGATAGAAGATGTTGGTATCGGTGGAACCTTTGTGGGTATCCCTCTAATAGGATGATGGTGTAGGTGGTGTATGGTATGTCAGTGGGACTTCCCTATATTGGTGGGAGACAAATTGGTGTCCCCCCAATATGATGATGGTTTACTCGATGACTTGTGTAGAATGTCTCAGTGGGACTCAATGGATGCTGAGGTGGAAAATGATGATTGGCTAGAACCTATTGATGGTTGGATCGACAATTGGGAATCAATTGGTTTTCTTGGTCAGCCTGGAATCGTTGGAATGAGAATGGATGGTATAAATCATTGATCATTCTGCAATGTGGAGTGAGAGGGAAATAAAATAGGGTTATGTTGCCGGATTCTCTCCAGAATGGAACAAGATGTAAATCTCCTATAAAGGTCGTGAGCCTGATATTGTATTGAAATTGTATTTTGTTGTTGAATAATACAATGGCAATTTGGGCCTTTAGAGTGTGGGGTTTTTTACTCGAAAGGGTTTTCCCCAAGTAAATCTATGTGTTCCTATTGTTCGTTTCATCTTTCATGTTTAATGGTTTTGCATGATTGAATTTGTTTAATGGTGTTGTTTGGAATTGGTTTAATTAGCATTAACTTTTCTCTAAGGGTCAATGTGGGAAATGAACGATGTCTGATTCTTCTTCGTGGCATAGTAGTTTGTGTCTTTGAGGAAATTTGATGAAATTAAAATTACGAAGGCACTGCTATTCTTAGATGTTTCTTTCTGAGATGAGCAAAATTTCCCTACAAATTGTGTGATTGTTGGTCAATCAAATATGAGTTGGGTGAAGTCAAGTTGTCAAACTATGGAGCCTCTACACAATACGTAGGAAAGGCCATCAGAGATGATCCCCCGAGGACTAGGTCTGTCCCCTAGGTCCTGTTCTCTTATTATTACTTCGAGATTGCTATTGATATATATTTTATGGTTTAGCATGTGACTTGAATTATGTTTTAGATTGTTAAATAGTTAGTTGAACTAATTAGGTCTATCTCGATGATGTGGATTCCATGTCTCCACTAGAACCCGACCATGATTGCCACAAAAATTGTTTACCTAACCAAGTTCTTAAAATTGATTGGTCAAATGTCATTATGCTTTCATGAAGTGCATGCATAGGAATCAGTCTTTTGTGAATTATGCTAGTGTTTGTGCTCAAAATTTAAAAATTGTTTGTTGTCCTTAACTATATTTTGGTGTAAAATTTTGGGAATGACATATAGAAAATATCAAGGGCATGTAAGAGTAGAGGGGTTCATAAATAGAAAGGATAAACCAAACTCATTTTCATAAAATATATAGAATAAGTAAAAAACTATCATAATAATTGAAAATATGCACTTTATGAAATAAATATATGATTTAAAAGAATAAAACATTGATACTTAGCTAGATTCTAATGTAAAAATATTCTAAAATATATTATATTAATTAATATATGTTTAGAATAATCCATGAAGCTCAAATGAATTCTTTGAAGCAATAAAATCTATGTCTATCAATGTGGGTCACTTCCATAGTTCTAAAAAAGTGATCTAATTAAATATAGAACCAATGACATAACTATATATCTAACCTAGGAACATTGGTAAGATCTTTATTATTTTTTAAATGTTTTCTTTAAAATTGTCCTCAATATCTATATATTTTCCCACAAAAATATTGGTTGTGTTAGGATTTTTTCAAAGGCTAGGAATATGTCCCCCTTTGGTCATTCACCCCTAGGATATTGAATCAATAAATTTTATAAATAAAAATACAATAAGAAAACATGTAAGAGATTTTTTTATGTTGATGCAAGTAGGTAATGCAATAATAAATGCTCTAATCTAGTGTCTCAATGATTATAACTATGATATTATCTTATGAATTCTAGGTGGTGTAAAATGAATGTATTAGTCCTTAAATATAAATCCAATAGACACAAATGAAATATTTCATGCTTTGAGTTGACAGAGAATGGCTAACTAGAAGGGTCACACCATACCTTAATTTGAATTAAAACCCTAAAAGATATAGGGCTATTTTTATAAATCATATATTTTTAACCTATATCATTTGTGCATATTACATATATAATTCAAGGTGGAATGGATAAATATGTGGATTAGGACTAGTACTTGTAAGTAGGAACAAATAGAGATAGGTGCAGGTTGGGTCATGTGTTAAATTTTAGTAAAAAAATATGACACTCAAGTACATTTGTTAGTGCATGAGGAATAACCAAGCCAAAGTAAGTCCAAAATGAATGGGAAAAGTGAAAGGTATGCAATTTTCACGATTATATCTCTAAATAGATATTTTTATTCTATAATTAAAAATAAAATATTTGAAAAGAATCTCAATTAATTAGTTATAAACAACCTTATAAAATAAATAAATATGCATATTTCAAATAATATCAACTATAATTTTATATATAACCTTATTTCAAACGAATCTTAGTTGTTTAGCTTTTAATCAACCTTTACTTATATTAATAGAATAAGAATATTTTTCATAACCATACCAAATAATTATTGTATAGCACATAAGCACATAGTGCAAAAACACGTTATTATAGTTTGGGTACCAAAGGTGTTGTATTTGAGTCCTATTGGGTAGGAGAAGAGGTTGAGGTTTCATATTTATTCATTTTTTTTTAACCCAAGGGTGTTCCCACGACTCAGCCCAACGCGTTCCCTCTACAGGGCGAGCTGAGGCGAGACTAGTCCCCCGAGGATGCACACAATAGCCCATAAGCCATGTGCATCAGGTAAGCCCAGGCCTCAAAATTGAACCCAGAACCAGTGGGGAGCAAACCCATGGCCCAAGCCAACTCCGCTACCCATGCGAGCTATATTTATTTATATATTTAACTCACAATAATTTTTGAATAAAAAAGAAATAATATATTTATACATGGGTGTATAATAGATTTAATTTTGATATCTTGCATTACTCTATCCTACTGTATTGGTCCAAATCTAAAAAATATATAAATGAAAAGCATAATAACATTATGTATTTACACCAATGGAAAAAAATCAAATTTATTGCATAACATTTATTTCACATGTTGCATCTTAAAATGAACTTCATTCACTAAAAGGGTAATGATATATTTATATAGGAAATAAGATATATATGCTTGTGAAGTCCCACCTTCCTCTCTCTTAATCCATTGATCCAAATGTAACAATTTGATTTGTATGTTACTATAAAAATCAATGATGTGGACTATACATCCACTTCATTTTGATAGGGAAAATTGAAAGGATTTTTTTTGATTAAAAAAATATTTATATAGGTAGAAAGAGATTCAATCTTGACTTATAGTTTCCTCTCTCCTACTCTATTGGTCCAAGTCTAACCAATTTATTTGAAAAATACATTACCATTGAGTTTTTATATTACTAGAAAAAAATCCAAGATTTATACCATAACATCGAGTTCACGTTGACAATGAATCTTAAAGTGTATTTTGTTCAATAAAAGAGAAATAAAATATTTTTTTAATAACTGCTAAAATATTTGAATTTGAAGTCCCACCTTCCTCTCTCATAATAAATTCCAGTCATGTTGGCTTTTTAAACATGTATCTTGAAAAAACCTAAAGAGTTGCACCAAAATTCAAGGCCAAGGAATGTCAACATATGTGTTGGGAAAGAATTATGCTTAGTTTTATGAATGAAACAATTCTTGTGAGTGGGTAAATTCACCCTCATCTTTAGGCCCTACAAAGCTATATAGGGTGTTCCCTAAGGTCTCTAGAATAGGACAATTAGAGATAAATAATTATAATAAAGACCATTAATCAACCATACCCAAAATGCTATGAACCCTAAGATTTGTCACTAAGTTCATGTTAAAAATGACTACATACAAACCTAAAGGACCCCCAACAAATATATTGAGAACTCTCTCTTACCATGCACCAAAAAGATAACAGTAGTCTTATATGCCTAAAATTGAATCCACTAAGCACTACATACACATGGAACATGAGAAACTCAATAACACAATCCTATAACTATTTATCAATTTTAATCTATTTATAATGAGACACTAATTATAATATTAGATCATGCCACCATGAAAAAACCTAACAACTACTCATAAACTACTTACATAGAGGTGATTTTAAATAAAATGCATTTTTTAATTCATCTCCTACACCAATGCCTACTCCTTTGGGAAATAGAGTTAAAATCTATGAGGAAGAAATACCTATAAATTAGCAATGGAAAAAATCTTGAATACACATGCAAACCTAAAGATTTGTTTTTTCAAGTGAAAATTCTCAGTTATCCATCCCAAGCCAATAGCACCCCATATGTAATAAGCAAAGACCACCAATTTTTTTTTATGATGCATTATAATATATGTCATACACTAATCTAATATAGTTATAATCAATTGTTAAATTAGAAATTAGAATTTAATTTAAATTTAGAATGAAATTTAAGTTATCAAGATATTGTGGTGATTTGATTTAAAGAATAATACAATAATTGAATACAAAATAGAAAAAGTAGAGATTATTTCTTTTGCAAATACATTTCTTTTGCAATATCACTAATTCTATGCATTTTTTATTTATTAGACTTACTTTGATAATCTAGTAATATATTTAAGATATTACTTTGATATTTATTCTTTTGCAATTGCATTTCTTTTGCAATATCATTAATTCTATGCATTTTTATTTATTAGATTTACTCTAATGCTTATGGGTATCTGCATTTAAGATATTCATTGTTTATAGCTATTTAGTAATATGTTTATGGACAGTACATAGCAAGGAGATATTGCTCTGATAAGCTATTAATATTTAAGATATTACTCTGATATTAATTCTTTTGCAAATGCATTTCTTTTGTAATATCATTAATTCTATGCATTTTATTTATTAGACTTACTCTAATGCTTATGGGTATCTGATTTTAAGATATTTGTTGTTTATGCTACCTAGTAATATGTTTATTTTTTGATTGTGGATAGGTATAGAGCAAGGAGAAAATGCAAAACTAGTGCCTTACTGGATGCATTTACTGCCCATCTCATGTGCAATAGTGGCATCACTGAAGACATACATTCAAACTATTTAGTTTTAGTTTTTTTTTTAATTTTAAAAGTATAATAAATCAGCAACTTTTGCATACTGTAAAAGATTTTGTATTCAAAACTCTATATATAGAGTTCTTTGTAACATATTTTATATACAATTTGAATATATAGAGAATTATTTTCCAATGTTGTTTCAATCCTAAATTTGTTGAAGTTTTAATAATATAAGAGCTTTAAAGTTTTATATTATTCAATCACAACATAATTTTCTCTTGGTTTGCAATTTCATAGACTAGTTATTGTAATAACATTCTCCAAACATAAGAGTTTGCATACACATCTGAAAGTATTAGTTCATAAATGACTAAATAAATGATTAACATGACTAAACCATGACTAAATAAATGACCAGTTAACAATAATCAATGACTAAATTAATGACTAAATATATGAATAAATTAATGACTAAATATATGAATAAATTAATGACTAAATATATGACTAAATAAATCACTACCATGACTAAATAAATGACCAATTACCAACGATCAATGACTAAATTAACGACTAAATCTAAATAAATGACCAAATCAATGACTAGATAAATGACTAAAATAGTTTAGTCATAAATTTGGTCGCATTATAAATGTCCGGCAATAAACTACTAATGGTCACGTGACCAAAATTAGTCATTTATATGCAATTTTTAGTAGTTTATTTAGTCATATATTGTTGTTTTTGTACTAGTGTAACTTTCTATACTTCTCTACATCTCTATCTATATATCTCCCTTTTCTTCTCCATCTATCTGTCTCTTCCTCTCTATTTCTCCCTATTCCCCCCTTCATCTCTCTTTCTTTCATTATATCTCTATATATTTCTATCCCTATTCATCTCCATCTCTTCCTCTCTCTATCTATCCTCCTCTCTATCTTAATATCTCCATCTATCATATAACTTTAGATTTCTATCCTCTTTCTATGTCTATCTAACACTGTCTCTCTCATCTAAATATATCCCTTTCCTCTTTATCTCCTATATATATATTTTTCTCTCTTCCTCTCTCCCTCTCCCTCTCCCTCTATATCTCTCTATATACCTCTCTTTATCTCCCCCTCTCTATCTCTTTCCCCCTTTCCTAGGCTCTCTCCCTCTCTATATCTCTATCCTCTATTTTTATCTATATTTCTCCTTCTCCCTCTCCCTCCCTCTCTATATCCATCTCTCCCTTTTCATCTCTATCAACTTCTTACATAGACTAATGATACATGACATAGAGTGAAAAAAATGAAATATCAATATTACATTCAAGTGGGTAACCCTTTTCTATGTGGGGATATTATTTTATAATATTAAAAATAATAAATAATTCAAGTTCGATATATGTAGGAATTGTAATGTGGGAAATATATAATCCTCTAGTCCTTCACATCTCTTCAAATTATTTTTTCACTTATGTGAAATGTCCACTTTCTATTTATAGATAGTGATTGTGAAACTAGCACAATAGTTTTGTCACTATTATGGTATCCTTAAATTTTATATGATGGTTTAAAATGCAACATTAAATAAAATATAACCATAGTGGTTTTGAAACCTAAGGACTTGTAGTGATTTTTATATTTAGTTGGTAAAAAATAAAAGTTTAAAGGTTAAAACAAAGGGAAAATGTAAACGTTAAGAATTTTGAACTGGAGAGCTCCTATCCACCTCAGTCCTGAGCTCTGCCACTTTGGCTCCTTGATCCCTTGGTCATTGAGGCCTCCTTCTATTGCCTTCCTCCCTCCACCTTCTGTCTACTGCTCTTTTCTTTGCCTCCTTTGCTCACGTCTATTTTCTCACCTCGTCCTCCCTTGCTACCCCTCATCTGGCCCCTCCTTTACAATTCATTTTGTTTCTTTCCCCTCATTCTTCTCATTTTCATTTTTCCTCTTCTAGGTTTCATTTTTCCTTTGCTCTTACGTTTATTTTCCTTTTTCCTATTTCAGAATGATGAGAAAACGCGGGAGGTCCTCTTCTGCACCTAAAACCCTTGCTATTGGCCACTTGTCCTCATCTGCTAGGGATGAGGATGGTGAGGAGCCTGATGAGGACTTAGAAGTAGTTTCCCCTACTATTGATGTTTTTTGATGCCCCTATCTCTTTTGATGTAGAATTTTGGGCTCATGGTTGGGATGAGGAAAATATTTTCTATTCTCAGAATGATGATCATATTGATGATTTTCCAAAGGATGTTACCTAGGATTGCAATGAGTTTTTTGAGGAGGATGAGTTCCTCCATGATATCCTTCTTGAATCCCCTTGGGAGGCACAAAGGAGTTTAATTGCAAAATAAATGGAGAAACCTCTTAATAATGCTCTATTTTTAGGTCTTATAAATGGTTTTCTTCTCCCTGTTGTTGCTAGGGGGTTCTATTTTCTCCTTCTCCTTTTGAACCCTATAGTTTTTTAAGCTTCCCAATTATGGGATGGATTGTAGTGCTGGGAGTATGGACACTCTTCAGGCTATTTCTTCTTCCTCTCCTACGGTTGTCCTTTCTTTGGATGAGATTTGTGCAAAGGATGTATGTGGCACATTTAACCATCTGTTAGAGATTGATTGTGTGGCTATAGATAGTAGTTCCATTGCTGTTATGGAGACTAGAAAAGTTCAAATTGATATTCCCAACTCTATTTTTTTTTTGAGTCTTTGCACTAGCTTAAGAGATCTTTGGTTGGGATATTTTATGGAAATCGTCCCAATATTGATGATATTAGAAGATGGCTCCTTCGGGTTTGGAAGTGTAGTGTAGAAAATTGTATACCTTTACAATTTGACACTATGTTTTCATCTTGTTAATAAATTGGACTTAATTGAGCTTCTAATTGAACCATATATTTTTGGGTTCCTAAGACTACTCTAGCTCTTCTAGAGTTTTTCACCTAAAAGGAGAGAGATAGGAGCCAAAAATGTTAAGGGTTCATTCAAATTATGATATGTATGATGTTATCTAAGCTAAATGAAGTTAACTAAATGCAATTGACTAATCTAGATGAATGAAAATGGATGCAAAACTAAGATTTACACTATGTTTGAAAACACACTGTGATATGCAAACAATGAAGTAAATGAAGAAAATATGTAGAACATAAAGGAAAGAGATGAGTCTAAGTGCACCTAGAAGAAGTGTGATGAATCTGGAGTGTTCTAGATGTTGGTTGAAATTATTGATTTTCCACAGTGGGACCCAATGGAGGATAAAGCACATTCCTCCCAACCACGTGGTACTCGAAAGTCTACTCCCCCATGCTAGGAGATAATGCCAGGTCCACTAAGGTAATAAAACAAAAGAAAAATCATAACATCACATGGCTGATGATCACATCATGACATAATGTCATAATTCCATCAACCATAGTAATCACAACATATGCTTCTAGAGACAACAACAATACAACAATTAACTCTACACAAGAGACTATAAACATGCTTCAGGAAAGAGTGTCATCACATAGTTGTTCTAGGTTACCTTGGTGAATCTTCTTAGATTACTGACCCTCATCCAGAGTTACCCCGACAGTCTCTACTGATTCCCGGCCCCTAGACAAACTCATGTGGAGTTGGATTACCTTTCAGGAAGACAAGGTAGATGACTAAGCCATTCCGAGTCTTCTCAACCTACCCTTAATCTATACAAGCATTAAGGAACTAGGTGAGGCATTCAAATTATCTTATTTACATTATGAATATCACCCAACCCCAAGTATATTAAATTAGGTTTTCACTGGATTAACTACTTTCAATAGGTTACCTTGGTAACCTCTTAGGGTTCTGGCCCCTAATGAAAGCCACTCTTCCTATAACCAAAAGAAAATTCACATATCATATATGAAAACCAACATGCACAAATCGGAATAGGGTATGATCACATTTTATCCATGACATAAAACATCATACTCTCATTCACCTCATAGGTATCATAAACAACGTGCATGACTTGACCATAACAAATCCTATACAAGAATTGCAAAATTCCATAGAATCAACAATTATTTAAAGAAAATACAAGTCTTAGGAAGAAATATGTACCAAAATACACAATGTTTCTTCACATTTAAACATTGTCAAGCATATTCATCATTCACTCCAAAGATATTTAAATAACATATCTCAAAGACACTTATTTTCGCACCAACTGTAGTCTTAGCTTTAAAAAAAAATTAAATAACGAATTTAATAGTGATTCACAGTTATAATTATAAATACTTTCAATCATAACTTAAATATTATTCCTACGCATAACTTAACTATTTCTTTTCACAATTGTAAACAATCTTTCATTTTGTTAACTTCTAACAATTAATTTCCACAAAGAGCTTTCCTTAACTCCAAATCAATAATAAAAGAATAGTTCAAAGAAATGATCATTAATTATCAAATTAAAAACCATATTCATTTTCAAATAAACAAATTAAGTCTAATTTTATCCTTCATTTAAAATTAAATATAGTAAAATTAATTCAAAATGTTTTTAAGGATATACCGGTACAAATATGCTCTTTCTCTGAACTTAAAGAATACCATATAAAATTAAATGTATTCTCAAATATATATATTCAAATAGAAATACTCATGCTCTATTTTATTTCTACAGTAATTCTTAAGTTAACAACTATGCATGCATTCCATACCTATAGTAAACTCTTAGTTGCATGCAGAAGATATTAATTTTTTTATAATGACCTTTACCCCAGTATTACAATACATTCAATAAATAAATTGTTACTTTACTTAAATAATATGCATGAAGATCATCTAACAACTAATCAGGTAATATATTCATTAATCTAAACCCGTCTTTTCCCTTATAAATCTCTTTTAGCTACTAATACAAGAAATAGTTTATAGCCATGAACACCAGTCAACACTCTAATAGGAAATATGGTAACTAGAAGTCGACTAAGAGGTCATAAAGAAAGTTGATTACATTGTAAATGTCACTGACCGTAGTACAAGGGAATGGGGTGTTCCCAACTTCTTCAATAAGGAAGCAAATCTAAAATAGGGACAAAGAGCACCGCCTGTTACAAAGATTTTGTATATATAATTACACAAACACAAAAAGGAGCCTGCAACGTATGGCTGCATCATTTTAAATTGTGTGGATCAAAGTAGGCGAATACACCATGCTAAGGGAATTTTCTATTATGATCAAGTGCCGCAGCTATAACAGGTTAACAATGGAATCAAGGAGATTATTTAAACCATGACAACATTTTAGACTAGTGTCGCTAACATACTGGATGATAACGATGATGCCAATTGAAACAATCTGAAAATAAGGCAGGCACTATAAACATAGTTGCATGAGGCCGACATCGAAGACCAGAAAAACCCTGTATAATACAAAATAAATAATATAGAGTGCATACAATTTATGAAACAATAACCATAGGTTGGTGTAGGCAACACATAATAGCTTGATTCAGCCCAAGAGAATGTAAGCATAAGAAAGTTGTGAAATAAAGGCAATGCTAAATATAGTCATCTTATCAACAGAGTGACGCCATAGGTAGAAGAGCCCTGTACAAACAGAATAAAGGCTAATACGTAGGCCAAATTTCCTCTAAGTTTGAGAGAGTTACCTCACCCAAATGTAAAGAAGTCATTTCTCATAATCTTGTGAAGCCATTTCATCTAATTCTTAGGGGTTGACTAAGGAGGTCTTCATCATCAGCTCCAAATAGAGTTGACAAGAGATGGAATGAGAAATCTGAGTATTATGGCCGCGCGTAGTACTTGTTTTGGAAAAGGATGAGGTACAACAAGAGTACAGATCATGTGGCTTATAGTTAAGAGATGGGTATCTCCCATCAAAGAAATCTTAGGAATCAAGGATTCTATATGTGTTTCAAATGCCAGCCTATATAGTTACATGTCGATTTAAACTTAAGACAAATTTCTCTTCTCATTTTCAGGGATTAAATTGTTATTTATCTAACTTCTATGCATAAGAAAGAAGGCATAGGTCAGCAAGTAGACCAAAATCCCAATTCCAAAACTTCCTTAAACATGATAAGGGATACAAGGGAAAATCATCTCCCATTCAAAAACTAGCATTAGATCTAGTAAAATATAAATTATGTAATGAGTTACAAAATGTAACCATATTCATTTTCCTCTCTATTTTTTTTTTAATCTTTTCTTTGCTAAATTTTTCTTTTAAATTTGAAAACTCAATCTAATAGTCTCTCTGTTTCATGCACAGGTTCAAGAAGATCAAGTGAATTCCGTAGACAAGCAACAATTTTTTCCTTGAAACAATTAGGATTCAAACATAGTAGCGAAAAGATATTGTCTCCTTCAAAATAAATTTCAGATAATAAAGGAAAAGAACTTGTGATTCTGTTTAATTCACACCAGAAATTTGAAAAAGAACTTAGAAGACCACAACCAAAACTTTGCTAAACCAAGAAATTTTTGAGAAGCTTTTCTAGAAGACTGCCGAATAAAACTTGTTTTTTCAAAAACAACTGCCATGAAATATCTTTTTCTTCCCAGCAATCCAAAAGTCCATTCTCGTGAATGAAATTGCACAAACAAAAGCTTTTTATTCACATCTAATTAACTCATGATTTCCACACTTAACTCACAGTTAGCATGCAATTCCAATTGATCATTCAGTTCAAACCAAATAAACACTCAAGATAACATCTCTGACTTAAAGTAAAGTTTTGAGATATTTTCACATCTTTAGTTGGAATAGAAATTCAATGTTATCTACTTTTTTTTTTCAAATTTTTTAAACTTGCACAATAAATAAATAAATATTCTATTATGCAAAACTAACATTTATATTTAAATAAATATATATCGTTTAATTAATTTAATTAATCAAACTCTTTTAAAATCAACATTACAATTTAACTATTAAATTATCTACACATCAATTAATTCAAATTTAGTATAAATAAGCATTTAATTATTTAATCAATCAATTTCCATTTATGAAAAAAACAAGAATGACATGACAGAACCAAATGACAAAACAACAATGATGGGTGAAAAACAGATACTTGTTCAATGAAGAACGATGGCTTATGACGGACCTGACACTATCTCTGAAACAACATATTTCCATTGGGTTAGAGCACACTTAGACCCAACAAAGTAGGTAAAGTCGATACTCGGTACCTGTAGACTGCATCAAACAACACTGTTAAACATATCTACATAAACCAACAATTATGCTGTGAAAGAGAGTAGCAACGTAGTAGGGTGCTTGAGTGAGTAATGCTACATTGTCTCCTTCACCGAAACCAACATAAAATACCACATCATCATAAATACACTAAAACAACTACTAATAGATCAGAGTCACATGTGAAACAAAGTGCAACAACTAGAGGGGCACTACATCTTTGGTTGGGACATTTTATGAAAATCTTCCCAATATTGATGCTATTAGAAGATGGCTCCTTCGGGTTTGGAAGTGTAGTGTAGAAAATTGTATACCTTTACAATTTTACACTATGTTTGCATCCCGTTAATAAATTGGCCTTAATTGAGCCTCTAATTGAACTGTAGATTTTTGGGTTCCTAAGACTACTCTAGCTCTTCTAAGGTTTTTCACCTAAAAGGAGAGAGAGAGGAACCAAAAATGCTAAGGGTTCATTGAAATTATGATATGTATGATGTTATCTAAGCTAAATGAAGTTAACTAAATGCAATTGACTAATCTAGATGAATGAAAATGGATGCAAAACTAAGATTTACATTATGTTTGAAAACACACTGTGATATGCAAACAATGAAGTAAATGAAGAAAATATGTAGAACAAAAAGGAAAGAGATGAATCTGAGTGCACTTGGAAGAAGTGTGATGAATCTAGAGTGTTCTAGAGCTGGTTGAAATTAATGATTTTCCACAGTGGGACTCATTCACCTAGGGTGGCGAATTAGTCCTCCTACTGGTGAAAAACTATCAGAAGCAAGTTTCTATTTGTCGAGATCCAAAATTTGACAAAACTCAGATTTTCACTCCTAAGGTGGGACTCATTCACTACTGATGGCGAATCAGTTCTCTCCCAAACTTTTGAAAAATCAGGAGGCAACTTTGCAACACCAGATATGGAAATTACTGCTTGTCGGATTGTTTAAGGCAATTCTATAGAAAATGAACATAAATCCTTCTCCAAGCTTGAAATAGACTTAAGTTGACTTGAAGCACCTAGTTGACTTGAAAACCAATCTTCAACAGCAAAAATCTTGTTAAATCTGGATTACTAAGTTTGCAAACACACATGCAAAGAGGAAAAATGGTTGAGGGTTAGCAAATAGGGGTTTTCCTTGGTCAAACCCCACTTTTGGTAATCAAACCCTTAATAAAATAATGAAATGCAAAGGAAAGTTAAACTAATAACATGCAAATGCTATCAACTTACCAAACCCTTGATGATGCAAGTCTGAAGTAATGTCAATGGTTGCTTCAAAGTGCTTGAAATATTGCTTGAAAAGATGTAAGATGCTTGAGATTGTAGGAGATTGAATGCTTGAATGAGGAGTTTGAATGCTTGAATGAGGAGATGTAAAATGAGGTAAAAATCACTTATTTATACTAACTTATGCCTTAGTAACAGTTCATACCTCATCATAGGCTGACATCAAGTGTATTTTAAATAAAAACCTGAAAGAAAATTTAAAAATATTTTGAATTTAGGGCCAAGGGGGACTCATTCGCTACCCATGGCGAATGGGTCCCGCCTAGGACTTGAAAATGTGTGTCGGGAAATATGTTGTATTTAATGTTATTTGTTGAGATAATATTCAAAAATATACTTAAATAGGAAATGTGAGGGTATAAAGGGGTTAAATAAGTCATAAGAAAGGGGTGAATAGTGAAGATGTACCTAGGAGAGTGTGAAAATTTGTTACAAGACTTTACAACACTTCAAAATAGGACTTAATGATGAATAAAAAGGTGATTTTTAGGCGAATTATAATAAATAGAGTCTAGAAGAATGTAGTTCTAAATGTCTTACAACATTTCACAACACCTTCACAAGACATCATTATTTGAATTTTAGTACCTAAATAAGCATGTTCAAGCCATGTTACAACATAAAATCAAAGAAAAATATATCAAATACCATGAAACAAGACTTAAAAGGCCATGAAAATGACAAGGGGCCATTTTTCTACGACACACTAATTAACCAAATAATGTATTCTAAAGCCTTATTATTCCCATTTTCCAAAAGGGAAACCTATATTAAATGATTGCTAACATTAATTAAATCACCTTAGAAACTGAGTGTCTTGGACTTAGGTCCTAGGACCCATTCACCTAGGGGCGAATGGGTCCCCTTTAATTCCTAGGTCTAATATTTAATATGTTTTTGGAAACATTTAATGATTCAAATTCATGTTTCAAATGTTGGATTTTAGAATCTAATTTTCAAGAAATTAGATAAACACCTATAAATACATAGTTATTATATGAATTCAAATCTAAGTATAAGAACACTTTTTTTGAGACTTCATATGAGAAAAAAATATTGTCAAGAGCATTGAAGAGTATATTTATCAATCATCTACAATAGAAATAAAGATCATATCATCACATCAAAGTTCATATGTGTTCATTTTCATGTTTTGGAACTAACATTATGATGTAGGTTTCAAGCATTCAACCATTAGATCAATCAATCAATCAATCAATCAATCAATCAATCAATCAATCAATCAAACCAATTCATGCAAGATCCAAGCCTTGGAGTGATGTGTTTGACTCTATTCCTCTAAGGGAAGCCATTAAGGGTTTGGTGAGTTGTAACAAGCAAACTTGTTCATCCATCAATTCCTTCATTTATGTGGCAACAAAAAAAGTATCCCTTCTACTTTTCCTTGCTTGTTTGGGCCCTCATTATGAATTAAGGTTAATGGTGCCTTGATTTAGTGTTGTAATGTGTTTGGGACATTCACATTAAGTCTTGGGCCCTTGTAAAATAATGAATTTAAATGGTACCAAGTTGCTAAAGTGTTGTGAAGTGTTGTAACACACTTTCATACTTTTCTAAGGTTTTATCAAATAACTAAACCTAATAAACCTCTTTTAACCTTAATTTGGCCTTATTTAAAGTGTTGTAACACATTTTCACACTTTTCTAGGCTTGCCATTAATAATTGGGATTTCTTATGCTTTAATTGGCCCCATTTTGTATCCACAAGCCTCATTTATTGCATCTTTTCAAGGATAATCCTGACATAAATCATCACCCAATCATAATTCAGGTTTTTTAGGCTTGAATGGCCCAGATTTAGTGATTTGGGACTCATTTTCCACCTTGGGCGAATGAGTCCCACCTATATTTTTGGGTCTCGATCCTAATTTCACACATTTCAGAGTATTTTTACAATTGGTCCCAAAATTTAGGCCTGGTGGGACTCATTCACCACCTTGGGTGAATGAGTCTCGTGTGGCTCAAAATAAAAATAAATTGAATTTTTTGGCAGGATTTTATCCTCCTAGATCTGATGTCGGCTTGTAGTGTTGTAATTTCATGAATTATTGCATAATTGAGTATAAATACAAGGTTCTTTCATTCATTTTCACCTAAGACTTTTGTGAGAGCATTCCTAATAGAAAAGTTGAGTTCACAAGAGCATTCAAGTGTTTTCAAGTGTATTCAAGAGAAGATTATTGAGCATTTTAGATCTCAGCATTTAAGAATCAATCATCATGTCAAGGATTTCATGCATCATGTTTGTTTTGGAGCTAACAATTGTGATGTAGAATTTTGTGATTCAAGCAAGCATTTCATTCAAGATCTATCCAATTCAAGCAAGAGTGAAGATCTACATCCATTGGAGCCATCTCTTATATGTTTGCAACACTTCATTGCATGGGTTTGGTGATTTGCAACATTGTCATTTGTTCATTCATGATTCTCCATTCTTATTTGATTTCATTTCAAGGTTTAATTACCAACAAGGGGTTTGACCAAGGAAAACCCCTATCCACTAACCCAACAACATTTTCCCTTTCCTTTGTGTGTGATTTTTAGGTCTAGGTTGCAAATTTCCCAAGGAGGAAGATTGGAGAAAAGTTGTCAAATCTTTCAAAGTTGTCAAAGTTGTCATCAAGCATTGGAGAACATTGGAGAAGACCTACAGGTTGCAAATTAGGGTTTCAGATCCATAAATCAATAAGGAAGGACAAAAAAAGAAGAGAAGAGTAGGATCAGACTTTGAAGATTTAGAAAATCCTAACTAGACTAATTCGCCAGTTCTAGTGAATGAGTCTCAGTTTCAGTCAAATTTTAGATTCTTGCAGATTCAAATACCCTTTTGGCAGATTCATGTTCCTGCATAGTTTTCTAGATTTTGGACTGATTCGCCCAAATTGGTGAATGAATCCCACTCAGCTTTAAAGGCATATTTTCCAGTGTTTCAGACCTCCATCTATCCATTTCTAGATTTCCAGGTGCACACCTTCTATCTTGCATCTTTCTGTTTTGCTTTACTTGCATTTTTAGGTCATTTAAGTCAAGTTTGCATCATATTAGGGTTTTTTCATTTCACCATTTCATTATATTTTCCAAGTCTAAAATTGGTGGTGAACCCCTTATTTGTTTACATTAAGCTTCTAGGACAACCCTATTGCAAGATCTCTTTCTCTTTTCCATTGAGATCTCTAGGATTATCCTTGAGTGGAATATCTTGAAAGTGAGTGTGCTCTATGTTCTAAACCATACAATAGCACTTAATAACCCCCATTTTCCTTGGTTCCAATTTCATCATTATTTCATTATCAAGGTTTAATTACCAAACATGGGGGTTTGACTATAAGGAAAAATCCCATTCACCCAATTTTTTTTTTTGCTTCTATCTTTGTATGTGTAAATTTACAGGTGAAGAAGGACTAAAATTTGATCAAAGGAGCAATTTTGCAAAGTTGTCACCATTGTTTTCAAGCTATGAAAACTAACCTACAGGTTTTATTTTTGGTTTTCTAACAATCAAACCTGGAGGAATCCAAAGCTTAGATTTGGGATCAGAAGACTATAAAAAGTATTTTTGGACCCCTACACTAGGACCCATTCACCCTAGGGTGAACCGGTCCTACTATCCTGAAACTTGATTTTTATCGTAGTTGCACACCATTCTTCCCTTCTCATATTACTTGCAAATTATCATTTCCAATTACGTTATCATCGAATTTCACATTTCAAGTATTAGGTCATGAAATTTAGTTATTTAATGCATTTTAAATCATCTCCCAATATTGCAAATCAGTCATTTATGTCATAAAAAACAATAGATCCCAAAATAAGGTTGGATCACATGAAGGTTGAAAGTCAACCCTACCCCTTTGAGATCTCTTTCTCTAATGAAATCAGGGAAAGTGTAGGTGTGTTTAAACCTTTAGATCATTCCATATCAAACACCTCACACACTTTAACTATCTTTTTCTATGTTTTAGGAAGAATAGAGGCCAGGTTGAGGTAACTGCTATGTGTAATTTTTTGTTTATGTTTTATTTTCACTACGCGGAAGACTATTCAAGGGTCCTTCTTGAAAGCCACTAGTTTCTTAGCTCAAATGGGCCCTCTGTTTTCAAAAGTGGTTCCCTAGTTTCAACCAACATTTGACAAACACTTTTAAGTTTCTTGTTTGGGTCTGTTTGCTATGAATGCCTTTGGAGTTTTGGAATGAAAAGATTTTTATGATTATTTCTAATTATTTTAGACAATATTGTGCTATAGATAAGATCACCAAATCCATGAAGCGATTGTTATTAGCTAGATTTTGTGTGTTAGTGGAGAATAACCTTATTCTCCCTACTAAGATAACCGTATCTTCAAAATTTGGTAAGTGGGTGAAGTTGATTGAATATGAAGACTCTCTGGTTATTTTCATTCTTGTGGTAAACTGGGTCATGCCTCTTTTACCTACTTGAGGAATAAGAAACAACACTTTGTTTGGAAGAAAAAGGAAAAGGTGATAGTTTTTGTGGAAGATTACACCACTCCCTTTCAAGAGCTTCAAAATGAAGTTTTTAATGGTCCCTTTTTACCAATGTTGGACTCCTCTGTTGAGACTTCAGGCTTGGATGGTTTTGTAAGTGGTCTTTTGTCTTCTCCTTGTAAAAAAAAGACAAAAAATATTTGTAGAGAGGTATCCTTGTATTAAGATAAGGAAAAAAATCTTTTGAACAATTCTTTAAACCACCTTGACTTAGTGTTGGTTGGGTGGTGTTTCTTGCTTTGTAATGCTTTATTTTCAATAGCCTTGTCTGATTGTACTTTTTTGTTTTTCCCCATCTCGTTATTGTTCCTAGTATTTCTATGCTTATTTCTTTAATTTTCTCGATGTAAAAGGGATTAGGGCCCTTTCAAAAACCCAAATTTTTAATCAAAAGCAAAGGGAAAATGTAGGGGACTATAAAAGGATGAAATAAACATGAAATGGAAACTATGTGGACCCATCCTAGCTATGAAAATTACTCATCATATTTTATGCCATTATTAATTTTTGGGAGACTTGTTAGTAATTATCAAACTATAAAATTTGACTCATGGAATTTGGGTAATGTAGCATAAAAAATGATCACACTTGACAATTTCATAAATTAGGTTTAGCTCTCACTTTGTGCTTGGACCTAATTATGCATTAATTACCAATTTTCTAAACTTTCTTTGAAAAACCATGGTAAATAAAATTATGCATTTAATACTTTGCCCCTATCTCTTTTGATTATGAAAAAACAGAAATCTAGTCTAGGGTACAGAGTACCCTAGACCAACATTTTTGGCTCCAAATTTGAATATGTTGGTGTCACTAATTTATTATTTGAATTTTAAATTTAATTATCGATTGCTGGTATTTGGTTTTTGGAAAATTAGAAAAAATAAATATAAATACAAAGTTTTTTCATAATTGTAGTGTCAAAAAATGTACTCCTTTACATTTTCAGACTATGTTTGGGTCCCTTAATAAATTGGATTTAATTAAGCCTCTAATTGGATGAATTATGCATTTAAAACCCTAATTAATCCCATTTTCTAAAAGGGGAACTTGTATTAAACAATTGCAATCATTAATTAAATTACCTTAAAATTGGCGTGTCTTAGGTTTAGGGCCTAGGAAAGGGCGAATGGGTCACCCTTAAGTTCAAGACCCAATTTCTAATATGTTTTTGGTGGCATTTTTATGATTCAAAATCAATTTGCAATTTTCAGCCTTTGATGTTTAATTTTTGGGAAATTAGAAAATTACTTATAAATATAAGGTCTTTTTATCAATTCAAATCCTAGAATTTTCATAAGAGAAAAAATTAAAGAAAAGATTATTGTAAAAGGTGTTCAAGAGGAGATTTATCAATCATTTGTTGCAGCATTCAAGATCGCAAGCCTCATGTCAATGTTATCATCATTCATGCATCTTTTCAGAGCTAACATTATGATGTAGGTTTCAAGAATTCAAGTCCAAATTCAAGGATCAATATCAACATCTAATCAAGCCATTCATGCAAGATCAAGACCTCGGAGAGATGTGTTAAATTTTAGTCCTTAAGGGATCTACATTCAAGGGTTTGGTGAATTGCAACATAACATTGTTCATTCATCATTCCTTCCATTCATGTTTCATTTCATTTCAAGGTTTAATTACCAAAATGGGGTATGACCAAGGCAAACCCCCATTCACCAAAAAACAAAAAAAAATTACCTCTTTGTGTTTACAGATTTTAGGTTGAAGAAGGATTGAATATTGATCAAAAGTGCCATTTTACAAAGTTTTCAAAGTTGTCAACATTGTCATCAAGCCACAGAAACTCACTTGTATAATTCAATTCTGATTGTCTGACTTTGAAATCTAGAGGAATTGGGAGTGCAAATCCATGAGCAGAGGACTATGAAAGAAGATTTTGGATCACTGTAGCAAGAACCATTCACCCTATGGCGAATCTGTCTCATGAAGACACTCAACAATTGTTTTTGGTGATAGGTGCATAAGTTCATAACCTTCTCAGATCTGTTGGAACTTTGTTGATTCTGATTCTAGATTAAGGTTTTAAATTTATGATTCATGTTTTACATTGCATAATTGCATCCATTTGATATTTTTATTTATCTCTGAAAGGTGCATTTCAGGATGAGGGTATGTGTAGGATCATCATGGAAAAAACAAGCCCTTAAGTGGCAAAAAATTCAAAAAAATCAGAGTTAGGAAACTTGATGTAAAAATTTGAATAAGTTATCTATATTATTTCAAAAATATGTAAGAATAGAATGTATAGAAAATTGAATTTAGTTTCTAAACTACTAGGTTTATTTAAAAAAAAATCTATTTGGTGAAAATTTAAAATTTCAATGCAGTAGGGGAGAAGACCCAGTATCCGCTAGGAATAAAATTTAAAATTTCAATGCAGTAGGGGAGAAGACCCAGTATCCGCTAGGAATAACTTCACACAACCATAGAATTCAAACTGTACATCGAATCATTTTTTTTTTATGGGTTTTTTTGGCTCATGAGTTAAGTTCTAATAACTAAGGTTTTGGCTTGTGGGCAATTCGGTCAAGTGCGGGAGCATTGGATATGCACATGGGGGTCAAAAAATCACCTTTTAGAGGTGTCGTCCGCTCACCGCCATCTAATGTCCTAGTATTCGCCAGCTATAACCACCAATTTTTTTTTTGAAAAAACACCTAAATGTGTCACTATTAACATTTAATTAAAACTATTTTATCATTCAAATCCGCTCAAAAGTCAATGGGTTTAGAATTCACATTAGCACCTTATAAAATCATTTTGGTGCCCATTAAAAATCACTCCTACACATTAATCGCCTAACATTAGCACCAGACACCAAACAAATTACACCCTAATTAAACTTCATTTTGGGTCCGATTAATGCATATGACTAATGTTATTTTTTTGGGTATCCCATTTTTTTCCCTCATTTTACTGTGTGCTCTCTCTGGAAGGTTCTCAATGATGGAAGCTTCTGCAAATGGCGATGACTCTCCACGGTTCCTATTGGTTCACACGCATTAAGGTAACAACAAACATCATTCTCCTTTGAATATGAAAACAATGGTACTGGTTAATCATTTTCTTCTGCATCTTTCATGACCCATGAAGGGTTTATTCAATGATTGAAAAATTATTACTGCTTGTTTATGAAATAAATCATTCCTCTTACATGCCTTTTCACCATGTGCTATTTGATTTTTTCAAGTCATGGTGCTGTGTTTTACACACATGGTTTTTTGGGGTTAAATTATTTCCTCTTCCCGTTTTAGCGTGCATTCACAACCTGGTAAAGTCGATTGTTTCATGATATTGTCTGCAGGAATGATAGAAGAATTTCATGGGTTTGACCACATGTTTGCAAAAAATGATTTTTTGGTCTACATCGACCTTTTTATAAAAAACCCATGTGAATATGGGCATAAATTGGTAAGCCCATTTACTATACACCATTTTTTGTGAAAACCCTTGCTTTTTTTTTTCCAAATACGTGTGCTTACAAAATTAATCTCATGAAACCCTTGCCTAGAATATTCAACATCTACCTGAAAACACACTTCTTTGTTCCTGTGAGTGAAGAATTATTATTATGAAACCCCTGTTAATTATTTGTGCACATTTCTGAAAAAAATACGCCATATATGTGAAAACCCTTTCATGGTTTTTTCCAAATTCGAGTGCTTAAGGAATTAATCTCATGAAACCCTTGCCTGGAATATCTGACATCTATTTGAAAACACACTTCTATAGTCCTGTGGGTGAGGAATTATTATTATGAAACCCTTGGTTACTTTTTTGTGCACATTTCTGAAAACCCAAGTTTGTAATCGATCTACCTCTGTTAAAATTAATATCCTATCACTGTTGAATACATCACAACTGCTTTCAGTTACTATACAATGTGCTTTGTACATTCTACTTATAGTTATTTTCATGAGTTGTGTATTTAAAATTTATATTTATGCATTGTCTTTTTACTTTACTTTATAAGTAAATGTCAAAATGAAGGTCTTTTTTGGTGACAGGTTTTTCCTTACAAACCCCATTTACAAATTCAAAAGTTTGTGTGTTCATTTAATATTTTTGGTTATATCTCTTAGCTTGCATTTTTATTATATATGTATAAACACCTATATATGATTGTGTCTGTCTGTGTATATATATAGATGTATATACATATATATGACTCTATGTGTGTGTGTATTTGTATGTATATATATATATATATAAACACACAACTTATTCAATTTGTAAACGAATGCGTACAATGTTAGTTATATATATTCTGTATGACTATGAAAGACATTCTCACACTTCTTAAGTGTTACACCTGAAAATGGTGGATAATATGCTGGGAAAAAAGCTTTATCTTCAGCATGTACACAATAAACACTTTCCCATTTTGTACAGAAAAGGGTAATTTACAAACATCTAAACTTTCTATAAGATCTGCAAATCGAATTCTCGTAAGTTTTGCAACAATTCTTTCAGCATCCTACCTATAAATTGAAAATCTCATCATTGTATGTAATTTGTAGTTCTTTAATTATTAAACACACAGCTTATTGAATTTGTAAATGAATGAGTATGATGTTAGCTATATATATATAACATATATGTATATATTGTTAGTAATTATTCCATGGTGTTACTTATGCTTGTAGAAAATGTTGCAGACCTTTCAATGGCCTAGGTAAGAATTTGAATCTAGAAATTTCTTTCGATTCCTTCTATAGGAAAGGAAATATGAGGTTGACCTAGATGGTTGTAATGAATCCATTTGCAGTACATGAATTACAGGTTGCTTGGGTTCAAATTATGTGAGTGTGGACCTCCAAGAGAATTTTGTCATGCTATCTTGAGTGATGTGCTGGAGGTATGTAATATGCATTATTTTCATTTTGCACAGGCAATCTCATTTAAGTGGAATGATTTACTGCTGAGGATTGTCATTTTGAAAGCCTAATGCTACTTTTCTATTTTAGGAATTTTGCTTTGTTGATGTCATGTCAAGCTGATGATACTATCCTTTTTTTCTTCTAAATTCTCTCCTTTCTATAATGATTTAAATAATTTAGTGCATGAAAATTTATAAATCTAAGAGAGATTATTCAATGATTCAATTTTCTTCATGTTGTTGCTTCAAAAGAATCTTGCTATAGTTATTTATGACTATTAGTATTATTGTATACAGAGGTTCCTTATCTGTGTAAATTGAGCTAACATTTTAGCTACTGAGGAATAAATTGGATTGTTTTGCATTCCCATTTCCAAGTTGCATATATGTTATTGTGCATGAAGTGCTATTTGCATAAGCTGAAGAAATAGTGATGGATCTCACAATTGGCTGCTCTTCATAGTATAAATTGTTGCTCCTTACCATACAAAATTTCCGCTTCTTATTCATTTTCTGCTCTTCATAGAATCATTAGTGGTATGTTTATCTCTTGTAATGCTCTTCACAAAATTGATTTAATTACTATCATATGAATTCCTTTTAGATCTGTACATACTCCTTAATTTTTTCTCTCTTAAACATTCATTTAACAATTGCAAATGAATGTGTATAATATTATATATATATATATATATATATAACATTGTACACATTCATTTACAAATTCAATAAGTTGTGTGCTTGAATTTGTAAATGAACGTGTAAAATGTTATCATAGTTTAGTTTCGTAATGTGCTCTTCATAGTATAAATTGTTATTCCTTACCATGCAAAATTGCTACTTCTTATTCATTTTCTGCTCTTCATAGAATCATTAGTGGTATGTTTATCTCTTGTAATCCTCTTCAAAAAATTGATCTAATTATTGTCATGAATTCCTTTTAGATCTGTACATACTTCTTAATTTTTTCTCTCTTAAACATTCATTTAACAAATTCAGTGTCTCTTGTCTCAAGTTCATCCAACAAATCGATATATATGTGTGTATCCTTTTCCTATCCTTTCAAAATACAAACAAGGGTATTGGTTAATCATTTTCTTTTGCATATTATTGAATTTGTAATTGAATGTGTACAATGTTATATATATATAACACGACTTATTGAATTTGTAAATGAATGTGTACAATGTTATATATATATATATTGTACACATTCATTTGCAAATTCAATAAGCTGTGCATTTGAATTTGTAAATGAATGTGTACAATGTTATATATATAACATTGTACACATTCATTTACAAATTCAAACACAACTTATTGAATTTGTAAATGAATGTGTACAATGTTATATATATAACATTGTACACATTCATTTACAAATTCAATAAGTTGTGTTAAATATATATATATATATATATAACATTGTACACATTCATTTACAAATTATGTGTCTCTTGTCTCTTGTTCATTCAACAAATTGATATATATGTGTGTATCCTTTGCTTATCCTTTCCAAATGCAAACAATGGTACTGGTTAATAATTTTCTTTAGCATCTTTTGGGACCCATGAAGGGTTTATTCGCTGATTGAAAAATTATTACTGTTTGTTTATGAAACAAATCCGTCCTCTTCAATGCCTTTTTGCCATGTGTTGTTTGATTTTTTCGGGTCATGGTGCTAGTTTTTTTTTCTCACATTATACACATTCATTTACAAATTCAATAAGTTGTGTGTCCATGGTGTGAGGTAACAACAAACATCATTCTTCTTTCAAAATAAAAACAATGGTACTCATTTTTATTATGATGCAAATAAATTATATATCTATGTATACACACGTGTGTTTATATATATATATATTTATATATTTATGTATGCATGTATGTTATGTATACACATACATACATGCATATATATATATGTATGCATGTGTGTATATACCTTCCATTGCCGTGAGAACCTTCCAGAGAGAGCACATGGTAAAATGATGGAAAAGAATGGGATACCTAAAAAAAAACATTAGTCATATGCATTAATCGGAACCCAAATTAAGTTTAATTGGTGTGTAATGTGTTTGGTCTCTGGTGCTAATATTTGGTGATTAATGTGTAGGAGTGATTTTTAATGGCTGCCAAAATAATTTTATAAGGTGCTAACGTGAATTAGACCCATTGAATTTTGAGCGGATTTGAATGATAAAACAATTTTAATTAAATGTTAATAGTGACACATTTAGGTGTTTTTTTTGTTTTGCAATCTATATCAGTGATTTTTTGCAATGTATATGTATGTATATGTTTATATGAATACATGCATGTATGCTTATGTTTCTATGAATGTATGCTTATGTTTCTATGACTGCATGCATGCATACAAACATGCAAAAAATCACAGATATATGAGGCTCCCCAAATAAACATCGAATCCAAATATAATGCAGAATTCAGTCATATCATCTCTAAAAACCTACGTAATTGGCAACTACAAATTCAAATGCTTTAACAAATTCAAATTTGAAACACAACAATCAAATTGAATGCATTCAATTGTCAGATTCAAATTTCTCAATAAGAGGGACAACAGCGAGTGACATTCACAATTATTCTCCTCTAGTAATATCCTCTCCATACATCAAAGCATTGAATGGCATCCTTTGCACATTCCTCATATATCCAAGGGTGATGAGAAACAATGAATATAACTTGAATAAATATTCGTATACAATTCTATTGACATTTATATGTTTTTATATATATTTATGTTTTCCATATGGAACTTTTAATATGTTGAACTTGATTAATTATGTGCTATTGTACATGCATTATTGCAAAGGTTTTACGATGTTTGTATGTTACTAGCCACTACCCATCTTGTCTTAGGGATAAAGCCGAGTGCATTTCGAGCCCAAGAGGATTGCTTTGGATGTCAAAATAGACCAACTTTGAATTCCTTGCTTTGAGCCTTAGTGAAATTCCTAAGTTTTTCTTTGAACCGATCTTTTTTTCACAAGCGTAGCTTAGTTACATAAAAATCATAAAATTTGTAGCTACACTCTGGAATTTCAATCATAGTTATCTCTTTGCTTTTTTAATACCTACAATTTGTAGCCTGTGAGATCTTTATATTCATGGTCATCTTTATCCACTTTAGAAAATGTACAACTCTTTGAAGAATCAAGATCATTTCCCCTAGCATTAGATTGATGGGATCTCTATTTTTTTTGAAATATATATGCTTGTCTATGAGAAGATCTTGTCATCTGACAATCGGGGGGAAGGAGTAAAGTACGCCAACATTCCAACGTATTTTTAGGTGGTCACCACAACATTTATCATTTCTCTGATAGTCACACATTTACTGTTATATTGCTAGACAGTTACATGATGCAGTGGTTCCTTTACTCAAACAAATTATTCATTTTTTTGTTCTGACTTAAAGTTTCCTTTCTGTGCATATCCTACAATCAACACTTTCCATAAGATAACATCTAATTAAAGGCTGTAGGATCGACATTATGTAGATGGAGAGCAATTATTTGGCATTGGACATGCAACCCAAAGAGAATCCTCTGTGTTGCATCACAAGTTTGTATATGAGAAAAAGAGAGATTTGACGCGTAAATGCTATGTTGGGTAGTTGCCTTGCTATAGAAGTGCACAAAAAGGGGAAAAGTGTGTAAACATAAGTGTGTTTCAGCCATTTGGGTCAAGTGGGTTGTTTCCTTATGCAAACATTCTGTGCTGCAACGCTAACAAGATTCTCCAGGTTCAAACTGCGTGTGGGTCGTTACCTTTTAGTTCTTCTTATAATATTTTGTTCATTTGTCTTTTTGTTTCCAACGGTCCACAAATCTATAGCCAATGACTAATCTTCACCATACTTCACTTCTGTTGGTTTATAAGCTTCTCCCGTCTTTCTCAACGTTTGTGGCCGACACATTTCTCTTCTCCTCTCCAACCATAGCTATCATGTTGGTCAACATCTCCTTGGCATCTTGGCAGCTGTTTGTCATTTTTATTTATAAAAATTCCTCACAACGACTTCAACCCATCCTTTATAAGTCAGAAATATATGAATTAATTAAAACATATATGTGGGATGTCAAAAATGTTATGCTCTGTTGAAAGCTCAACAGAGTTGGCTCAGATGGTTACTATTTGGATGTACAATAATGTCGATGTGAGATTGTAGATGCTAATTAAAACACAGTTGGAGATCGAAGTTTGATAGATTTTCTTGGAGATCGAGTGTTTACTTTCATAAATCACACACTGTCTAATCTTAAATAAATGCATGATGCTAGCGATCTTTTTATTGGTTACAAATCTTTTTATTCAAATTTGTGATGATTCTTTTTTGGGAAATATTCTGTGAAGATAAGACACATTGCTAATATTTTGATGCTAGATTTTTGCTCCGTTGAAGGTATTCTCACAGGTATCGAGAGACACAAACTCTCAAAGGAAACAATGTATTCACACGCAAAGTCAATAAATAACTTAGGTTGTATCCTTTCAAAAGTAAAAGAAAATTCGATGGTGAGGGGCATGGATGGATGAAAGTTCTGATGAAATTTTCCTTTATGCTGAAGATTCAAGTGCTGTATGCTTGAGAAACCTGGAATTAATAACAACAAGCTGAAATACATCTATCAGCTGAATTGGAGAATATCATCTGACAGTTCTTCCTACAAGTAAAGTGGCTTACCAACTTAACAACTCTTTATGATCCTATCAAATTTACGCATCATTAATATCTTGGCCATAATTTTCAGTATAATAAACATTCTCTAACATCTTTTGTCCGAGTTTTATATCTGTTTTGGGCAGTTGCTTGCCAAATCAGAGAAGTAAAAGTGCAATGAGCATATGGATAAATATTGATTACAAAATTGATGATAAAGGCGTCCAACCTGTCTCCATAAGTTCGAAATAAAAAGAAAACGCTGTCATATCAAATAGAAATGTTGTCAAACAACAAGGAAGATTGTCATGTCAAATGGATTATGCGCTTTGTCTATCATTAATATCACTGCCTTCCATCATTAATATCTCTATGTCAAACAAATTATGTGCTTTGTGCATTTTGTTATTATTTTGAATGTTATTAACTATGGAATGATCTAAGATGATCTAGTGGACAAATTGGAATGTTAAGGTTACAAAAATAAGTTGTCACATTACTAATAGACAAGGCATGCACACTTTTTATGTTGTCTTAAATAATGATTTTCTTAAATGATGTCTTAAAGACTGTCTTATGATTTGTTTTTATTCCTTATAGGTGCAAAGGAAGGAAAACGAAGGAAAATGAAGGAAAAGGAAGGAAAAGTGAGGAGAAAGGATTTTCATTCAAAGGACTTGCAACATTGGAGAATAAGAGGAGATCCTGGACGAATCTTAGAGTTGAAGGAATTGAACATTAAAAATTAAAATCAACAAAGCATTTTTTAATGCTTAAGGCTTCTATTATACACTTTATTTTTCTGTTTTAAATCAACTCACATCTCTTTTTCGGCTCTTAAAAGAACATTTCAGTTTTCACGAAAAAGGGCTTAAAAAGAACTTTAGGACACAAACTTAGTAGAGTTGGTTTTCAAACTTAACAATTGAACAAAGCAATCTTCACATTTCCTTTGGTGCTATAAAAATAAGTCATTATTGCTTTGTGGGTTTAAAAAGAACATGTGTTACTTTGTTTTGTGATTGCTTACTTAAACTAACACCATTGAAAAGACGTATGCGCTTCTCTCGCGCCTCACGACGATCTTGAGAATCAAAAGGATTTTTGGTGGTCTTAGGTTGGGATAAAGTAATTGCCTCCACATTTCATTTTGGGACTAAAATTGAACAAAACATATTGCGAGTGTGAGTAAACTTATCGCATGTATTATCTCTTTATTTCTCAACAAAGATTGATCGAGTTACAGATATGTTTGCTCACTTTTGTTTATCTTAGAGGGCCTGCCTTGGGGAAAAAGTACTCACCCAAGGGAACGACTCAACCGGTAACACTCTAAAGCCAAGAGTATTTCTAGCCAGGATATAAAAGTGGGTACTGGAACAAAGGCCAGTATCATGCGGTTGATTCCGATGAGAAGGGAAACAATGGTCTCTCGCCACGTTGGGTCAACTCCTACGAATGAAAAGTATGAATTAAAATCCTTGTTGTAGAAAGGCCAAAATCCCTATCTATTTGTTGGTGCAAGAACGGTCATTCTGAAGCTACCCCACACTTTTATGATTTTTAGTAGAAATGGAAAGTATGCCATGGGAGTTTCATGGGTGCTGATGCTTGGCTACCCCGAGAAGTGAGTGCCGTGGAGGGGAGCCAGTGGGGTCAAGCATCTAACCATTCACTAAAAATAAGCGTAGCTGGACTTTTCCAAGTGGGGACTCAACAAATACAGTATTTCATATCCATAGGATTGTGCTTATTCATGCACACTTCCATATCCACCCATCATTCACATTTTCAGATTATTTATTTCCAGCCGGGATATAAATGTGGATATTGGAAGAAACGACAATATCACACGGTTGAATCCAACAAGAAGGATCCGAAAGGGGACTCTTGCCACGTTGGGTCAACTCCTACGAACGGAAAGTCCTTACTAGAACCCATGTGCTAGAATTTGCCAAAATGCTTAATCTATTTGTTGGTGCAAGAACAGTCATTCTGAAGCCGCCCCACACTTTTACGGTCTTTAGTAGAAATGGAAAACATGCCATGGGAGTTTCATGGGTGTTGATGCTTGGCTGCCCCGTATAAGTGAGTGCTGTGGAGGGGAGCCAGTGGGTCAAGCATCTAACCATTCGCTAAAGATAAGAGTAGCCAGACTTGTCCAAGTGGGGATTCAATAAATATTGTCTTTCACATCCATAGGGCTTGTACTTGTTCTTCGTTCGAAAACACAACGCGTTTATCGAAAACATTGCAAAACCAACATTCAACATGATCATCAAAATTTCAAACCCCTTAGTTAGAGAAAATACCTTTGACAAAGCCCAAGAACTATTGCTTACCCTTGGGATTATGTCCTTAGAGGTTTCTAAGTAATTGGGTTTACATCTTAATTTGCTCTTACAAAGGTCAACATTAGGCAACCCTTGTCCTAATTTCTTGGAACTTCCACATAACACTTTGTGGGATGAAAAGAAGTTGTGACATTGGACATTCAGTTTGAAACCTAATCAAGAAGTGTGTTTGTGGTAAAAATAACCCATTAAGCAAAGATAACGAATTGGACCCCACACATGTGCTTGATATCTCTTGGTCACATTGGTCTTTTGATTGCTCTTAAAGAAAAGTGTGTTCTTCAATACCTTGGCCTAGTAAACAAAGTCTCTCTAAGTCTCTTAGGATCAAAATCAAACACTTCATCCATCTCAAACATTTATCAAAATTCATCCATCCAAACAACTTTAGAGCTTTTAAAAACATCATTCTAGACTTAGGCACATCATCGAAACCAAAATCATTTGTTTAATTAGGTGTGTGGGGATGCATCCTTTCTCATACATTTAATTAAATCAACCTTCCTTTGAACAAATTCATCCTAATATCACATTCAACATCTTAGGGTTTACAAGTTCATCATCCACATCAAACCAATCAAAATCAAACCCTAAGTCTAGCATTGATCCAAAGTTCCTAAACATTCAACACTCATATCATTTACTCATTTCATCCTCCATCTCGTCATTGGTCCTAAGAACCTTAGAGGTCACTTTTGCAACAAAGTCAAAACACAAGAAGAACATGGAATATAAACTTGATCCATACATCTTGGGTAATCCAAATCAATTGAATCTTCAAAGCCTTACAATTCCGATTGATTACCAAAACTCACACTTATACAATCCATACATGGGACCATCACCTTCGACAAATGTCAATAGAACAACAAGTGTGAGTATGCCCAAATCAAATATTGGAACGCATTTCCCGATGGTAAATCCAAGTCCAAACCTACAAATCCACCAACCGAACAAACAAATCATGAGCCTTCAAACGAACAACGTCATCTCACCAAATCCCTACATGCCAAAGGAGAATGTACCAAGTACAAGTTTTCGAAACATGAATCCAGAAAACTTTGGGATGGACACATATGCAAATCATACAAACATGAACAATGGTCAATTTCAACCTATCACGCCAAATCAAAGCATCATCCCAAATCAGAACGTCATCCAAAATCCATTCGCCCATGATCCCATTCAAAAATGACAAGCATGCATGCCAAAACTACTTGAACACAAGCCAAATCAACTATATCAAGGGAGTCAAGATCGAAATCAAGAACAAATTTGGCTAGATCAAATTGCTACACTTAGCAAAATAGTTGAGTCATTGCGCCAAGAGACATCTCCACCACCATTACCCATATCAACATCATTCCTTGGTTTAGGGCTTCCCCCTTTACCTAGCACCAATCACTCCACCCAAGTCAATCCACCTAACGTCAATCAAACCATCACGTCAAATCCTTCGAATATACCATTGACATCATGCCAACGGATGGTATCTAATCAAACAACAACATTGATCCCAAATCAAAATACAGTCTCCCAAGGACCTATCACCTTGGTCATTCCAACCATCACTATTCCTTCAATCATTCCAACCACCACTATCATGCCCATCACATCTCAAACACTCACTATCGCTCCAAGTGTATCTCAATCACTTGTCACTGCATCCAACACTATTCCAAATACACCACCACTACCACCAAAACCAAGTGCAATAAGTCAATATCATAGCATCGCACTAAAAGCACATCAAGCCTACCAACAAATGCTTCAACAATATCAGGTGGTTCCACAAGCCTCTCAAGCTACCCAACAAACACAAGCACAAACATGAAAAATGATTGGGGATAACAATGGGCATTCAACCATTGGTGATAGCATTGACAATCTCCCCACCACAATTGATGCAAGAATTGTTCAAAATCTATCCATCAAAGAACACATTGGAGATGTTTTTATCTCATTCGAAGATCAAATCAACATAGGTCAAGAGTCACTTTGCAATCGTAATCAAAATCCACCAACAAAACTCGACAATGAGCCAATTCAAGAAATATCAACATCACTTAACTCTATGATCGAAGACATTCACAATCTCTCCACTGTAATTATCGAAAAAAATGATCGAAACCTCTCCATTGAGGAGCACATTGAGGATGTATCTACATAATCTGATGATCAACTCACCATACATCAAGAGCCACTTTTTAGTGATCTCTTTCAAGGAGTGTTAGGATTATTTGATCCTATCAACATAATGCATGAACCATCGACCAATGATCATGTTGAAAATGTCTCTATATCACCTTATGAGTCAGACGACATATCTCAAGAATTTATTCAAAAGCATGATCAAAATCTTTCGCCAAGTTCTAGCAATGATCCTTTCCAAGACACGTTGACCCCCTTCAACCTCATGGTTACAAATACTAAAGGAATATTCAAATCAACACTTGATCCAAGTCCATTCAAATATCAAGAGGATATTGAGCCATTTCCCATCCAAGAACCCTTTGTAAGCAATCCATCGTTTGAAACTGACCCATGTCAGAAACTTGATCCAAAGCATGTCGAAAGCAACCCCAAAGTCATTCAAGATCAAGAATTTGTATCTTCAAGATACTACAATAATCTAATGGATACTCTCTTATCTATGCAAGATGATCATATCCATGTAGCACATACTCCTCCATCTACCCATGAGATGCTTTCTATGGAGGGACACATAGATGATCTTCATCTAAAACAAGATTTTGTTACACAAAAAGAGCAGATTCTTAACTCCTACAATCAAACAGAGTTGTCAACATCAGGATCAGATATGTCCCAAACTCAGATTGAGGACATCATGAATAAAGATATCAAACATTATCCACTCAAGGAAGCAAGTCAGAAAGAACAGTATAATCCAGAGTTAGCAAAACAACGAATTGAAACAATGTCATCTATAGTGGTTATTTGTCAAAGCATGTTTATTGAGCAAGATATCTCAAAACAAGCAGAATCAAGGAATAAAGGTGATACTATCACCATACTGGGGGAAACTTCATCTCAAGAAAATGTCAACATAGGGAGCACGAAGAATCCTTATGATGAAACTAGTGTCAATACTACAACTAGCCACGTCATGAATCTTCATCCACCCATCATCGCGTCCATAAATTGGGACCAACATCAAAAGAAAGATTTGAAACAAAGTACAAAGGTCGTTATCAAAGCAAAAGAAGCTAAGAAGCATATCAGACAAATCAAATACAAATGGATACCAAAACATACAAAGAAAGATTATCCCTATCAAACTCCATCGGTCAAAGAAACTATGGGGCGAAATCAAAAAGGGAAAAGTATCCATCAAAGATGTCCACAAAAGAAAAAGCAATATTTTCAAGCGACTTACAAAGTGTATCAAGTAGTTGGTCCTAATTCCATGCACACTTCCGTATCCACCCATCATTGCTCATCTTCCCAAGTTTGGAGAATCAAAGGTTCCATACTATCAACCAATCCATCTCTTATCCCTAAACACACTCCATCCACGCCTCCACACATAATATCCAATTCTTACATTGACCGTGTATTGGAAATGACCCTTCATCATAAGGATTCAGAGGGCATTCTATCATAATGTATGCACCAAGACAAAGTCAACTCCGGTATCGACGAAGCAGATCAAGAATCCCAAAAGCTGCATTCAAGTGCACGTATCTTAGCAAAGCAACTCCTTCAAGTAGGATATCGATGGCACATTATGACAGGGGCATCTACATCAGCAACACCTCATGATTCAGCATGAGCTTAAAATCTTTAGAAAAAATCAAAAAAATAAAAAAAGCAAAAAATCCAAAAAAAATCAAAAAAAGGATTAAAAACAGTAAAGATAAAAAAATCGTCCTCTAGTGAAAACCACTACGGTGGCACTTTGGGTGAGACCATGATGAAAACCTAGCAAACAGGCATCATGTGTAGAATCGAGCATCTACGTGCACCACTTCAAGATGAAAGCATCTCATCCCATCCATAATAAATCCAACATTCCATCCATCTCAGCCATCATAAATCAAGTCATCCATAAACCATTGATCCAATCCATTTTCATCTGTCTGCATCCATCATCTAAGTTATCTTGATCTTGATGAAATTTTGGGGCACACCTTATGCTTTCTTACGACAAACATCTTGACATGGATCATTTTCATTGATCCTATCCTATACAATGTTATCTGAGCCATGAAGCATTATCCAATAAGCATTCGTTATCCGAACACCTTATCTTATCACAAGATAATCCTTGGCATCCTTTACGTATCCATCCATCCATACACCTATCCGAGCATCCACCCATTGCATTCCATACATTGCTAGACATTGGGGGTAGATATTTAGATCTTGCTTCGGGAATAAATCTTGATCTATATCCTTTGACTTATGTGGCGATCCAAACATTGGAAAACATGAAATAAAATTGGTCAAAGCATTTGTATCACTAGCCCATGGCATATTTTGACGAACAAACATTCCTTATCAAAGCTTTATCTTTCATCAAACATCAATCCAAACAATCAATATCAGTTGCATCGAATGCACACTTCAACGTCAAATGACACATCAAATAATTCAAACATCTTTTGTTCCAAACCAAGCTTTATCAATCCCGATCAATCCATCCTTGCATTGTTGTGCATCCTCAACAATGTTATCCTCATCAATCTCAATCAATCCATCCATTCTTGCATTGTTGTGCATCCTCAACAATGTTATCCTGATCAATCCTGATCAATCCAATCCTTGCATTGTTGTGTATCCTCAACAATGTTGTCATCATCATCAATCCACCAATCAGATCAACCAACCTTAGCTTGGTTTTCAGCAAAATCCCAAACAGAGTACTGATATCATCATTCATATCCATATCCAAATCGTCAAAATCATGCAAAAAATCCAAAAATAGCCTCAAAACATATCAAAATCCAAAAACACTCAAAAAAAGCAAAAAACATCAAAAAACATTGAAATATGAACTACGTCGTCTCTGAGCTTAAACATAGGCAAGGCTAATCTTTGATCAGCCCCCAAGACATCAAAATCCAAAAACATTCAAAAAACACCAAAATCCAAAAACATCCAAAAAACATCAAAATCCAAAAAAAGCCTCAAAACATTTCAAAACGTCAAAAACATCCAAATATTTGAAAAAATTCATCCATCCCATCTCGCTTGCACCCGCAATAATCAATCATCCATAATAAACTTATCATCACCTTCATCCTTTGGCAACACAAATAGAAACAATCACAACAGTCAGCAAAAGCAAACTTCAATCATAAAATCAAAATCGAAGCAACAAATCTTTAAAACAAAATCAAAGTCTCAATCATTTTCAAACATGTTAGTCAACCTTGTATCAACATCCTATCAATCAACTTATCAAACCATCATCATCCTATACAATGCATGTCCTAAGATATATCGTTCCGACAATGGGCATCATTTTTAGATATCACCTTGGATTCTTATCCTATCAAAACACATCCCTTTGGTTGAAGGTATGAAGAACATTGGCTTGTTTGCATATTTGATCTTTTCTTTTGATTTATCTTATTGTGCTCATTCTGAGGACCTCTCGATGACATCCAAACGAAGGATTTAGAGAGATAGGAATGGCAATGATCATTATATTTTGTCTGCTGTGCTTGTTGGACGTTCTTGTAAAATAACTTGGCGAATACTTGCTTTGTTAGATATGTATGGAGGATGTTTTGGACAGCTTGTTGACTATTACATTGATTGGTTATACCTTTCCATGTTTTGGTCCGAGATGTTTGAAACTTCTAAAGTGCATCCTAGCAAGGTTTCCGTATGTCAGTTGTGAACAAGAATACTCCTGTCTATTTGTCAAGTCAAAGTCCATCACACTAAGTACAACACCATCCTGGTCCTTTATACCTTGATGCATCGTACTTAGGCATGTTATTAAACATAAAGTAAGTGACCCTTTTAAAATCCCAATCCTTGATAAGCAAATCATCCATTTCTCATCATCATTTCTTATCATCCATTTCTCATCATCATCTCTCGTTATGTTGGCTTGTTGGATCCTCTTGTCATCATCTAATTTCTTCATTTTCCGCACTAACATCACAACATAAATAGTTAATTATCATCACCAATGCATCCATCATGCATCCATTATGCATTCATCTTGCATCCATAAATCATCGATATTCTGCATATCATCTCACATGCACAATCATCATCATAATATAGATCTGTTAGTCTAAGCATCTCATAAATCATCCATTGCATATCATAGCATATCACATCATTAATCTCATCCATCTCATATCATAGCATCATTTAAGTTGTTTAGGATAATATAGATTTGTTATTCTAAGCATCTTGAAATCATCATCTTTGCATCATCGTCCATAACCACCCATTTTGAACCTCTTTATCATGAGATCGACCCTCAAATTGAATCCTTTCGCTCGATCTCTCGAGGGGGCAATGTACCAGTGTACTTCTTTCTGCTGGGGCATCCAAAAAATCAGAAATTTTTTGAATTTTGATCACGGTAAGATTATTCTTTGAACCAATGCAACAAATACATTGCTTCAAAGAGGGGCAAAATGTAGACATGTCAAATTTACATCATGCATAATCATATCCATTCATCAAATAAATCAGGACTTTATTTAAATAAAACCCAAATCATATTCTATCATTTTCTGATTTAAATAAATCAAATATCAAAGTCCTAAAAATCAATCTCACCTAATCATCATTTATTTAATCTAATCTTGATTAAATGCTAATCTCACCCACTTGCATCCTCTAGATATCTCCACTTGCACAAATAAATCAATTTTATTGATTTATTAAAAAACCCTCATTTTCCCTCAATTTTGAATTCAAATGCAAGTTGATTTGTCCCTCCAACATTGCATTTATTGCTCATTTTCTTGTCCTCCACTTAGCATTTACTCTCAAATTTGAATTCAAATTCCCCCCCTCTTGGGCACATTTCCCAAATCTTGCACATGCATCAACCACTCACATGATGACAAGTGTCCTTCATTCATTGGTCCAATCTTAGTCCCACATTGGTCTATCTTCAACACTTAGCATTTTGAAAATCTTTAAATGAGAGGCTTCATCCTCAAGCAAATCCTCCACAATCTTTATGCAAGGTCACTCTCTTCATTTGAGAACTGGTCTTGTCCATTTCATCTCCATCATCTCCATCATCTACACAACTTGATGCAAGGTCATTCTCTTTGAGAACTTATCTTGTCCATTTATCATCTCCATATCCATAGCAATTTCATCACTAGCTTATCAACCAAGGATTGGGAAAGGGTCACTAGCACATGTGACACCAATCCACTATGAGATGAGATTGATTCATGTTGTTTGTATGCTTATTTGGTTTTTCTTGTTGTTTTAATATCTTACTTAGCATATCTAACATGTTTCATTATCTCATAGGGATGTTGAGGATTATTTTGGTTTTAAAATGCTAACCATATGCAGATTTTCACATTCACAGTTACAAAATACTTTGCTTGTTCGTAAACATTTGGAAACAAACATTCAACATTGTCATCAAAACTTCAAACCCTTTTAGGAAGCAAATATCTTTGACAAGATTCATGTGTTATTGCTTGCCCTTGGGATCTTATCCTTAGAGGTTTCTAAAAATTTGGATATCATCTCAATTTTCTCATACTAAGGTCAACATTAGGAAATTTTTGCCTTGATTTTCTATATTTCCACATAATGGACTTTGTGGGATGAAAGAGAATTAGGACATTGGACATCTAGTTTGAAAACCTAATCAAGGAGTGTTTGTGGTAAAATAACTCATTAAGCAAAGTTAAGAAACAATCGGACCCCACACATGTGCTTGGCATCTTTTGGTCATATGGTTTTCATGTAAACATTGGTCTTTTGGTTTTGAACTACTCTTAGAGAAAAGCATGTTCTTCAATATCTTGGTCTAGTAAACAAGTCCTTCTTAGGTTCATTTAGGATCAAAATCAAACACTTCATCCATCCCAAAAATTTATCATCTCCATCCCACAAACAAATTTAGAGATTTGGAAACATTATTATCTAGACTTGGGTTCATCCTTAAACCAAATCAAAACCACTTGTTTAGTTAGGTGTGTTTGGATGAATCCTTCCTCACACACTTAGTTAGATTAACACCCCTTTGAACAAGTTCATAATAAGATCACATCCAACATCTTAGGGTTTACAATCTCATTATCCAAATAAAACCAATCCAAATCAAACCCTAAAGTCTAGCATTGATCCAAAGTTCCTAAAAGTTCAACACCCATATCATTCACCCCTTTCATCCTTCATCTCATCATTGGTCCCAAACACCTTAGAGGTTCACTTTTGCAAAAAGGTTAAAACACAAGAGGAACATGGAATATAAACTTGATCCATACATCATGAGCGATCTAAACCAACCAAACTATCAAAGTCTTACAATGCTGATTGATTATCAAGACTCACATTTTTACAATCCATACATGGGATCATTATCTCCTACAAACTCAATGGTACAAAAAATGTGAGTATTCTTAGTCGAGAGTTTGGAACACCTTTCCCAATGGTAGATTTAAATCCAAGTCCAAATCTACAAATCTATCAACCAAACAATCAATGCATGAGTCTTTAACAAAACATCATCCCACAAAATCCATACATGCCAAATGTGAATACACCAAGTTTACGAAACATGAACATTTTAAATCTACACCTGGTAAAATTTGGCATAGATACATTTTCGAATCACACAAATGTTGTTCAAAGTCCAAAAAAGATGTTAATGACTCCATGTGTTGATCCAAGTCAAGGTAACACCATGCAAAATCAAAGTTACCTAAATCAAGGCAATGTGATTCCCAACCACAACAATGTTTAATTTCAACCTATAATGCCAAATTTGAACATCATCCCAAGTTAGAACATTGTCCAAAATTAGTTTATCCATGATCCCATTCAAACACCACAAGTATGCATTCCAAATCTGCTTGAACAAAAATCAAATCAACCGCGGGAGTCAAGATCAAAATCAAGATCAAATCTGGTGAGATCAAATTGCTACACTTACCAAAAAAGTTGAGTCATTGAGCCAAGAGACATCTTCACTCCAAGATCAATACACTCTTCCATTGGTTAAAGCATGTCATCAAAGCATTGAGTTGTGTCCACAACCACAACAAGAACAATATCCCCAATGTCAAGAAGTCAGATATAAAGATCAACAACATCATCAACAAACCCAATCACCCCATCTCGAAGATCAATCACCACATCTCCAAAATCAATCATCACAAGGTAAAATTAAAGGACAAGTCTCATAGGGTAACAAACGAAAATACACACCACTTCCAGAAAACTAATCAAATCGGTCATGCAACAGTTGGTGCAGGAAAATCTCATTAAAATACTCATCTATGAGAACTATAAAGAACCCCTAGTTAAACCACCTTGGTATGACGAGAAGCACCTTTGTGAGTATCACAAAATAAAGGGACACACAACATCGAATTGTGTTCAACTCAAAAATATCATCCAAGACCTGATTCATCAAAAGATAATCACTATTGGGGATAATGATAGCATTGACAATCTCTCCACCACAACTGTTGAGAACAAGGATCAAGATCAATCCATCAAAGAGCACGTTGAAGATGTTTTTATCTCATCCGAAGATCAAATCAACATATATCAAGAGTCACTTTTCAATCATGATCAAAATCCACCAACAATACCCAACAATGATCCAATTCAAGAAATGTCAACATCACTTGACCCTATGGTTGAAGACATTGGCAATCTCTCTGCCACAAATGTTGAAAACAATGTTCAAGATCTCTCCATTAATGAGCACATTGAAGATGTTTCTCCCCCATCTGATGATCAACTCACCATATATCAAGAGCCACTTTTTAGTGATCTATTTCAAGGAGTGTTAGAATTATTTTATCCCATTGACATAATCTATGATCCATCAACCAATGATCATATTGAAAATGTCTCTACATCGCCTTATGAGTTAGAGGACATATCTCAAGAATTTATTCCAAAGCATGATCAAAATATTTCACCAAGGTATAGCAATGGTCCTTTCCAAGACATGTTGACCCACTTTGACCTCATGATTACAGATACTGAAGGAATCCTCAATTTGACACTTGATCCAAGTCCAATCAAATATCAAGAGGATATAGAACCACTTACCATGACTAATGATGATATCCAAAAACCCCTTGAAAGCAATCCATCCTTTGACCCATGTCAAGAACTTGATCCAAAGCATGTCAAAAGCAATTATGAAATCATTCAAGATCAAGAATTCGTATCTCCAGGATGCTACAATGATCTCTCCTATCTATACAAGATGTCACAAAAGATGATCATATCCACATATCACACACTCCTCCATCTAACCATGAGATGCTTTTTTTGGATGGACATGTAGATGATCTTCATTCGAAATAGGATTCCTTTACTCTTGACATTATGACACAAAAAGAGAAGATTATTGATTCCTACAGTCAAACAGAGTTGTCAACATCAAGATTAGATATATCCCAAATTCAGACTAAGAACATCATGTATGAGGATATCCAACATTATCCACTCAAGGAAACAAGTCAGACATAATAGAGTGTTCCAGAGTTAGCAGAGTAGCAAATAGAAATCATGTCATCTGCAGTGGTCATTTATTAGAGCATGCTTACTAAACAAGACATCTCAAAATAGGTAGAATCAAGGAACAAAGGTGCTACTACCACCATACTGGGGGAGACTATGTCTCAAGAAAACGTCAACATAGGGAGCACAAATAATCCTTATGATGAAACCAATGCGAATACTACAACAAGTCGCGTCATGAATCTTAATCCACCCATCACCCCATCCATGAATATGGGACCAACATCAAAAGAGAGAGTCAAATCAAAGCACAAGGAACATTATAAAAGAAGAAGAAGCGAGGAAGTGTAATGTACAAATCAAATACACATGGATACGGGTATGTGCAAGATCATCATGGAAAAAATAGGCCCTTAAGTGGCAAAAAAATCAAAAAAATCAGAGTTAGGCAACTTGACTTAAAAATTTGAATAAGTTATCTATATTATTTCAAAAATATGTAAGAATAGAATCTATAGCGAACTGAATGTAGTTTCTAAAATACTAGGTTTGTTTAAAAAAAGAAATCTATTTGGTGAAAACTTGAAATTTCAATGTAGTACTTAAATTTCGTGGAAAAAATAAGAAGTAGGTGTTTGTCGACCACCTAACCACAATAAAATGATAATATTTTTTATAAGATTTTAGATATAAGTAGAGGACTCATGTCCCGATGTGATGCATATTTTTGTAATTTTTTTCCAAGTAAATAATTAATTATGAAATTTTTATTACAACTTTTAAAAATATTAAAACTCGTTGTCGACCACCTTAACTTGGTCAAAACTTCATGAAATTCAAAATTTCTTTTTAATCCTATAGTATGCAAATCATAGAATGTGACACATGTTTTGGATTCAAAAAATGTGATACCATTTGAAATCTATAGATGTTTTTCAATCAGTCTATCGATCAGGACTTTAGTCATAATTTGAATAGAAAATGAATAATAATTACTTATTAAATTCAAAGTAAAGCATAATTTATATTGGTGGAAAGCTGAGAATATCCTTTAAAAACCCTTTTTGTTTCATCAATTTTGTGTAAAGAAAAATTCGTTAGCCACATACCCATCATATTGCCACTTTTTGGCCCATCATGATCCTGCACATACCCATACCAAGAAGTACAAAGAAAGATTATCCCTATAAAACTCCATTAGTTAAAGAAAGTATGGGGCAAAATAAAAAAGGGAAAAGTATCCATCAAAGATATCCACAAAGGAAAAATAAGGCTTCTCAAGCAACGTACAAAGTATATCAAGCAGTTGGTCCTAATTCTGTGCACACTTTTGTAGCCACCCATCATTGCTCATCTTCCCAAGCTTGGATAGTCAAAGGTTCCAAACTGTCAACCAATCAATCTTTTATCCATAAAAACACTTCGTCCATGCCTCCACGCATGATATCCAATACTCACATTGACCATGTATTGGCAATGACCCTTCATTATAAGGAGTCAGAAGGCACTCTATTGCGATGTGCACACAACGACAAAGTTAACTCCGGTATTGACAAAGCAGATCAAGAATCTCAAAAGTTGCATTCAAATGCACGTATCTTAGCAAAACAACTTCTTCAAACAAGATATCGATGGTACATTATGACAGGAGCATCTACATTGACACCACTAGGTGGTTCAACATGAGCTTAAAATATTTCAAAAATAAAAATAAAAAAAAATAAATTATGAAAATCCAAAAAAATCAGAAAAAGGATTGAAAATAGTAAAGATAAAAAAATCGTCCTCTAGTGAAAACCACTACGGTGGCACTTTAGACATGTACCATGATGAAAACCTGGAAAATAGGCATCATGTGTACAATCAAGCATCTGTGTACACCACTTTAGGTGGAAGCATCTCATCCCATCCATAATAAATCCAACATTCCATCCATCTTATCCATAATAAACCCATTCATCCATGAACCATTTATCCAATCCATTTTCATCCATCTGCATCCATAGTCCAAGTTATCTTAAATGAAACTTTGGTGTACACTTTACACTTGCTTATGGTAAACATCTTGACATGGGTCATTTTCATTGATCCTATCCTATCCAACGTTATCTGAGCCATGAAACATTATCCAAATGAGCATTCTTTATCTGAACACTGTATCTTATCGCAAGATAATCCTTGGCGTCCTTTGCATGCTTATACATCCATCCATACACCTATCCAGGCATCCATTCATGGCATTCCATACATTGCTAAACACTGGGGAAAATATTTACATCTTGCATTGGAAATAAATCTTGATCTATATCTTCCAACTTATGTGGTGATCCAAACATTGGAAAACATGAAATCAAATTGGTCAAGCATTTGTGAGCCAAAATCCAAGTCACTAGCCCATGGCATATTTTGACGAGAAGAAATTCCTTATCAAGCTTCATATTTCATTGAACATCAATCCAAACAATCAATATCAGTTGCATCTAACACATCCTTCAACGTCACATCAAATCATTCAAACAACTTTTGTTCCAAACCAAGCTTCAACAATCCTGATCAACCAAATCCAATCAAAAAATCATCATCTTGGGATATCCTTCCCGATCCTTGTGTTTCTTAACACTATCCTTGCATTGTTGTGCATCCTCAACAATGTTATCATCATCAATCCCTCATCATCTCGGGTTATCTTTCCCAAATCCTTGTGTTGCTTAACACTATCCTTGCATTGTTGTGTATCCTCAACAATGTTATCATCATCAATCCATCAATCTAATCAATCAACCCTAGCTTGGTTTTCAACAAAATCCCAAATAGAGCATTGATATCATCACACATCCAAACCGTCAAAATCATGCAAAAATCCAAAAACATTCAAAACATATCAAAATCCCAAAACAGGTCAAAAAATCCAAAAAATGTCAAAAACATGGAATCTGAAACTATGTCGTCTCTGAGCTTAAATGTAGGAAAGGATAATATTTTATTAGCCCCTGAGACATCAAAATCCAAAAACATTCAAAGAACACAAAATCTAAAAACATTCATAAATCTCAGAAAAATCCAAAAACATTTGAAAAATCTTAAAAATACCAAAAACTACCTCAAAACATGTCAAAACTCCAAAAACATCGAAATATTTTAAAAAATCCATGTGTCCCATTTCGCTTTCACTTGCAATAAACATCACTCATAATAAACGATCGTTATCCTCAACTTTTGGTAAAACAATAGGAAACAAGTCTAGCAGGTGAAAAGTAAAAACTCAAAACATCAAGTCTTAGGTTTAGGTTAGTACATAAACAAGTTAGTGAACTCTTTGTGTCGATAGCCTATCATCCAATCAATCCCATATCAAATGATTTGGTAACATCATGTCCTAGGATGTATCCTTCCTAAAATGGGCATTATTTATCAGAAATAACACTTTGGATAAACAAAATGACATGCCACCATCCACTAACATGTCCTAGGATGTATCCTTCCCACAATGGGCATTATCTATTAGCAATAGTTTCTGTTCTTATCCTTAAAAAACACATTTCCTTTTGGTTAGAGGTATTGAAGAACATTAGCTTGTTTGTTTACTTCATCTTTGTCTTTTTGACTTATTTCTTTGCGCTCATTCTAATGACCTCTCGATGATGTCCAAACAAATGGATTTAGAGAGATAGGAATGGGGCAATGATCATTATATTTTGTCTACTATGCTTGTTGGATGTTCTTGTAATATAACTTGGAAAACACTTGCTTTGTTAGATATGTATGGAGGGTGTTTTGGGTAGCTTGTTGACTATTACATTGATAGGTTATACCTTTCCATGTTTTGGTCTGAGATGTTTGAAACTTCTAAAGTGCATCCTAGCAAGGTTTTCGTGTGTTAGGTGTGAACAAGAATACTCCTATCTATTTGTTGAGTCAAAGTCTATCACACTAGGTACAACACCATCCTAGTTCTTTATACCTTGATGCATCATGCCTATGTGTGTTATCAAACATAAGGTAAGTAGCCCTTTTAAAGTCCCAATTCTTGAGAAGAAAATCATCCATCTCTCATCATCTTTAATAAAGTTGGATTGTTGAATCCTCTTGTCATCATCTCATTTCTTCTTTTCCGTGCTAACATCATATCAGGATAGTTGATCATCATTGCCAGTGCATCCATCATGCATCCACAAATAATTATCATACATAAATCTCATTATCATAGCATATCACATCATCCATCTCATCCATCTCACATGTATTGCATTATCATTTAAGTTATTTAGGATAATATAGATTGGTTATTCTAAGCATCTTAAAACCATCTCATTTGCATCGCCAGCATAACCATCCATGTGTCCATCTTGAACCTCTTTATCGTGAGATCAACCCTCAAATCGAATATTTTTGCTCGATCTCTTGAGGGTGCAATGTACCAGTGTACTTCTTTCCGCTGGGGCATCTGAAAAAATCATTTTTTTTTTGAATTTTGATCGCCAGTAAGTTTATTCTTTGAACCAACACAACAAGTACATTGCTTCAAAGAGGGGCAAAATGTAGACATGTAAAATTGGCATCATGCATTTAACTAATTCATATTCATCCATTCATCAAATGAATCAAGTTCATTAAATTCAATCTCTAAAGTTCTCCATTTAAATTAAATAAATTCATAGATTTAGTACTAACATCATCCTCTTTGATTAAATAAATCAAATCTTTATTTAATCAAGTCTTTATCATTTTCCATCTCCTTTTGATTTAGTTTAATCCTTAAATCTAAGTCAAATGAGTCAAATCACTTGATCCGAGCTCTTAAATTAACTAAATCATGATTAAATCTAATCTTAATGCAAGTCCCATCCTCTAGCTTTTCCCACTTGCACAAATAAATGATTTTAATTAATTTATTAAATCTTCATTTTCTATCAACATGGCATAAAAATGGAATATTCCCTCAAGTTTGAATTAAAATCAATTTGACTTGTCCCTTCCAACATAGCATTAATTCTCCTCTTACATGTCCCCCACTAGGCATTTAAGACCCCTTCTTCTCCCTCCAATAAGCCAAATTTGAAATTTGAAAAGGCCACCTAATGTCATTTATTGGCACATTCATCAAAACTTTCACATACTTGGACCATTCACACGGTAACAAGTGGATCCTTCTTATTGGTTGGGTTTTTATCCAACATTCATCCCTTTGGCCTCTTCTCTCATCAAAATCTTCTATAAATGGAGTGGCTATCCTTCATTCAATCATCCACAATCTACAACTTCATGCAAAGTTACTCTCTTCACATTGAGAGATAATTTTGTCCATTATCATAGCATTGCATCTTCATCACTGGCTTATCAAGGATTGGGAAAGGGATTCTTTCCACAAAAGCACCAATCCACTATGGGATAGATATGTATCATGATTTTTGTGCTCTCAATTAGTTTATTTGATATTTTTTTGTTTTGATTGCATTGTGAAACATGATTCAGTATTTCATAGGAGTGCTTAGTTTGGTTTACTTCATTTGCTAATAACACTAATGTTCGTTGGTATTTGAAGTAAGTGCAGAAAAAGTGCTCACACTACCAAATGGGTATCAAAATCTACAAAAATCTGAATTTTGACTGAAACTAGGACTCATTCGCTAGAAGTGGCAAATCAATCCAGTTAGGGTTTTTCAAAACTTCAAATTATGGTCCTCCTCTTCTTTATTTGCTATGTCCTTCTCGATTAATTTTTAGATCCAAAACCTTGATTTTCAACCTATAGGTGTTCTCCAATGTTCTCCAAGACTTGATGACAACTTTGATAACTTTGAATGATTTGACAACTTTTCTCCAATCTTGCTCCTTAGGAAATCTGCAACCTAGATCTGCAAATCACACTCAACGGAGAGGGAAAAATGTTGCGGGGTTAGTGGATAGGGGTTTTCCTTGGTCAAACCCCATTTTAGTTATCAAACCTTCAAATAGAATGAAATATAAATGGAGAATGATTAATGAAAAAAATAAGATGTTGCAACTCACCAAACCCTATCAATGAAGTGTTGCAAACATGTGTGAGATGGCTCCAATGGATGTAGATCTTGACTCTTTGTTGAAGGTGATAGATCTTGAATGAAATGCTAGCTTGAATCATAAAACCCTACATCACAATTGTTAGCTCCAAAACAAACATGATTCATGAAGTCTTTGACATGATGATTGATGCTTGAATGTTGCTCTAAAATGCTTGATAGCTTTCCCTTGAAGACTCTTTAATACTCTTGTGAATGCTTGAATGCACTTGTGAACTCAACTTTTCTATAAGGATGCTCATTCAACTTGCTAGGTGTAAAATGAGTGAAAGAAACTTGTATTTATACTTAATCATGTAAGAATTCCCAAAATTACACCACTACAAGGTGACATCAAATCTAGGAGGATGGAATCCCACCAAAAATTTGAATTAAATTTTATTTTGGGCCACACGAGACTTATTCACCCAAGATGGAAAATGAATCCCATTAGGCATAATGTATGAGACTAAATTTAAAATTTCTTAGAAATGTGTGAAACCAGGTTCAAGACCCAAAAATATAGTGGCACTCATTCACCCAAGGTGGCGAATGAGTCCCAGATCACTAAATCTAGGGCCATTCAACCTGAAACACCTAGATTATGATTGGGTAAAGATTTGTGTCAGGATTATCTCTGAAAAGATACATTAAATGAGGCTTGTGGATGTAAATAAGGCCAATTAAATCATAAAGAAGCCCAATTATTAATGAAAACCATAGAAAAGTGTGAAAGTGTGTTGCAACACTTTACAACACATTTGAATAAGGTAGAATTAAGTTTAAAAAGAGGTTTATTAGGTTTAGTTAATTAATAAAACCTTAGAAAAGTTTGAAAGTGTGTTACAACACTTCACAACACTTTAGCAAGGTACCATTCATGTTCATTAGTTCACAAGGGCCCAAGACCTAATTTGAATGTGTCAAACACATTACAATGCTAAATCAAACCATAATTAGGCTCAATTTTACAAGGAGGGCCGAAACAAGTGTGAAAATGTCCCGACAACATTTTTCTACACTACAACTATGCTTGGTACTCCCTATTAAAGTGTGATCCTTCAATTCATGATTCATCCCCTCTTAGTAGTTGTGTCATGTTTGATACCCCAAGGTGTGACCTAACATATATTGAATAGTGTCCTTTGAAACCTACAACCTTTGTGGTGGTGTTACTTATAATTCCACTTCAGGCATGGATTTTTAATTGTTTGTCCCTTGTGATGCAAAACTTTTGCACACCCCCTGAGGTGATCTTCATACCTGATGATATTAAACTTTATGCACCCTCTTGTGGACATGGAAAAAGTAACCCTTCTACTTTTTCCTCTTGTTTAGTCTCTCCTTGTGACTTTTGCTTGATTTTGCCTTGATTTAATGTTGTAATGTGGTCAACACATTCACATTAGGTCTTGGGTCCTTGTGAATCAATAAGAATTCTATGATGTCTTGTAAAAGTGTTGTGAAGTGTTGTAACCCACTTTCACACTTTTCTAGGACCCTTTTATTATAATTCAGTTAAATAACCTCTTTTTATCATTTACCAAGCCTTATTTCAAAGTGTTGTAAAATGGTGTAACAAACTTTTACACTTTTCTAGGCTTGTCATCAATAATTTGACCCTTTCTTATGTTTAAATGACCCCTTTATACACTTTATGACCCTACTTAAGGGTGTTTCAGAGAATAATCTGTTAAACATCATTTAATACACTTTAATTCCTGACCGACACCCATTGAAATTTCCCTGGTGGGACCAAGTTGCCACCTAGGGCGACTTAGTCCCACTGGGCTCAAAAATTAAAATTATTTCAAAACACTGGCAGGATATTATTCTCTTGACCTTGAGGTCAGCTTGTGATGTGGTATTTTAAGAAAATTTTGCATAATCATGTATATGAACCATCAATTTATGTGTTTCTATGGACTACTCTTGCACTCTTAGGATCTTTCACCTAAAAGTCAGAGAGATAGAACACCCTAAATTGAAGTGGTTCACTCAAATAGAGGATTGTAAGATGTTATTAAGACTAAATGCAATGTTGTAAATGAAAATAAATGATAAACTTGATGGATTATTGATGCAAAACTAATGTAATATGCAATGTTTGAAAACACAATGATGTATGCAAGAATGAACAAGAAACATGCACAAATGAACTTAGAAATGAAAGAGATTGAAATTAGTGCACCTGGAGACAGATTGCAAATTTGAGAAGATTCTAGAATGTTGGAAAAATAATTGTTGATGACCAGTGGGACTCATTCACCACTAATGGCGAATTAGTCCTTCTACTAGTAAAATCTCCTGAAACAGGTTTCTGACCATCGGGAACTAGAATCTGACAAAATCACCTTTTTTAGCCTTAAGGTGGGACTCATTCACCACTGATGGTGAATCAGTCCTTCTCCAAAATTATGTGAAATCAAAGGTCAATTTTGTAGCTCTAGATCTCCACTTGTCTACTTGTCGGGTTGACGGAGTCAAATCTGCAGAAAACGGACTATAGATTGTCTTCAAGCTTGAAATAGGGTTTAGTTGACTTGAAACACTTTGTTGACTTCTTATCCACTTTTCAACACCTAATTGCTTGAAAAATCTGCATACACAAGTCTACAAACACACATGTAAGAGGGGGAAAATGGTTAAGGGTTAGGTTATAGGGATTTTCCTTGGTCAAATCCCACTTTGGTAATCAAACCCTTAATAAAAAAATGAAATGGAATAGACAAGGAATGATGAATAAATAACATGCAAATGTCCTAAACTCACCACAACCTTGTTGTAGAAGTTTGAAGATATGTCAATGGCTGCTCCAAGATACATGATAATTTCTTGATTGAATGATTCTTTGATGGATTGAGTGTTTGAATGAATACTTGAATGAATTAGGTGTAAAATGAGAAGAAAAATACTTATTTATGCACAATATTGCCCTAATTTCTCAATAATACCTCATCAGAGGCTGACATAAGGTATTTTTAAATAAAAACCCGAAAGAAAATCAAGAATTATTTTGAATTTGGAGACAAGAGGGACTCATTCGCCACCCATGGCGAATGGGTCCCACCTTGGACTTGTAAGTGGGTGTCAGGAATTAACTTGTATTTAATGTTGTTTGTTGGGTTCACATTCAAAAATACACTTAATTAAGCTTTATGAGTGCATAAAGGGGTCAAGTAAAGAATAAGAAAGGTGTAAATAGTGAAAACAAGCCTAGAAAAGCATGAAATCTTGTTACAAGACTTTACAACACTTTAGAATAGGACTTGATAATAAATAAAAAGGTGATTTTTAGGTGAATTATAATGAGAAGAGTCTAGAAAAGTATAGAAATGTGTTACAATACTCCACAACACCTTCACAAGACATCATAATTTGAATGTTTAAGACCTAATGTGAATGTATAATTTACATTGCAACATTAAATCAAAGCAAAATAGGTCAAGCATCACAGGAACAAGACATAAATAACCATGCGCACCATAGAAAAATGTCCCCTTGTCATTTTCATGGTATCTTAGGCCTTTCTCCTTGATGCTTTGTCTATTTTGCTTTGATTTATTGATGTAATGTGGCTTGAACATTCACATTAGGTCCTTAAAATTCAAATTATGATGTTTTGTGAAGGTGTTGTGAAATGTTGTAAGACATTTCTACACTTTTCTAGACCCTATTCACCACAATTCACCTAAAAATCACCTTTTCATCACTTATCAAGTCCTATTTTAAAGTGTTGTAAAGTCTTGTAATAAGATTTCACACTTTTCTAGGCATAATCTCACTATTTACACCTTTCTTATGCTTTATTTGGCTCCTTTATAGCCTTATAAGGCTCAATTAATTGTGTTTTTGAATGTAAACCCGGTAAACTACATTAAATACAAGTTAATTCCTGACACCCACCTTCAAGTCCAAGGTGGGACCCATTCACCATGGGTGGCGAATGGGTCCCTCTTGGCTCAAAATTCAAAATATTTTAAATTTCCCTTCGGATTTTTATTTAAAATCACCTTATGTTAGCCTATGGTATGGCATTATCGGGTTACTAATGCACAAGTGTGTATAAATATGTGTTTTTCTCCTTATTTTACAATCTCCTACAATCTTCTAACTCATTCAAGCATTCAACAAGCATTTGAGCACTTTGCATCATTGAATCAAGAATCAAGCATCAATCAAGCATTTAAGAGAAGCCATTGTTATATCTTCAGATTTTCTTCAACAAGGGTATATGGTAAGTTAATAGCATTTGCATGTTATTTGTTTATCATTCTCTTCTATTTCATTAAGGGTTTAATTACCAAAGTGGGATTTGACCAAGAAAAATCCCTATAACCTAACCCTTAACCATTTTCCCCCTCTTGCATGTGTGTTTGCAGGCTTAGATTTTGTTAGATTCTGGATCTCGACACTTAGAAACCAGTTTCTGACAAGTTTCATCAGAAGTAGGACTAATTCACCATCAGTGGCGAATGAGTCCCACTAGTGATTTTCTATAATCTTAGAAAACATTCAAAAGATTCCAGATTCTCCAATCTCTGTCCAGGTGCACTCTGATTCAACCCTTTTCTTTTCTGTTTTGCATTTATTCATTCATAGTTCATTATTTGCATATCACATTGTGTTTTCCAACATTGTATAATTCTTAGGTTTTTCATTCATAATAAGTCGATTAGTTTATATAAATGCACTTAGATAATCTCATTTAGACTAAATAACATCATACATTACATAATTTGAGTGAACTAGATAGATTCTTTAGCCCTTCTTTCTCCTTTTAGGTGCAAAACCCTAGAAGTGCTAGAAAGGATCTAGGGTGCCAAAAATCTACCCGTTCATTTTGGTGAACCTGCATTTTGAACATTTTACATTTCTTATTTCTATTGAATCTTGCATCCTAGACTTCATTTGCATCAACATTCAATTAGGGTATTGTTTTGTTTCTGCATCCTTGGGTTTCTCCAATTGCATTAGTGAAAGACTCATTTAAAGACTTCATTTTTTCATTGGATATCATTGAAAAAACTACAAATCTGTATCTACATCATTCATTGGAATCTGAAAAGCATTAGAATCACTTTAAATTTTCTAAAAAACACAAAAAAAAATATCATAGTTGGACTCATTCGCCACCCTAGGCGAATCAGTCCACCTACGCATTTCAGATTGCATTTTTAGGCATTTTCTGGGCATTTCTTGCATTTCTATTCTCTTTTGTTATTTCTCTGTTTCAGTTTGTAGAATTTCTGTTATTTACATTTTGCACTCTTAGATTACATTGCATTTACATCCACCTCATCCTTTGTGGTACTTGTATGAGTGTTTGGTGCCCCATTGATAATACTTTAGTGAGACACAGTTCTAGACTCATGGCTTCATGCGAGAGCACTTTCGTTGTGGACCTTGGGATCTCAAGAGCTCCTACTCCTAGTATGGAAAATGGTGCATTAGGCATGGACAATACCACTTCTATGCCTTCACCTTTCCATCCAATGAATGTTGACACACAAAATAATTCCATCCCACAAGAAAAGGTCATTAGTATTCATGAGGATTTTGCACATTTACAACAAGACTTATCCCTTGAAAACTTTTCCACCACTACCATACCAGCCATAGAAAACCTTCAACCTTTGATTGAAAGTGACGATGGATTACAAGTCATTAAAATAATTGCTGAAATATACAATAAACATGCTCTTAATACTTCCCAATCAACAAACATACTGGCAAGCCAAGGAGGACCTCACATTCCTCCCCCTTCAACCATAGCATCCATCCCAACTTATACCACTCCTCAGGTTACAACTATGCAATAGGTTAGTCATGCACGTCTCCTTTTGCAATTCAAACTAGCATTCCTAGTTCTTTTGTGGCATCACATATTCCATCCTTCACCTTTACCCCTCTAAGTGTCCATTTCACTTCCCCTAACATTTCATACACTCCATCACCCTTTTCCCTTCCACCTCATACCACTTACACCGATCCCATCATTACACAACTCTTTAACACCATTTCATCCATGCAACAAAAAATCTCCACCATTAGCCAAAGTCAAAATGCTCCACCCACATATCATGTTCATAGTAGCCCCTTCTCCTTAGAAATATTATGCACCTAGATGCCACAAGGGATATAATTTCCTAGGTTTGAGAAATACAAAGGTAAAGGAGACCCTATTAACCATGTCAATGCTTATACAACTTTATGCAGTGATTTTTTCCTTGACGATAAACTCTTAGCCAAAATTTTTCCTAGGACCCTAAAAGAAATTTCCTTAGAGTGGTTCTCAAACTTGCCCAATCATTCTATTTGGTCATTTAATGAACTTGTGGATGCCTTTATAAGTCACTTCCAAGTTCATATTACTACTAAAAAGACAATGGATGACCTAATGCGCTATAGACAACATGCCGATGAAAAATTTATTGATTTCATTTTGCGTTATCAGTCGTTATATGCTCAAGTTGATGTCAAAATTCCTGATTCACATCTGCAGAAGATGTTTATTGAAAACTTGCACAGTAACCTTTAGGATAAGTTAACTATGATGAAATTTCCTTCGTTCATGCATTTATGCACAAACCTTTGCGAATATCATAACTCGGTTTCAAGTCGTGATTCAAAGTCCACTTCTAACTGAGCTGAGAAGTCTAAGCCTAATAACCAAAACAACACACAAAATTTTCACAAACCAAATAGAGGATTTTTATAGTTCAATCCGCCTCCTTCGCAACCAACCCAACCTATTCAAAGTCAAGTGTCAACTGTTAATCAACGGTTCCCTATACCTATGGGGACCTGAAGAGACAATTTACTCCCTTACCTGATACCCTTCATAATACAATGAACCAATTAACCCAATAATAAATGATCACCTTACCTACCGTTAAACCAATTGATACCACCAAACCTTTACCACCCACTTTTAAACATAATGCTTATTTCCATTTTCATTGTCAAAATGGCCATGACACCGAACAATGTAAGTGTCTCAAACACTTAGTTCAAGACCTCATTGATTTAGGCAGTTTGTCCTTTGCGGGTGTTAATGATCAAGGCAATAAGTTCGTTGCACCCCCTAACCAAAATTTACAAATCTTTACCAATCCCATGCCCAAACACAATATTTCATTTGTCAAGGCTAGTGAACCTTGAAACACTATTGTTATGAATGTTGATACAAACAATGAACAACATGATATAACTCCAAATGTTACCGAAGTTATTCCTATGGATGAACTTGTGGGTACAATAGACGTTATCCCTCGTAAGGGCCCAACCAACAAAACTTTTGATATTACTTTTTCTTCTAATGATATACTAAAAAAACTTCCTAATGGTCCTCTTTACATAGCCGAAAAAATATCTAATAAGCCCACCAATGTGATATTAATAGATCCCTCTTGTGGTGAGAACGTCATCACAAAAGAGTTTTTAGTATTACATGAGTTATATCAAGATGACTACAATAAACCAACTGCATGGATTAAGACACATATTGGTTTTGCATGCCCTACGATTGGATCGATCATACTCCCCTTACAAATAGGACCCAAATATTTGGATGTCACATTTTCTATTATTCCACAATCAGATCAGTTTTGTTTGCAGCTAGGTCATCCTTGGCTTCACTTGATGAAAGCTGTCCCTTCAGTTGTTCACAAGTGTTTGAAGTTTCCACATGAAAATGAAATATTTACTGTACGCCATAGTGTCTTTAATTTGTTATCCTCTAAAGGTAACTTCTCCTTAGAAGCTTATTGGCCTACACCTATGGAACCTATCACTCCTCGTAAGGATTTATTTTTCATAGCCTACCAAAAGTTCAAAGTCAAGTGAATAGCCGAGTTATCTCTTCATAACATGTCCCCGTCCACTTCCACTCCTCCTATTCTAGATGAAACCATGCTTCAACTTGAGTCCAAAATTGAAAAAACCACACAACCTCCTGAACAACCACCCCTAGATACTTCCCTGTCATTGTTTAAACAAACAAGGGTAAATGAAATCAATCCTATCATACCTCCCCGCAATAAACAAGTGTATAAAGCTAAAGAGAAAGTGATTGACCCGCCTTCTTTAGTTTCTTCTATTCTTCCCCCTCCAGAAGAAAAGGAACCTATGATGGATCAATCTACTCTTACCTCACAACAACTTCAAAACAAAATGAAATGCAATCGCGGTGCTAGGGAGCATAGGCATCGTCATCGTCTCCTTGATCGTCAATCTCAAATAGAAGAAAATCAAGAAAAACAACCTCTGCCTTTGACAAAATCAATAGATTACCACCCTCTTTCTCTTGACCCGCCACAAGATAACATAGTTCGTCCCTTGCAACAAAATGAATAAATCCAATAGCCATAACTTTTGATACACCCTTCCTTAGAAATCACCCTTCATCCTCCCGTAGTAATCAATCTTGATGATGATGATGATGACGAGGAGATAAAAAAATAGATGAATTGCATAACAATATAAAATCTTTATTTTCATCTACCATGAGCTTAAATGATAAATATTCTATACCAAGTGAGGACCCTGGTATATCTCCTAGTTCGGCACTTGAAATTCTTCCTTTGGACAATCAACCTCCCTTACAATACACTGAACATGATTGGGAGGTAGATGACTTGTTGGATGGTTGACTTGGATTCGCCTTACTAGCCTTTTTTCATTTATTTTCCTCTCCCTTTTTCTTTGGGTTTGATTTTATGTGTGTATCATATTCCCTCGTATTGTGTGTTTGATGTTCTCTCCCGTCGTACACTTCTTCCATTTGTACCTCTATTCTTCTATATATCGTGCATTGCCTTTTTCACTTTTTTTTTGTGTTCTCCTTTTGGGGATGACGCAAAGCATTGAGATGCCCTGTGTCTCTTCCATGTTGACCCAATTGGTCCTTTTTCCTTTTTACTTTGTCTTTTCTTGTGTTTTTCCTTTTGGGGATGATGCAAGGCATGGAGACTGAAATGTCTCCTTCATGTTGACCTAAAAGTTTTTCCTTTTCTTTTTCCTTTTCAGTTTATTTTTTCTTGTGTTTTCCTTTTGGGGATGATGCAAAGCATTGAAACCGCAATGTCTCTTCCATGTTGACCCAAAATGGACTTTCTTTTTCTTTTGTTTTTTCTCTTTTCGTGTCATTCTTCCAATTCTATGTGCTTTGGGGAATGATGACAGTTTTGAGCTCTTTAATTAAAACAATTGTAGCAATAAACATACTGACCTCAAATCCATAGATCCCTTATGTGTTTGGTGTGTTCCTTTCTGGGGGGAAAACCCCTTTTGTTTTTTTTTCATTTTCACTTACATGAAGCAACTTAATTCAGAAACATATGACTTGGCATAGGGCTTTTTGAGTTGGCTCTCATGTCTTTTTTTCCTTTTTGCATTTTCTTTCCTTTGCTACTTTAAAGTAATTGCTCATAGAATGGTGTGTAGCAATTCCTTTAAAGTGGGGGGCATACATTATCATAATTTTATTTGCATTTTTGGTTATTAAGTGCAGCCTTGTCATTTCATACGATGCATTCATCACTTTGTGGATGACATTGGATGTGATGTCCTTCATAAGTGTGATCTATCTTAGCATATTACATTCCTCTTAGTGGCATGATGCAATGCACTGCATCCCCTAAGTTGTGAATATTTTATTCTTTGATCAGGGTCCTCTCATGGAGACATTAGACACAATGTTCCATAAGTGATAGACCTTGCATGAACCTAACAAGACTCCTTTCAACATCTTTTTACATTTTACATTTTTTTCTTTCATTTTTGCATTTTTTCCACCTTGCATAATACAACTTGCATTCTTGTGGTACCTTCCTTTTTGTTCATGAGTTATAAGCATACGAAGCTTTTCTTGTCTCATGAAGCACAAACTAACATTTTCCTTTGTAGCACCTTGTTAAAGTTATCAGGAGGTATAACTTTGATATGGTTGAGTGGGAAGCCCATTCAGCGGAACAAATTTCCCCATAGCCACCTTTGTTTTTGTGAGTGCATAAAAACTAGTGTATGTACTTCACTTTTTGGGTCTTCTCACCCAGTGGACCACCATGAGTTCTGTCACCCTAGAGTGAGTATGCATTATCTTTTTCTCACAATCATCCTAGATTGAATCCATAACTAGTTGGATAGATGATCAAAGCTTCATCTGACTTATCTTTCTCTTTCACATGTGTGTTCCTTTATTCTTATGTTTAGTTTTCCATAGGATATTCATCCTAGGGGCTTGATCATCCCTCTTGATTGTTGTCATTTAATTTTGCTAGCATAAGTGCATTGGGACCTCCTTCTTGATTTGCATGACTACTTTAGTGTGAGTTTGAAGCAAGTTCATCCTCTCACTAAAGTGGGGACTTAATGCACCATAGAAAAATGGCCCCTTGTCATTTTCATGGTCTCTTAGGCCTTTCTCCTTGATGTTTGGTCTATTTTTCTCTAATTTATTGATGTAATGTGGCTTGAACATTCACATTAGGTCCTTAAAATTCAAATTATGATGTCTTGTGAAGGTGTTGTGAAATGTTGTAAAACATTTCTACACTTTTCTAGACTCTATTCATCACAATTCACCTAAAAATCACCTTTTCATCACTTATCAAGTCCTATTTTAAAATGTTGTAAAGTCTTGTAACAAGATTTTAGACTTTTCTAGGCACAATTTCACTATTTACACCTTTCTTATGCTTTATTTCATACCCTTATAAGGCTTAATTAAGTGTGTTTTTGAATGTAAACTTGACAAACAACGTTAAATACAAGTTAATTCCTGACATCCACCTTCGTCCCTCTTGGCTCAAAATTCAAAATATTTTAAATTTCTTTTCAAGTTTTTATTTAAAATCACCTTATGTCGGCCCGTGATGAGATATTATCAGGTTACTAAGGGAAGCGTGTGTATAAATATGTGTTTTTCTCCTCATTTTACAATCTCCTACAATCTTCTAACTCATTCAAGCATTCAACAAGCATTTGAGCACTTTGCATCATTGAATCAAGCATCAATCAAGCATTCAAGAGAAACCATTGTTATATCCTCAGATTTTCTTCAACAAGGGTTTGTTAAGTTAATAACATTTGCATGTTATTTGTTTATCATTCTCTTCTATTTCATTAAGTGTTTAATTACCAAAGTGGGATTTGACCAAGGCAAATCCCTATGACCTAACCCTTAACCATTTTCCCCCTCTTGCATGTGTGTTTGCAGGCTTTTGTATGCAGATTTATCAAGCATTTAGGTGTTGAAAAGTGGTCAAGTCAACTAAGTGCTTCAAGTCAAATCAACCTCATTTCAAGCTTGGAGAAGGCTTTTTATCCGTTTTCTGTAGAATTAACTTCATCAACCCAACAAGCAGACAACCTCAAATTTGGTGTTGAAGAATTGCCTCTCGATTTCTCAAAATTTTGGGAGAGGACTGATTCACCATTAATGGCGAATGAGTCCCACCTCAAGGCTGGAAATATAGATTTTGTTAGATTCCAGATCTCGACACTTAGAAACTAGTTTATGAAAAGTTTCATCAGAAGTAGGACTAATTTTCCATCAGTGGCGAATGAGTCCCACTGGTGATTTTCTGTAATCTCAGACAACATTCAAAAGATTCCAGATTCTCCAATCTCTGCCTAGGTGCACTCTGACTCAACCCTTTTCTTTTCTATTTTGCATTTATTCATTCATAGTTCATTGTTTGTATATCACATTATGTTTTCCAACATTGTATAATTCTTAGGTTTTGCATTCATAATTAGTCAATTAGTTTATATAACTACACTTAGATCATCTCATTTAGACTAAATAACATCATACATTACATAATTTGAGTGAACTAGCTAGATTCTTTGGCCCTTCTTTCTCCTTTTAGGTGCAAAACCCTAGAAGTGCTAGAAAGGATCTAGGGTGCCAAAAATCTACGGTTCACCATGAAAATGTCAATGATCCATTTTTCTATGGTACAATATAAATATAGGGTTTTCCTCTCATTTTCACGCACATTCATTTTCAAGCAATCCATTGATTCACTCATTCACTCAAGCAATCATTCAATCAAGCATTTTCAAGTACATTGGAGATATCATTTGCATATCTTCAGATTTCTACATCAAGGGTTTGGTGAGTTGTAGCATTGCATGTTGTCCATTCATCATTCTTTTTCCATTTCATTTCATTTTCAAGGGTTTGACCAAGCAAAACCCCTATTCTCTAACCCTTAACCATTTTCCCCCTCTTTGCTATGTGTTTTGCAAGTCTTGTATGTAGATTTTTCAAAGAGAAAGGTGTTAAAAGTGGTCAAAAGTCCATCAAAGTCAAAAAAACCCTAAGAGAAGCTTGGAGATCACCTACAAGCCAGATTTTGTAGATTTGGACCCAACAATCTATCAAGAATAGAAGTGCAGGTTGAAGGCTATAGATTCCTATCCTGAATTTTCCAAAACTCACAAGTGGATTAAGTCACCATCTGTGGTGAGTTAGTCCCACTGCCAGGCCTGAAAAAGTGATTTCTACAGTTTTGGATACCCATTTGTTTGAAACCTATTCTGACAGAATCTCCTCGGAATGAGACTAAGTCATCCAGCTTGGCGTAAGTGTCCCAATTTTATTCCACAGTGAATTCTGTAGGATTCTAGAGCCTCTCTGCATCACATTCCAGTTTCTAGGTGCACCTCTATAGTTTCATTCATTTCTATTATAGTTTACTTGCATACTTAGGTCATTTTTGCATACATCATTGTGTTTTCAAGCATCTTGCATTTCATTAGTTTTGCATTAATAATTCATCTCTTTTATCAGTTTATTGTATTTAGGACATTCCATTTAGGAATATTTCATCCATCTTTGCATTAGTTTTGAGTGGGGACATTGCACATTTTGGCCTACCTCTCTCCTTTTAGGCGAAAAACCCTAGAAGTGTTAGAAAGTCTTATGGTGCCAAAATCTTTGTCCACATTTTGGTGAACCTGCCTTTAGAACATTTTAATTTTGATTTAAAGTGCATTCAAATCCTAGGAATAGTTTGTATCAACATTGCATTAGGTTTTGCATCCTAGGGTTTTCAATAATGCATTAGTCAAAAGATCATATAGATTGCATTCTTGCATTTAAAATCATTGCAAAAATACCACAATTATGCATTTGCATCATAGTTATGCATCAGAAAGTCTGAAAAGCATAAAATTCATTTTAAAATTTTGAAAATTGTGAAAAAAATCACTACCTGGGCTAATTCGCCACACTAGGCGACTTAGTCCACTTGCACATTCTGCACTGTACATTTTCTGGCTTTTCTAGTTTGTTCACTACATTTCTATTTTCTGTGGTTACATTTCTGTTACAGTTGCCAGATTTGTTGTTTTATTCAATTTCTTGCACTTTGTTTTCTTTCACTCATTTGCATCATAGCTATGTGTTTTAATAAGCTTTGGATGTCATTAAAATCCTTAGTTGACGTGTAAATTTGTATCTTTGGAACTGATCCTAATGACATTGAGCTTCCTCATGCCCCTTTAACTCCTCATGGATTTCCTCCTCGTGATGTTGACATCATTGGAGAAGATAATGACAACATGAATAAGTTCGTAAATGAATGCCTTGACAACCTTGAGGCTAATGCATCCTTTCATTCGTCCATGAAACAACAAGACCTCCCTACTGTACCACCTCCTGATATGTTTGGTTACTTACATCCTAAAACAAATGATGGACCTAATTTCCCTCCACAAGGTGAACCTAGTTTTTCTAAACAAACAACCACTCAACCATTCTATGAGCACAAAGTAACACACTCTAATCAACCTTGAAGAAACCTATGGCGAATGTTTTACCATTTTGAGCAAACAAGGATGTAACACAAAAACTGAACATGACATTCATCAAGTCTTATAACAAAATCCACAAGATGAAAACACAACAGGGTTAGGATACCAAGATCCCTCTCATAACAACAATCCTCCTAGGGAATATCTAAGGCTTTGTGATGATGGCACGATGATCTTTGATTCTCCTCCTGATCTTGATGTCCTTCTTCTTAAAGAACAATCATTGTCTCATAGTAATAACAAGGACAACAATACAACCATCTCAAGACCTCCTTCCCTAATCTCGTCTTGAGAGGTTGGAGAATCTAGTAAACACAAGAGGCCTTACAAGTTACAAAAACTAAAATTCCCTCTTCGTCCACCACCTGAATGTGAGAGGAAATTGCAAATACTTCTAAACAAAGAGCTCATCATATTACCACCTATGAATAGGTTGGTGATATATCCTAAAGATGCCAACGTTCCACTTTGTGCATATCATTGTGTTCTTGTACATAGAAGTGATGAGTGTCATCAATTGAAGGAAATACTGAGTAAGTATCACTTCGATGGCAACAAATACTATCCCATAAACCCCTAAACCACCCTCCAACTCCTTCTCATGTAATGGTTGTAGAACATTCCCTTCTCACTATTGCATGACCTTTCCCATCACCTACCTCGGCTCACTCTTGCCTTGCACCCAGTGGGGGAAAGCAATTGCTATCCCTATCCTAGTAATGCATTTGTTGTTGTCCCTTAGTTGCATTATTCACCTTCTACTTATATATCGACTGAGATTGGGAGGTAGATGACTTGCTCTATGGTTGAATTGCATTTTCCTTACTAGTCTTTTGCATTTTATTTTTCTTTTTCTTTTGCATGTGCGTACTATGATCCCTCGTGATGTTTTGTTTGATGTTCTCTCTCTTTGTGAAATTCCTCTATTTGTACCTTCATTCTTCTCTATGTTGTGCATCACTTTTTCCTTTTTCTTTTGTCTTCCTTTGTGGATGATGCAATGCATTGAGACATTCATGTCTCTTTCATGTTGACCCAAAAGGATTTTCTTTTTTGTCTTTTCTTTTTCTTTTCTTGTGTTTTCCTTTTAGGGATGATGCAAGGCATTGAGATAGAAATGCCTCCTTCATGTTGACCTAAAAGGTTTTCTTTTTCACTTTGCCTTTTCATTTTCTATTTTTGCTTTTGTTTTGTCCTTTCCTTTTGGGGATGACACAAAGCGTTGAGACACCCTATGTCTCTTCCATGTTGACCCAAAAATGTTCTTTTTCTTTTTTTTCCCCTCTCTTTGTGTCATTCTTCCAGTTCTATGTATTTGAGAGATGATTATAGTTTCACGCTCTCTAAAAAAACATTGTAGCAAAGAACATACTGACCCCAAATCCATAGACCCCTTATGTGTTTAGTTTTTCTCATTTTGGGGGAAACCCCTCTCTTTCTGTTTTCTCTCGCATAACGCAACCTTACTCAAAAAAATATGACTTGGCATAGGGATTTTCAAGTTGGCTCTCATGTCTTCTTTGTTTGGATTTTTCATAAAATTTTCTACTTTAAAGTAATTGTTCACAGTATGGTGTGTATCAATTCCTTTAAAGTGGGGGCATACATATGCATTATTCCTTTGCATTTTTCCTTTCTTCTTGGTTCTTAGTGCAACCTTCTTACTTCATACGATGTGTTCGTCACTTTGTGGATGACATTGGGTTTAGTTTCCTTCATGAGTGTGATCTCTCTTAGCATATTACATTCCTCTTAGTGGCTTAATGTGACACACTGCATCCCCCAAGTTGCAAATTTTCTATTCTTTGATTGGTCCTCTCTTGGATACATTATACACAATGTTACCTGAGCTAAGACCTCATATAAACTAAGCAAGACTCCTTTGAACATTCTTTACATGTTTCATTTTGAATTTGTTATATGGCTACCTTGCATAACAAAACTTGCATGCCTGTGGTGCCATCACATTTCTTCATGAGTTCTAAGCATACAAAGCTTTGCTTGTCTCATGAAGCTCGAAATGTCATTTTCTTTTATGGCTCCTTATTAAAGTTACTAGGAGGTATAACTTCGGTATGGTTGAGCGGGAAGCCCATTTCGAGGAATGAATTTCCTCATAGCCACCTACGTGTGTGTGGGTTCATACTAGCCATGAGTTTATGTTTCTCACCTTTTAGGCCTTATCACCTGGCATACAACCATGAGTTCCGTCGCCTTAGAGTGAGTGTGCATCTTTTTTTCTAGACAAACAACCTAGATTTGATCCACAACGGGATGGACAAACAATCGAATCTTGATCCAATTATTTTTCCTTTTCTTTCCTTTCCTCTCTTTCATTTTCATGTGCGTTCCCTTGTCTTTATGATGGTTTTCCGTGGGATCCTCATCCTAGGGGATTGATCATTCCTCTTGATCGTTGTTGTCTCATCTTGCTAGCATTAGTTCATTGCAACCCCTCTTGATTGCATGTGGGTCTACTTTAGTGTGAGTTTGAAGAAAGTTCATCCTCTCACTAAAGTGGGGGCTAAATGTGGACCCAAAAGAAGTAACCCTTCTACTTTTTCCTCCTGTTTAGGCCCTCCTTGTGACTTTTGCTTGATTTTGCCTTGATTTAATGTTGTAATGTGGTCAACACATTCACATTAGGTCTTGGGTCCTTGTGAATCAATAAGAATTATATGATGTCTTGTAAAAGTGTTGTGACCCACTTTTACACTTTTCTAGGACCATTTTATTATAATTCACTTAAATAACCTCTTTTTATCATTTACCAATCCTTATTTCAAAGTGTTGTAAAGTGTTGTAACAAACTTTCATGCTTTGCTAAGCTTGTCATCAATAATTTGACCCTTTCTTATGTTTAAATGACCCCTTTATACACTTTTCAGCCCTACTTAAGTGCGTTTTAGAGAATAATCCCATTAAAAATCATTTAATACACTTTAATTCCTGACACCCATTAAAATTTTGCTAGTGGGACCAAGTCGCCACTTGGGGCGACTTAGTCCCACTGGGCTCAAAAATCAAAATTATTTCAAAATATTGGCAGGATATTATTCTCTTAACCTTGAGGCTGGCTTGTGATGTGGTATTTTCAAGAAATTTTGCATAATCATGTATAAATATAGGGTTTTCCTCTCATTTTCATGCCCATTAATTTTCAAGCAATCTATTGATTCACTCATTCACTCAAGCAATCATTCAATCAAGCATTTTAAAGTACATTATAGCTTAATAACATTCTGTTTTCACAGTCCATGATAGTTAGTATGTGGATTTCTGGAAAAAATATTATGTTTTTTCCAGAAATCCACATACATTATAGCTATCATTTGCATATCTTTAGATTTATACATAAATGGTTTGGTGAGTTGTAGCATTGCATTTTTTTCATTCATCCTTCTCTTTCCATTTCATTTCATTTTCAAGGGTTTGATTACCAAACTGGGGTTTGACCAAGGAAAACCCCTATTCTCTAACCCTTAACCCTTTTTCCCCTCTTTGCATGTGTGTTTTGTAGGTCTTGTATGTAGATTTGTCAAAGAGAAAGGTGTTAAAAGTGGTAAACAATCCATCAAAGTCCTTTAAAGTCAACAAAAACCTAAGAGAAGCTTGGAGATCACCTACAAACCAGATTCTGCAGATTTGGACCCGACAATCTATCAAGAACAGAAGTGCAGGTTGAAGGCTATAGATTCATGTCCCAAATTTCTCAAAACTCATAGGCGGACTATGTCTCCATCTATGGCGAGTTAGTCCCACTGCCAGGCTTGAAAAGTGATTTTTGTAGTTTTGGATACCCATTTGTTTGAAACCTGTTCTAGCAGAATCTCCTCGGAACATGACTAAGTCGCCCAACTTGGCATAAGTGTCCCAGTTGGCTTCCACAGTGAATTCTGTAGGATTTCAAAGGCTCTCTGCATCACATTCCAGTTTCTAGGTGCACCTTTGTATCTCATTCATTTTTGCATACATCATTGTGTTTTCAAATATCTTGCATTTCATTAGTTTTGCATTATTAATTCATCTCTTTTATTAGTTTATTGCATTTATGAAATTCCATTTAGGAATATTTCATCCATCTTTGCATTAGTTTTGAGTGGGGACATTGCACATTTTGGCCTACCTCTCTCCTTTTAGGTGAAAAACCCTAAAAGTGTTAGAGAGTCTTGTGGTGCCAAAATATTTGTCCACACCTCTGAGGTTATTTTCACCCGCTATGATATTAAATGGTCCCCCATGATGCTAAAATTTATGTGCTCCTTAAAGTGTGATAAAAAATAATCCATAGATTTGGCATGACACAACTTGTTGGTTCATGAACTTGAGCGCCTTTTAACATGGCCACCTAGAATAACACAAATTGTTTTCTAGTGGAGCCATGTGTTTCATGAGATACCTAGCATAACAAAAATTTCTATCCTTTTGGAACCCATCATATTGCATGGACACCAAGCATAACAAAATTTTCTAGCTAGTGGGCCTATGTAGCTCATTAACGACTTGAAATTTAACACAGTTTGCTAGTCCTCATAAGAGTATTCTCGTATCTAACAAAATATTCAAGAGATGATGTTTGATATTTGAGATAAATTTAAAGACCGAGTTCTCTTTTTATTATTGACTCAAATCCTTTTAGTACTAACCTTGTGTTTTGTTTGGTGATTATGGTATGTTTTTGCATGTTGTTTTGTCTTTTTGATTGTGTTATGTTATGTATCATGTTTTTCTCATGCACGCTTTATGTTATCATGTTGCATTTCAATTCACATGTGTGTTCCTTTATCCTTATATTTTATTTCCATATGATCTTGAATCCTAAGGGCTTGTACATCCCCTAGATTCAATGCCATCATATCTCTTCCATATTTAGATATTTGAACCCCTCTTTACACATTCTTACTTTAGTGTTTGTCTAATCATAAGTTCATAATCTCACTAATGTGGGGAATAAATATAGTGTACAAAATTATCACCCTTGATAATTTCATATTAGGTTTAACTCCCCCTTTGTGCTTGGATCTAATTATGCACTAATTTCCAATTTTATAAATATTCTTGGAAAATCAAACATGGGAAATCAAGTTGCACATTTAATACTTTTCCCTTGACTCTTTTGATTCTAAAAAAGTAAGAATCTAGTTTAAGACATACTATTCCCTAGACCAACATTTTGGCTCCATATTTGAATATGTCTATGTCAATAATTTATTATTTTAATTTCCAATTTCAATTATCAGCTGTCGACATTTGATTTTTGGTAAATTATAAGAATTGCATATAAATACAAAGTATTTTCACAATTTTAATGGGAAGCAATATAAGCACTTTAATTGAGAAAAATTGAACATCCTACAAGCATTCAAGAGTAGTCAATAGTAGAATTATCAAGATTATTGAAACATTTCATCCTTCAAGAATCATGTCATATGTTATGTGAGTTTGTGTTCATGTTTACATATATTTTGTTTATGTGTACTAACCTTTGTACATGATCAAATCAATTCACTTGTCAGAAAACAATTGATTCTTGAAGTGATGAGTATGAATTTAGTCCATCAAGGAGAATAGATCTAAGTGGTGAGTTACAACAAGGTTGTCAATTCATTACTATTTTATATTAGTGAGCCTTTATCCAACCAATGATACACTTTCTTTGATCATAATTTTCCATTGTGGAGGTAGAAATACCAACATGGGGTTTGAATTAGGCAAGCCCCTATATGGCACAACACTTCCTCTCCTCTTATATGTGTAGGTTGTAGATTTGAAGCGAGTTAGAGGAATATTTAAGGCTATTAGTTCATGCATGCATAAAAATCCTACAAGTGTACAATTCAGGTGAATTTATGTCTACCCTTTTCATTTATGGAACTTAAATTTGTCTGTCTACATCTAGCTTATCAGAAATCATAATAGATTGCTGCATTTTCATAGTTTACATAGTTCATTTGTATCATTAGAAAAATTGTTAGTAGAAATTATAAATAAACCATCCATCACATCCACACACATAAACAAGGATTAGAGCCTTGATCCACCATTCTGACTCTCCTTATTAGGATTTGTAGTTAACTGTATTTGAGATCATTTCTAATCCTTCAAGTTGGGAAAGGTGTGATTTAGGACCTAATCCCTTTTCCAAACCAAATAGGTAATTACATATTACCTCCTCAAAATAGATGTGTTTAAAATGATATGCAAGCACAATATTTCATAGCAATGAGGGGATTTAGTCTCCCAGATTGTTTCCATATTTATATTTATCTTCTCACTAGGAATTTGCAAAACAATAAAATTATAATCATAGTGCAACATAATGAGTTACTAGGAATAAAGTGATAAAAAATGAAATAAAAAAAGGACTTACCATTTATACAATGTTTTAGGATACCACCTAAGACCAACTACATGTTGAAAACCTTTAAAATGAGCTATCATTTACAAAACAAGGAGATAAATATTTAAAATCACCTTAAAAGCTAAGTCAATTTATCCTATGTACTTGAGATATTTTTGAGCTCTAAGATGATGTTAATGAATTTGAATGATTTTATAGTCTACAAAGTCCTCTTGAGAAATTGATCATGGTTATGGAAGGTGTAGTTGAAATGCTCTTATATGAGTTAGTTACAAGCAAAACATTCATTTTCAGTCAAAATATGTTTTTTCTTGAAAATTAACTTGAATAAAATGATTTATGATACATTTTTGGTCCAATTTTTTTTTGCATTGTCTATAATGTTTGTATAATATTTAAATTTGAAAATTTATTTATTTTGCATTTTTTAATTTTCAAGGTATAGGTAGAAATCTCTTGGTTTCACAATAAAATTATTGTTAGAATCCATGCAATAGTTGTGGGACTATTGGAATGGATTTAAAACCACCACAATAGTTCTTCAAAAGCCTTAACAATCACAATATCAATGGAATTTTTTACATAACTATTATATTTTGAAAAAATAAGGATTTGATTACAAGTAATAGGGTTTATATTTTAGTGATCTTTAAAATTATATTTTTTTGGGTTTTCATCCCATTAGACACTATTTTGACTTTCTACAAGGTGGATAAATCAAGCGCACATAAGATATGAACCATGATTGGCTCTCCAAGATCATATATCTACTTCCTAACATAGATAGAGTAGTTTTAGAGATAACCAATTTAATAAGGGCTACCAAGACCCTATAAATTCCTCCATACAACATTGTGTTGTGTGATATATTGACATATTAAGGTAAAGAATAAGAAAACTTGCACTTTCCTTAGGTGTGTGAATAATGTACCATCAATCTAAGTCTAGAAGTCTAAAAGACCATTTGACTATCTATTATGGGGAATGTGTTTTTTTATCAACCCTTGATATCTCAAATATGGTGATTAATTGGTACAATTATTTATTGATCAACATGGGTAGGATAAACCTAGAAGAAAATGAGAGTTTCTTATTAGATATTAAGAGATTGCATTTTATCCCTTAAAACATATTTTTTGGTAATCATTTAAAAAAAACTATGTTACAAGGGAGAATATAGGCTTCTCTATGGTTGGGATCCCATTGTCTAGTAGAATGAGGTACACATATGCATATTTAGCTAGGTTATGGAACTATCAACTCACACTTATAGTGATCTATATAGGATCACATGAATGAGGAATTTTTTTTAACTTCCTTACATGGGTGATAGGGTGGTTCTTTGAGCATGTGGCTCTATATATCAAAGTGATCACATTATGATAATTTCTACCCTATAGACACTAGATGGGGAGGACCATAACACTTTTTAGTTGGGAGTGATCCCACAATATTGGTTTACAATTTTTGGCCAAACTAGACACTAAACTGATTTTTTCTAACTAAATCTTCATTTTCGGGCACCTATAGCGACTAAACCGTGAGGAATTTGAAGATGATGAAAACTAGTGATTTGTGAAATTTTGTCTGTAGATTCTAAATATATTTTTTTTCAAAATTTTTGGAATCAGATTGCACATCTTTTTCCATCTCCTTCGAAAACTAGTGTTTTTCAGTAAACACCATTTTTAAGGAGTGAGCTCACCGTATAACACAAATTTTTTTCCATGAAGGATAAAATTTTAATTTTTTCAATTTAGATTTGTAACTACAATATCTAGTGCTTCCAATTGGTTTCATAGTGTTTTATTGAATATTTTTTCCTTAATCAAGTTTCAAAGTCAAACCAATTACAATTCAGACATAGGTGGACCGTATAACACAAATTTTTTTGTATGTATCGAAATTCAATTTTTTTGTGTTGGATCAAGGATTTCAATATCTGGTGCACTCATATTTTTCATTTTTTTTTTGATAATCTTCTATTTTTCCACATGTGCAGAACAAAGAGCTTGATTTTCGGTGAAAAGCTTACATTCACAAGAAATAAAAAATAATTATAATAATAAAATTAAATTTATTTAAAATTATACTTTTTGGGAAGCTTATAATAAGGACTACATACTTACAATTTTTTTTTTTAAATGAATTCATTTGATCCCCCAAAAGGTAAATCAAAAGTGGTTTTTTATCAGCATTTTGATAGGTGTAAAGGAGACTCCATTACAGCTATGGTTTAAAACTAGTGGGGTTCTATCCAAGGGGGTTTGATCTAAGGTAGTTTGATCAAACCCTCTTCAATTGTAATGCTTTAAATGGAAATTTTAAAGGCTTAAATCATTATATTTTCTAAAAATATGTGATTTCAACAAAAATCAGAATCTCCCAGAAATTGTAAACTAGTTTTGTGGGATCACCCTTGGGTTTAGAGGATGGTTTAAATACATCATCATTACATACATGATACTTTTAAAATTCATTGTAAAATGTGTGAGTCTATGGAAAAGGATATAATATAATTAGTGGAATATAAAATTACTACATCACTATTAGAAAGGAGGGGATTGGTTGAGGTGTAACCTCTTAGGAGGTTTCCTTAAATTAGTTTGGTGAATCATGACTTATAGAGTTTCCTTCTATAGATATAATTTATATAGATGATAAAGAGGAATAAATTTTATCAATGAGGATATTTCTAGACTCCACTAAAACCTAGAGTCTCCATGAGGGTTAGTGACAAGAAGGTAGGTAGGATAGAAAGAAAAAGTTAGACCAACCTCATGCCACCATAGTACAAAACCCATAGTAGTAGAAGATAACTTATGTTATTGAGATAAAAAATCTAGAGGAAGAGAGGGAAGATAGTAATAGTAAGAGAGGGTCCATATGGAGTAGAGGGTGAGGTTACAGTATTAGATTCCATATGGTGGGAGGGTGACCCGCATAGTTTTTTATTAAGAGTAAAAAGTGGGTTTTAAAAGCTATAACTCACTTTTATATCAATAGGATTTTTTTGGTCAATCTTCATCTATTGACCCTCCTAAATCTAATGGTGAGGTCTTAGGTATACTTTGTTACAAGGGGTCATCTATGAGAATTTCCCTTAAAAACCTTATGGTGAGCACCAAAAAAAAACCCTTTTGCAACAAAGATTCATAAACCTATATCTACAAAAAAATAGCCATAAATTTGCAACCCCAAAACCCTAAATTTGCAAAAACAACTTGCACAAAACCCTCATACCTTTTAATATGTTCATTCTTTCCTATAAGTGTTGGATTGAACTATGCACTAGATCTACTCCAACAAGGGTTGATAAAACCACAACTATGAGTCTGGTACCAAAGGAAAGGAAATTGGCATCCATCTATAATAATTTCCACATAATAAAAATAGAGAAATCTATACAAACAAGTATTCAAAATCCATATATAAAAGAATAAAAAACATACCATAAAAGGTGACACAAGATATACCCTATGAAAACCCTCAAAAGGAAAAAATCCATCTTCCAAAAGAATCCATCACTCATGTATTATTTATCAATGAAACCATTACAATACAACTTTAGAGTCTCCATGCAAACTTCTGAAACATAATCTCTCTACAAACACTCCATGTGAACAAGCATGTAACCACACATCCCATGTCATGCTTCAACCCTCACAAATGCAAACAAGAGATGCTCCCAACCCCTTAGCCAAAATGGCCAACTAGCCAACCTAAGACAACTACCCATTTGCTTTCTTTTATAAATATAAGCTTGCACAAAACTACCAAGTGGTATTACATAAAACCGTGTGACTAATACCATGATCTTACAAAACCATTAACCCCTATATAAATACTTTTTGGTACTAATTTTTCTTAGTATTAAATATTACCCAATGTGTGACCCCATGTTAAATATGTATCACAATGTTACACACAACACATAAAGTGGCCCCAAGAATGCTAACCCAATGTGATGCAGACATCCCTATATCCCCTAGGTGCAACAAAAATAATATTAAATTACATTATAAAATTATGCAAGGTGGACAACACACCTTTTCATAACAATGAAAACATGTTACTTGTTGACTAAGATGTAAAGTCTATGATTTTTGCATATCATTAATCACCTAAAATCCAAATAACTATCCATCTATGTGTCTCTTATATTTGTATCAACATGAAATGCTAAACTAATTTTCCTTCTATATGTATGACAAGTACTTATAGTCATGGTTTGTCCTTTAAGAAACATAGAATTTATGAAATTTAAAGACAATTTTTTCTTAAATTTAGTCTTTGTGTGCCCTTTTACATCACACATTACACATCAAATTCAGGTGATCCCTTAATAGTGTGTTCCATGTTTTGGCCAAAGTAGGACATTAAAATCAATATTTTAACCAAATTTCACTTTTTGACACCTAGAACAACTAAATTGTTTGGAATTTGAAGATGATGTGAACTAGTGATTTTTGATATTTGAGGTGCAAATTATAAATCTTTTTTTTTTAACTAAGAAATAATTTGTGATTTTTTTTACGTAATTGTTAAAAATTTATTTTTTTACAGTTAGCAACATTTTTAAAAGTGATGTAACTTCCATACAACATACATTTTTTGTAGAAAGGATATAAATATAAAATTTTAAACATAGATTTGTAACATTAATATCTAGTAGGAGAGCAGGCCATGAAGGACATGGAAGCATATGTCTAGAGGAAAGATAGGCCCTTGTAGTTTTATCTCACCCAATTCTGGAATCTGCAAGATAAAGTAGGGTATGTGCAGGATCATCATGGAAAAAATAGGCTCTTAAGTGGCAAAAAATTTAGAAAAATGAGAGTTAGGCAACTTGACATAAAATTTTGAATAAGTTATCTATATTATTTCAAAAATATGTAAAAATAGAATCTGTAGAAAATTGAATGTAGTTTCTAAATTACTAGGTTTTTAAAAAAAATCTATTTGTAAAAATTGAAATTTCAATGCAAAGCACTTAAATTTCGGGAAAAAATAAGAAGTGGGTGTCTATTTGACCACCCTAACCACAATAAAATGATAATATTTTTTATAAGATTTTACATATAAGTAGAGGACTCATGTCCGATGTGATGCATATTTTTTTGTAATTTTTTTCCAAGTAAATAATTAATTGTGAATTTTTTATTACAACTTTTAAAAAATATAAAAAACTCGTATGTCTGACCACCTTAACTTGGTCAAAACTTCATGAAATCCATTTTTTTTAATCCTATAGTATGTGAAGAATAGAATGCGATGCATGTTTCAGATTCAAAAAATGTGATACTATTTGAAAGCTATAGATTTTTTTCAATCAGTCTATCAATCAGGACTTTAGTCCTAATTCAAATAGAAAATGAATAATAATAATTTATTAAATTCAAAGTTTAAAACATAATTTATATTGGTGGAAAGCTGAGAATGTCCTTTAAAACCCTTTTCGTTTCATAAATTTTGGGTAAAAAGAAAGTCGTCAGCCACATACCCATCATATCACCACTTTTTGGCCCATCATGATCCTGCACATACCTAGTAAACAATATGGAAATGACTTTCAATAAGTTAGTTCACCTGTTACTCTAGGCATCATGCAGAAGGCCATTTTCGGTACTGTGAATGGGTGACTTAAGTTAGGAAAGGTCGCAAGAAGATGATATCCTCTCAGGATGAGGAGATACAACTGGATGAGAGAACTACCAGGGTGATGAAATAGTGCAGCGAGAAGATGAAGCAGTTGATCAAGGAATGGAACTTCATCTGCAGTCCAAGAGAGTAATATGGGTCTCTTTTGTCTCTATTTTTTGGTTGCTCGTCTATTGAACTATCTAGGCCCACGTGCCCTCGATCTTGTAATCCTTGGCTCTGCTTTTTGGTCAGTGGCTTTTGGTTTGGTTCTTGTTTTTTTGTTCTGGTTAAGGTGGATGTTCTATTGTAGGGTGTTGTTCTGTGTTTTACCCTTGTTTTGTTCTGATAGTTATGTTGGCCTATAGGCCTAGTTCTATTTTTTGGTTGATTTCAGGGGCCCTTTCCCTTGCCTTTGTTATCAAAAACATTAATATCTAGTGTGCAAATATTTCTTGATATTTTTTAGTTGCATATTTCAATTTTTTATAAATTTTGAAGTGAGATTAACTATAATTTAGATTTAGGTTACTTCCATACAACATAACTTGTTTGTATGTAATTTAATTAACTTCTTTTTTCATTGAAACAAAGAGATAAATACTTTATGCACAAATATTTTAAACTTTTTTAATCTATTTTACTATTTTTTTATGTGTATGCAAAAAAGACCTTGATGATTGCTAAAAACCCTATATTCACTAGAAAAATAAAATAAATATAATAATCAAATTAAATATATTTAAAATTATTATTTTTATTTAAGATTGTTTTAAGTACTACAATCCTACAAATTAACTTGTCATAGCCATTCCATTTTCTGGTTCAACCCAAAGTTGGGAAACATAAAATTTTGAGGAAAATATGAGATATAAGGTGAAAATATCACTTTAGTTAGTGTATATTACATTGTCCACTGTTGTGTTTTAGAAATGGTTAGATTGAAGTTACAAGAAGTTGTTCTGAATTATAGTTATATAAACTATAACATCTTTGTATAAACGTCCATAATCAATCGATAATCTATAATCATGTTTTATGCCCTTCAAATGGTATTAGAGCGTGTTAGAAACTTTGTACCTATGTGTTAAAATATGTAGAGCAATATGTGATTCTATGTTGTGAGAGTAGTGTATAAGCATATGTAGAGGTGTTAATAAATGTCATGTATGTAGAAGCATTATAAAATATATTTTTGAGGTCTATTTTTATTTCTTAAAAATCCTCAACCGGATTTGGAGGGTTGTGCAGTAAGAAAGAATACAAAAAATTGATATTATTAATGATAGAGCAAGCTTCTTAGATTTTTTTCTTGTATTTTTTGCTTCACCATGGGGGATGATGTGAATGCATGACATCAGGGATTACCTCAACACTAGAAGAATGGAGCATGAATGTGACCACTACAATAAACCATGCAGCATACAAGTGCCCTAGTGCAATGAGTTTGTTGTGATAATGAAGCCATGATCTAATTGCTAGATCCAAAAAAGTGCCACGAGCTTCCTAGATATAAAATCAAATGGGTCATTTTCTCTCTATGTGAGAAGAGAGTGAAGGTAGGTGAAACTATGAAATTAATATGCATCATAACTGTCCTATTTATTTTTATTATCCTTTTTATTCCAAGAAGATGTGCATTCTAATGGTGAGTCTGGATATAGGTAAGGCTACCATATTGTATAAGTTATAAACTTGATTTTATCGTTACTTCCATTCCCACTATTGGTTTCAATGTTGAGACTATTGAGTTTTAGGATGTTGTTCTTTTAGTTTTTGCAAAAAAATATTATATGTTGTATGTGTATGGGAAAATTCAATGAAACTGAATATATAATGCTGTTAGAAGATTTGAATAAGGATGTCAAGGATTTTGATACTTTTGTTAATCTAGTGGCTGGAAATCTTCATTTGGGAAAACCATTTGCTTAGTTGAAATTGTATCATCCAGAACATTTTCTTATCAAGTGTGCCATTACGCACTGGTATGTTGGTGAGGGTGTAGAAGGAGAGTTATCAAGAGGCCAAGAGGATGGGGACCCACCAAATCATCCAATCAAGAGTGGGACACTCGTTCATTTGCAATAGATGGGGATTCATAAACGGTTACATAATCATTTGAATGCATCTCTTATTACTGCACTAATTTTGTTAGATATAATTTCATACATGAAGAATTCATCAAATAACCTCTACACAAACTTGATATGATGAATTAAAATCAATAATCTTTAAGTAATTTAGTTTACGAGTTTCTAGGAACCTTTATTCTGTTTCTTCCATTTTTAATCCAAAAAATTTGTTTATGAAAGTCAGCAATTAGAGACTTTGCATTTTGGCCCTTGCTCTTCAAGGATCAATTCCAATATACGGAATAGATGCTTTGCATCTTGGCCATTACTCTTCTTTCCCTTTTCTGTCTTCATTTTAACTGCAATTTTTTCAAGATCCCATTGCCTCCATACAAACAATGACTACACAGTTAGCAAAGCCCACTGTAGACATTTGATTAACCATTGAGCGACTCTGACATTTTAACTGAAGTTAACTTTAAAGAACCCCAACTGTGATGTAAAACAGAGAAATGCATTCCCTAATTGTTCTCACGAGATCTATTCTGCCAATCATTTTCAAACATAAATCCATTGGCAGATTATGACCTGAAGGGTTAACGTGGCCGTTGGTCGTCCATCTACAAACTGGTAAGTTGATTTCACATCATTCTTACAATTTATTTTGTCACTTGATAGGACCCACTATAAACAATTCAAGCCTGCAGGCAGTTAATGTCAAATGAAGGACTACATTTTATTGTGCATAAATACAGTATTAAAGCATAGAGCATTAAATGGTAAATAATAAAATTTCATTAGAAAACCAATTAAAGACTAAAATTATAGGTGAAAACCACCAAACAACGAAGCATGCCAACTATAAAAGACAACAGACAAATATAAACTGTGTTGAAGTACAAAATGCTTTCTACAAAATAAGTCTTTTACAGATATGGCAGGAAACCTCTTTGGATAAGGATGCAGAATGGTAGATAGTTTTAAAACTTTTGTATGTTGGTATGCTCTCAATTGTAAGAATTTTTTTTCACTGAGAGAAAATCTTCTAATTTATTAGAAAATTATGTGATTAAGCTTCACTAGACAAGGATCCACACATTTCCTTAGTGTGATAAGGAAGATTATAACATGTGAAGATAAAAAATACATAAATCACACACTCACCTTTGCATGGTGCATACACTTTTTGACAACATATTACTTCATATACAATAATAAATCCATGTCTCAAAGTAAATTAATAAACAATAAATTTTAAAGCTTAGATGGTGCCTTGCTTTTGAAGGGTGAGACATTTTCTATTGACTTATTATTAGAACATGATCAATAAATTTGAAGGAAATTCAAATCTTAAAATTTATTTGTAGGTTCATAAATAATTGATAGTTTTGTCTTCATTTTTTAGATGTTTGAATAGTAGGCTAGTAACAAAAAAAAAAAATCATATTTAATTCTTAATTTCATAAAGCTTAAATATAATATGATTTATATATTTTAAATCAAATAAATATTAAGATTATATTATAATATTAGGCAATTCATTTGTTAAGTTTTATATTATAAAATATTTTTTGTCGACATAATACATATAAAGTACAAATTATAGACAGAAAAATCAGTTTATCAAAATTGCTATATCTCATATACTTAGATCTCTTTGTGCACTTGCTTAGTAGATGGCCAAAAAGGTAATCTAACATATGGACAATAAGATAATAGGGCATCTCCTTGCCTTACAACCTCCATGACTATTCATTGAGTTGACTCATTCCCTAAATCTAATGGCTAACAAGATGCTACCAAATTATACATTTTTAGGGATATGACGACATGCTATTTCTTGAATAAGATGTAAAATATATGTCATGTGCATCTCATCAATCACCTACAATCCAAATAATCTCTTATATTTGCACCAACATGAAATGCTAAACTACTTTTCCTACTATATGTATATCAAGTACATATAGTCATGGTTTGTCTTGTAAGAAACATGGAAATGTATAAAATTCATTTAGTATTTGTGTGTATTTTTACATCACATATTGCATATTCTAGTTGGATGGTCACACGATAGTGTGTCTTGCTTTTAGTTCAAAGTGGGATATTGAAAGCAACCTTTTGAACCAAATTTCCATGTTTTGACACCTACAAAAACTAAACATTAAGAACTTGTAGATGCTGTGAACTAGCGATTTTTGAGATTTAATGTGTAGATTATAAATGTATTTAAAAAAAAATGTGATTTTTTTTCATAATTTTTAATAATCTTTTTTTTATACTTAACAACATCTAAAAAAGTGATGTTACTTCCATACACCATAAATTTTATTGTAGAAAAGAGAAAATTATAAATTTTTAAACTAGCAGTTGTATGCATAGGCATGCGACAATCCACCGATAGGGGCCCACCGCGGTGGGGAACTTTTGTGGTGAGGAGTGTTGAAGCTTTTTATTTGCATGGAAAGGTGACCGTGAATGAAATGGATGAGTTAGATTATATGAATTAAATAATCACAAAGAACATTTTGAATAGATTTTAGTTAAATTAGAGAATTTCGAAATCAATTTTTAAATTTGTTTAAAAGTGGGAACTTAAAAATTAAATTAAATAATAAATTTAAAATAATTGTTTCTTCTAGCAAGAATATTTAAATTTTATATTTAATGGCAATAGATGCACATGTATATTGTCACTTTTTATGTAGCCTATTGAATCAATTAATCATTTAATTTTGAAGTCAATGGAAGTTTTCTATAAGGGTCATTATACATGTGTGTATTTTTTAAAATTGGACAAAAAAAGTACACATTTTTTCCATGAAAGGAAGATGTTCAATATTGAGTACTTTTTATAATTAGTATATTTATATAGTTTTGGAAATTAAAGTTTTAGTATGCATGTTTTTTTTGGCGAGAGATGGAAATTAGGTATAGGCATCTACACTTATAATTCTATTGCTATCTAGACAAGGTGTGAGACGAATTTGTATCTAACAATTGGGATAGGGGTCTACCACAAATCGGTAATGAGTGGGGAGCAAGGAAGGAAGTTGTTAATATTTGCAAGTATTAGAGAAAGTTAGAAAAAGGGAAGCATGTTAATAATTAAATATGGATTAAGAGGAGGTGAATGATGATAAGATTTTTTGAATTTGAAGCAATTAATCATGAATATTTTTAATTACAATAATTCTTTTAAAATGATTTATATAATTTTATATGTATTATATTGTAATAGTTGTTAGGCCTAGATGTACATTTATATTTGATATTTTTGTCTAGTTGATGAATCAATTGATTAATTATGATTTAATTATCATAAGGTAGATATGAATACTAATAGATGGCAAGCTTGAAGTTGCGGATTAAATAACATAAACACCAGAGTTTCTCATTTCACAAGGCAGCCAAAATAGTTGACATCGTTATATTAGAACAATGAATATGCTTAATGGGCATATCAACAAACACATACCATTTTGTTTGGCATACTTTGATTAAGTTGTATTGTTGAAAGAGCCATTGTGGTGTGGGTTTGATACCAGACCACTATTAAAATTGTCGGTGTTGGCTCTATTTTTTAGCAAGTTGGAGGGTTGTAAAACTATTGTGGTACGCAATTTGTAAGTTGTTCTCAATGGGAATTTGGCCGAAACCTATAATTTATTGTTCATGTGTTTTGTTGTCTATTTATTGTTGCTTTTTTTTTATAAATCACATTTTCTAAAGTGAATACAATTCAAATTTGTAAAGTATTAGTTTTCTTAAGTAATATTAGGAAAATGATTTTTAAATAAAAATTTTCTTTATAAATCATATTTTCTCAATTGAATACAATTGAAATTTATAAATTGTTAGTTTTCTTAATAATTATAGTCTTTGTCCAAAATTTAAGGTATTATATATTTTGTGTCAATAGAGTGTATATTTGATGTTTTTGTACAAGTAAATCAATTGTTTGATTAATTAAAATGGGAAGATGGTTCTTGTGTTTAGGAATAGGATTTACTAGTTACAAAGTGGCTACCAAACTGTACATTATGTTCTATCTTCCTAACATCAAATTAACAAGTATGCTTTTGAAAAAGTGATTCAATTAGTATAGTTATGTCTTTTGGAAAAGTGATTCCATTAGTTTAGTTATAATGGACATGAAAAGTGGCTTTTGCAAAAAAGTGAAGATGTTATAAGTAGTATGAACTCCATAATTCTAGGATTTGAACGACATGCATACTTTTTCAAGGTATTTTAATTGAATTAGAAGCTACATATTGTTTGTAGGGAACATTAGAAAGATGTCACCAAATGTATGTACAACAATTTTTCTAGACATATATATGTAAGAACAAGTGTATGGCATTAAATGTAGAACTACAAAATCCATGCTTGTTTGTCTTCCTACCATAATGGCATAATGAGGGCGCATGACCTATATCGAGAACCCTAAGCAAGAGAAGAATGAAACATGCATAGAAGATACCATGGAAATTCAACATTCATTATTATTTTATTCGAATGACAAGGCATGCCTTGTTTTGAGGCAATACAAAAAACACAATAGTAAATGTATACAAGAATTTGTGCATATACATATATGTATGTAAGGGAAAAATGAATGATGTGAAGTGGGAAGCCAAAGGAGAATGCGATGATTTAACATTAGTCTACTGCTTAAGCAGCACCACACTTGCTATTTGCACAATGCATCTTAATCAATATAAAACCCTGCAACTTGCTATCAATAGGAACAATAGGCACTGAACGAAAGACATGAAGAATAAATAATGTGCTATAAAACCAACACCACAATGGCTCTCTCGACATTGCAACTTAATAAATATGCTTTCTCACACATTTCAAAATGCATTAGTGTTAGACCCTTTTAGCCTGGTATCAAAAGTAACAATAAACAAAGAACCAAAGACATGAACAATAAATTAATCAAACAATGATTTATTTCACTTCCAAAAAGATGTTGTACTAAACCTATTGGAATAAAAAAGGAAGCATTAAATGTAACTAAGTATATGTGCAAAACAATCAAAGACAATGGCAAAGTAAGAGTAATTAATGGTATTTAGGGCTGGTTGAATGAATCTATTTATTGACATGCTAGCATTATATAGTTGGGAGAGGTAAACTTTTTTTTGTGGAGCACCCATGTTGAAGTGAATGTATACGTAGCATTGAATTGAAAGAATCACCACATGGAAAATCTGACATGTACACACCATAGCACTTTTGGCCTACAAGTTATGTAGTCTGAAATGTTATAAAACCCATGGAAAATTCCATAACTTATAATTTCATGATGAATGTCATGAAATTTAAAGACATGGAAAATTCCATGGATTTTATAACATTTCATTGCACACCTTGTAGGGCAAGATGATTGCTTTTGGTTCTTCATATCCACCAGTTTAAATGAAATATTTGCTACACCAATATCTATCAAATGAAGAGCATATCTGACGATTATAATTATGTAGATTTCCACCTACAAAAGGAAAATGGTCATTATCAAAGAATAGTTTCATGTTTTTGAATCACATAGCATATGATTGAGTACACTTAATTTCCTACTTGGAAAGTTATATTCTTGGCAGAATCACATTTCATTGCAAAAAAAGGTAAGTGGAATAGTTAACAATATTTACAGTTGGTTAACGAAATCTATTTATTGATAATAGGAAAGTTTTGTACTTACATGTCATGTTGGTGGTGTTCAACAAGAGTGAGCAGCATTGGATCAATTTGTTGGAGTAGGAAAGAATATGAAATAGACAATTTACAATATAGTAATTCCCTTGTATGCCTATTGCTTATGTGCAACATTAATGATATCAAGTTTCCACAATCCATAATATTTAGTTGAGTGATTCTTTTCTCCTTGCTCTTTGCTCTCATCCTAATGATGGATCACAGAGTGTGATCCAAAACATTGATGCAAAAAATTCACACACAATCAAATCCAGAAATCACTCAGCTAAATATGTGCAACATTATAAAGCAAAAGATATAGACATAGAATAAAACAAGTTAGAATTGTTTGTTATAAATAAAAAAAGAGATAAAATAAGATATTTTGAATACATGGGATACTCGCAAAGAATTTTGTATAAGTAATCTACTAAAAATGTTGAAAAGATAGTTGTGGAAACAATGAAAAGTACAATGAACAAAATATAGTATTTGTTTTTGATGGGCAAGTGTGTGTGAGAATTTATGTCTATGTATATAAGGAGAAACAAATATACGATGATAGAATCCAAAAGTACTAAACCCACGCTCATTGTCCTCCCTACCATATTGGCATCATGAAGTCTCATGGGCTCTAACCAAACCCCCGAGCAAAAAGGAAAGTAAGGTCCATGGAAAATTTCAAGGACTCTTAGCATATATGACACAAAAACAAAAACAAAGAAATTCTAAAACAACTATTGGAAGAGCACTTAAGAATCACAAGTAATTTGACATACACAATTTACAATAGACTAATTTGCTTCAATGTCTATTGTATTTGTGCAACATTAGAAAGGGGAAAATATAAATATAGAATAAAATAGGTTAGGGTTATTTGTCCATGTATATAAGGAGAAAGAAATATATTGACGATAAAATTCAAAACCAATAAACCCACGCACATTGTCCTCCCTACCATATTGGCATCATGAAGCCTCATGGGCTCTAGCCAAACCTCTGAGCAAGAAAAGTAGGTAAGGTCGATGGAAAATCTCAAAGACTCTTACCATATATCACACAATAAGAAGAATAAGTAAAAGATGGTTGGGCCAATTGTTGCAGCATGAAAGGATGTGGAATAGAGAATTTACAACACAATAATTTTCTTGAATGTCTATTGTATCTGTCCAGAATTATAAACTAAATAATTTAGACATAGAGTAAAAGAGGTTAGGGTATGTGCAGGATCATCATGGAGAAAACATGCCCTTAAGTGGTAATGACAATTTAGAAAAATCAGAGTTAGGAAACCTGACATAAAAATTTGAATAATTTATCTATATTATTTCAAAAATATGTAAGAATAGAATCTATGGAAAATTGAATGTAGTTTCTAAACTACTAAGTTTATTTTATTTTTTAAAAAGTCTATTTGGTGAAAATTTGAAATTTCAATGCAGTAGTACTTAAATTTCAGGGAAAAAATAAGAAGTAGGTTTCTGTCTGACCACCCTAACCACAATAAAATGATAATATTTTTTTATAAGATTTTACATATAAGTAGAGGACTCATGTTCAGATGTGACACATATTTTTTTGTAATTTTTTTCCAAGTAAATAATTAATTATGAATTTTTTATTACAACTTACAAAAAATATAAAAACTTGAATGTCTGACCACCTTGGTCAAAACTTCATGAAATTCATTTTTTTTAAAATCCTATAGTATGCAAAGCATAGAATGTGATGCATGTTTTGGATTCAAAAAATATGATACCGTTTGAAAGTTATAGATGTTTTTCAATCAGATTATCAATCAGGACTTTAGTTGTAATTCTAAGAGAAAATGAATAATAGTTATTTATTAAATTCAATGTAAAGAATAATTTATATTGGTGGAAATCTGAGAGTCTCCTCTACAAACCCTTTTTGTTTCATCAATTTTGGCTAAAAAAAAAGTCGTCAGCCACATGGGCGAAGTCTAGAAAAACAAGGTAAGTTGTTAAACACATTTTTTGCGTTGACTTCTTAGGATTGGCATGTCCAAGCCAAATTCCAAAGAAAGCCCGAGGCTAATCCCTAGGCAATAAATTCTTGTCAGAAATATCGGATATCTATTTCAAATCAGATATTCGTTTCAAATCAGATATCCGTTTTGAATCGGATATCTGATTTGGTTTATATATGATTTTAAAAAATGTTATACACTTTATAATATATGATTTAGAAAATGCAATAAATATTTTATAGTTTATTTTAATATATCTAGTTTAGAATATACAATATAGTTTATAATTTAATATATAATATATTATATTATTATGTATAATATTTAAATATTATTTTTATATTTTAGTTAATGTATATATATATATATATTACTAATATATAAAATATTATATAACTAATTAATATTACTAACATATAAAATATTTAAATAATATCTCTTTCCCTCTCTCTCTCCCATTATTCCCCTCCTAATTCTCTCTCCCTCTCTCTACCCTTCTTCCCCTCTTCCCCTCTCCCTTCCCCCTCCTCTCTCTCTCTCTCTCTCTCTCTCACACACATCTCTCCCTCCTACCCCCTCTCCCTCTCTCAAGTCTCTCTCTCACTCACTCCTATGTCTCTCCACTCTACCCTTAGCCCTCTACCC
>VDFB02353493.1:221410452-221577061 GCA_007258455.2 Sequoia sempervirens | reverse complement strand
TATGATTTTTGAAGAATGTTGATAACTCTACTTAATTGGCTTATTTTTTCAATATCATACAAATTGAACCCTGGAATCAATCCACTATGTATATCAAACTACCACAATTCAAGTTTCAACGATGAATATTTATCATGGATGTTTTAAATGACATTCAAGTTTATAGTGGTTTTTTTGTTTATATGATGTTATGTGATATTATAATCGTAATTCATGCTTCTAGGCTATATATATATATATATTATTTTTACATGTTTTCTCCATTGTTCGGCCCCTACACTTCAAGTAAATGGCTGCATAGCATGTGGAATGAGGGGGTAGCAGGCCTGAGACCCCTTTAAAGTTTGTTTGAGTGCTTTCTTTTCATTTTTTGTGAGTTTTGTGCCAAGTTTCCTCAAAGAAATGTGGTCTCATAGAATTCCATGACAAGCTAATGCAATTGATAGTTGCTCCTAGTTATTAGTTATGTAATGCGAAGTAATTGCATAACTGCATAGGTTGACTTTGTAAAAATTATATTGTTATTGAAATTTTTTCATCTATCAACATCTAGTTGTTATTTATGCAATGTGAAGTAATGCTTTGAGTTTGAAAGATGTGCAATGCAATGTAATCAACAATATGAATATAATGTAGACATAATATTTAACCATTGCTCACTTGATTAAATTTTCAAAGAGTTTAATCATGCACATGAGGAGGAAATTAAATTTTGCTTGTCAACTTCTATATATCAAATTATCCAATAATCAAGTGTATGTCCATATACAAAAATGGCATCAACGCCAACTCAAACAAAGTTTTACAATATGTGGCATATGCCATCTCAGTATCTATTCAAAATTTACATGACAAAATGTCTATCTCATCCTAAACTACTGGTGGATCATCAAAATGGAGGCTCTTTGAAGCACTCGTTGGCTCTGAAGGTAGCTGCACAAGAAAAAATAAAACCACAATTGAGATTAGTTATACTATATAATTTAAAATTGAATAATTAACATAAAAATAAATATACATTGAATTATAATTGAACTCTAAAATTGAAATCTTGATTACCTGAAATATACATCTCTTCGAAGGGTCAAGAGTCCTAGAATATACCCCTCTCAAAGAACTAACCAAACCAACTTTTGTAACATCAATCTATATATGTGAACAAAACATAAAATTGATCCAAAGTTAGCATAGAATTGTCAATAATAAGAACATATTTACCAAGCACAAAATAAAATAAACACATACCTATTTAGGCTGACCTTTTTCTGTATCTCCTTGAGGTGTTTCAACACCTCCTCCTTGAGGTGTTCGAATACCTACTCCTTTAGGTGTTGTGACACTTATCAACAATGATGTATAACTCACAGCTGCTTGTACATAAAAATGACAAGTACATATGAAACTACGAATCTATGTCAATGAATACATAATCAATAAAAGATCTTATAAATCTTAATTCAATCAAATTTGAGTTCAATTACCTTTCCCTTATCTAACATTGTGCCTCCATAGTCTGGAAAGCGTTGCACCTTGCTCACACTAGGTGTTTCCTACAAGAAGAGAATAAGATAAACATATAAGCTAATATATAATTTCATTAATGACAATTCAAATGACAAGCAAGTATACAGTAAAAAAATGTAAATGAGTGAGTGCAAAAATACATACTGTGTGCATGCCAAGGCCAAATGAAATGGCCCTAAGGGTGTTATTAGTCACCTGTGTGAGCTCCTCCTCAGACATTAACTATTAAATAGACCATGTAATTTATAAATATTAGTACTTGATACTATCTCTTATTAATATTCATTTAAAAAAAAATGCAAGTTATGAATTTACATCTTAAATGTTACCTATGTAACTATTCCAATGTCCACCTCTCTAGTAGGAGAGGACTCTGTAGGGTGTACTCCACTCCCCTACATGTGATCTACTATAATCTCCACATCCTCGATGTCATAATCAGAAGTGTCTAATGGATGCTCAGTGGGTTGTACAATAGGACCCAAGCATATCTGCTAGCACGTATTGCAAATATGTGGCACACAAATATGTGGACCCAAGGAGGATGATGCATCAGCACTGGATCCATCACCAACATTATCAGAATGTGGCTGAGCTACTGAAGAAGCATGGGAAACCAAAAGAGCACTTAAAGAGTGAATGGCCTGGATAGTTTGTGTGGTTGCATCCTCCGTAATATTTGGATGTTGTACTAGAGGTGGGAGAGGAAGGGGAGGACGGGGAACGTGTGGGCACCTAACTACTCTAACTGCCCCTGGCCTATCCTGTTGGAAATATGTGCCTCAAACATTATAGGCTAAAACCTCCATTAGAGTCAAGTCGTTGTTTCATTCTATTTTGAACAGGTTGCTATGACCTTGCAATTGTCTTGCTGAAAGGTTGCATTAAGGAGTCTATCGCTGTAACATGGTGTACTCGTTATGACCTCATAGCACTTAGGAGACCTCTGGCTGAAAGGCCATTCAATTGTGTATTGGAGAGACTCTTGGCGACTACAGGCTTTGGGATAACTGAAGGTTCTCGCTAAGATGTCTTAGCGAAGTGTTAATCTCTTGCCGACAGCGTATGTATTGATGTCTTCGGGGTAACTCTAATGGTTCAGGAAAACGTTTCAACCAACAGTGAATGTCTTACTGACAAGAATTCATATGTTGTCTTCACTATAACAAAGAGTCTCGGTGAAAGGTCTTAGCGATAGATAAATGTCATGCCGACAGAAACATCTTGTGGGATCTTCGATATAACTCTTGGCGACAGATGAAGCTTTTGGGATAAGTCATAGGGCTCAATGAGAAGTCTTAGCGAGAGTTAAATGTCTCGTCGACAACTCGTTGTGTTGGAAGCCTTCGGTATAACTTAAAGCTATTGGTAAGTCCTCTTAGCGATGGTGAATGTCTTGCTGATAGCCGATGGCTATCGGGGTAGCTCTTGGCAACAGTTGGTCATCAGTGAAACATATGGAAATTGGTATGAACTCTCGGCGATAGATGTGAGTCTTGCCGGCTGTCTCTTGAAGCTCGATATGACTTGTGTCTTTGGTATAACCATAGTGACTCGCTATGACCTCCTAGCGAAAGTGATAGGTCAAGGCGACTGCGTGATGACTCGGTGAATCTCATGGAGCTAGATAGAACGTCTTAGCAATAACAGAGTCTCTTGGCGACATCAATATGAATTCTATGTGGCATCGGTGAGACACAGTTAGTGTCTCACTGAGATGCCAGTACATTGTGAATTCTATTGACTGAGTAAGACCTTCTGATGTGGCATCTCGTGGACGAATCAGAGGAGCCGAATTGGAACCGTTGGGAGTCTGTTCGTTGTGACAGTTCTGTGAGAAAGCTCGATAGTTAGGGAACACCATGGATATAGTTTGGAGTTGGAGACCCTTGGGGGTTGGATAGTAGTTCGATCAATAGTGAATTGTGAAGAGTTTAAACCGTATTAGTAAAGGATTTAAAATCTGTAAAGGTTGTAACCTGGATGTTTTCTGTTCGAAGAAGGTTCATGATGAATGCTACTATATAATGACACCAAAAAGATAATTATGGAATTGTATGTAATTTTGATTACTGTAATACAAAGTGATTTCTCTTGGTGTGGTGGGTTTTTCTCCCGTAAGGGTTTTCCCACATATATCTGGTGTTCATGTGTGTTTGTCTAATACTCTGTTTCTGTAATCTGTTTCTTAGTGCATCTCAACTTGACCATAATTGAAAATTTAAAAGTACTTCTGCATTCTTTTATGAGGTATTGACATTAGGAGAATTGTTTTCTGCATCTAGTTTTCCTTACATATCCTAGGGCATACCTCCACCAACACCTTGGAAGGGTTTAATGTCAAAGTAATTGACATGATGCCCTAACAAAAACTCAACATATAATTTTTTAATAAAGTAAAAAGGTACATCAAGATTATTGCTGGGTGGTTTATCAAAAACCATACACCAATGATCCCAAAAGTTATCTACTATGCCCCTATGCGTGCACCATTTTATAGAAAGTTTTGGTTTGTTAACATTAACTAGAAAACCAATGTTGGGGCTAATAAATAAAGAGGCTATTTGGGATTTTTTTATTTGGAGATTTTTCACATCATCATAAAGACAATCCACATGCATAATATTCCCTCATGGTTTCTCACCATGAATGAAAGGCATTATGTTGGGTGGAGAGGGTTTCTACATTTGTAATTATTCCTGTCAATGTGGTTGACATACATGATAATCGAGGGATTTTCCTATAAACATCACAAATTCCCCTCAATTTCTCAAATCTTTCATGAATTAAGTCTTCAATTGATGGTTATGGAGGTGGTGGAGCATTTGGAATTTTTGCATTTTGATTCTCAACTAGTGGATTTTGATTCTCAACTAGTGGAATTTGTGCATTCTCATTCTCAGCAGCAATAATGCCTGATTAAAGTTAAAAAAATAATTAATCTAATTAAAATTAGACAATCTAAATGAAAATATTATAAAAATACCCTAGTTTCTTAAAAAAATCCAAAAAAAACCCTACTTTTTAACAAAAATCTATAAAATTCTCTAATTTTTAATACAAATGCATAAGTAACACTATTTTTAAATCAAAATCCATAAAAAAAATTCATTTTTTTATCAAAATCCATTCTAAACTCAATTGTTTCATAAAAATTCAATCAAAAGCCCTATTTTAAAAAAAATCCACAAAAAACATTCATTTTTTAAAAATCAAAATCCATTCTAAACTCAATTTTTTTCAATAAAAATCAATCAAAACCCTATTTTGAAAAAATCCATAAAAAACATTTTTTTTTATCAAAATCCATTCTAAACTCAAAATTTTCATAAAAATTCAATCAAAAACCCTATTTTAAAAAAAAATCCACAAAAAACTAATTGAAATTATCCAAATATAATTCAAAATTGAATCAAAGCAAATAAAAATCTGAAATCTTACCTTTTCAAATCAGATATTGGCGACATCGGATATTCGTTATGCGAAGAATCTCCTCACTGTGTGCCTGCGGGTTGTTGACTGTCAAATGATTTTAAAACAGCCACATATTTTATATATATATACTTTTTACAAATCGGATATCTGATTTGGAAAACTAGGATTGGTGTTTGCTTTGGTGGTGTGTACTAACACCCAAGCCTAAAAAAAGTCAACACGGTATTTTCGTGTTTTTGGGTCGATGAAAGACGTATTTTTTTCCTCATTGCCACTTTTTGGCCCACCATGATCCTGCACATACCCGTTAGCAATATTTGTTAAAAAAAGAAAGAGATAAAATGGAACATTTAAAGAATAAATGGCATGTTGGCGAATAGTTGTGTGCAAGAAATCTTCATTGTTATTCATCTGTATTTTTGTCGTGATACCCATTTTGCAGAGTTGAAAGACATAATCATTCTCTATGCATGCTTTGATCACAGTTAAATCTTGTCCTTTTCGACTTATATGGGTAGTGACTTGACCTGCATTCTTTAATGGCAACATGGAGCATGGCAAGAATGCAGTTGCCGATGGTGTGGTGTTGGGTCAATACCAAAGTATTGTAAAAATCGCTCGCTTTAGTTGAATGGAACAACAGACATCACTCTCATTTGCTTCTGGGGATAAATAGTTTGTTTGTCCGCTCAGAAGCACATGAGAGCGGTGTCTGGTTGCTATTCATAGCCACATAGATCGATGTGCAATTCTTTTGTGCAACATTAGAAAGGGAAAAAAATATGCATAGAATAAAACAGGTTAGCATTGTTGGTTGTAAATAGAAAGAGATAAAATGGGAGATTTTAAATACATGGGATACTAGCAGACAACTGCACGCATAAGTAATGCACTAAAAATGTGTCTATGTGTATAAGCAACAACAAATATACAATGATAGAATCGAAAAGCACTAAATCCACGATTGTTTTGATATATATGTTTGGTTACTAGAACATGCAGAAAGATGGGTGTTGTGAACCAAACTCTATAACATTGTACCATTTTTTGTGGGTTAAGAAGTACACAGAGAAGAGATATCCTAGTAAAGAAAAAGCATAATACGATTTGAAGATGCTTATAACAAAATTGGTAAGTGGAATATATAGAAGAATGGACAATAAAGGAAAGAATATAATAAAACATATTCGGACAACACAAGTAATATATGTAACAGTTGACTAAATGTGCTTGCAACTTTAACTTCAAAAGATAGCAATAGTTGCATTGTCTCTTATTTGTTGAACTTTATATATTTAGCTGATAGGCTATTTGTTTGAAGTTGCTATTTGCTAAGAAGAGAGCATTTAATCGCATAGTATCTGTAAAGCTTGAAACAGATGAGGGGAAAAGGATATCGTGAAACATATTGATATAAGATTCAAGCTACATTATTTCATAGTACATGTATTGAAAACAAATAGAGGAATTATATAACAGGTATTAGAACAACACTTGTTTGATAGTAAATATTACACACAAAGAGGAAAATTGTATTGAGTGCCTTGGAAGATAGATAGATACATATGTACATATCTATATGTACTCAATTCCCTGATTGATATATAAAAAATACCCATATAGGAGCAATAGTAGTTATATCTAGGTTCTTCCGTTAAAATGCTTAGGGTTGGTAATTTTATTGCCCAATTGTAGATTAAGATAGGAGTGATTGTAACATATTGATAATGCCAGAATGGCTCTTCTGGAAATGCAACTGAATCAATATATTTTCTAGCATATTTTGTAGTTCACTTCCCCACACTGTAACATTGAATATTGCATTTACTTTTTGCTGCGCAATTACACCACAATACATATATATACATATATATATATATATATATATAGATATACATATATATATATATGGAAACATATATATACATATACATCTATACACATACACACACACACATATATCTATATATGTACATATATAGATACATATATATATATATATATAGATATACATATATATATATACATATATACATATACATCTATACACACACACATATATCTATATATGTACATATATAGATACATATATATGCATGTATATACATATATATATACATGAATATGTTGTACAGTTGTGCTCCACTATTTACCATTAGATAATATAGAGAAATAGGAAAATTGTAAAAGAACTAACAGGGAAACACTAGAGAGCGACATACATCTGAATCTTAAGTATTATCTTAATACATCTTATGACTGTTACATAAACTACTTGGCTTCTACCAATATGTTGCATAATACTCTTTTTCCGTCATCTGTTTAAAGCTTCCTATAACAAATTTTTATTTTCCATTGTTCTTTTTCTTTGCAAGGCAAGAAAATGTATTGGTTAAGTTGCATTGTCAAAAGAGCCATTGTGGTGTTGCCTGTGTATGAAGCTATTGTAAGAATAGTCATCCTTGACTCTGTTCTATAATAGATCTAACAGTTTTGAAACTGTTGTGCTGTGAAGTCTGTAAGTTGTTTTACATGGGTATTTTCTATAAATATTTTGTTCATCATATTGAATACCAAATAATGTAGCTTAAATTTTCAATTAAGCCTGTGGTGCTATATGCATTTTGCACAAATCATTGCATCATATAATTGTTGCATAACATAGAGAAAATAGGCACTGTGCTGGGGAACTGGGTTTGAATAATTGATTTGGGAAGTTGGAAGGATACACACATTTGTTGATGTTGATACAGTTGTGTTACAATTTCCCTAGTTCTCTATATGTAAAGATGGGCTGGTTGGATAGGTCGAAGCTGAGTGGCAAGTGTTTTTTGGCACAAGGGTGGAGCTTAGCAATTACATGGGTTGGGGGTTTTTGTTTGAAGTCTCCACTAGGATTTTTTGTCAATGCAGTTGCAAATTGTAATTGCTGGTAACAGGGATCGGCTTTTACTGACAGCTTGGAGGTTACCTCTTAAACAAAGGATCTGCCTAAATCTTCCTCATTGGTCAATAGAGATAGATAAGCAGAACCATAAACCAATGAAAAAAAAATTACTAACCCTCAACATATTTTCTAGCGAAAGAAAGGACATTTAATTGCAATTCCTCCATCCATACAGAACAATAATCTCTTTTAAATCCCCATAGTTTGTATAATGACAAAGATACAAACATTTGACAAGAACACATAGACAATAAATTAACCATCTATGCAAACTACTCATCTAGTAGGACACATACTATACATATCTATAGATACATTGTATCTCTCTCTCTCTATATATATATATGCATGTATACATATATATACATGTATACGTATATTGGATTGGTGGAGGTTAGAAATTACATGGGTTGGGGTTTTTGTTTGAAGTCACCGGGGTTTCCATTAGTGCAGTGGTAAATTGGTATTGCCAGCGATGGGGATCTTCTGGGGGTTGACGAGGCCACCATTTTTTGAATGTGGTGACATGGGTGTTGGTAATTACATGGGGTGGGGGCGGTCAAGAATGGTGCACTGGATATAGGGAATGTGAATGCCGGGCATTTGTTCACACAATACCCAATCTTTCCTGTCATTGAACGATGGTAGCGGACGAAGTAAATGCAATATTGAATGTTGGCATGTGGGAGAGTATACTTTATATTCAATGTTACAATATGGGAAAGTATACTTTGATGAAGTTATCCTATTGAAAGGGTCATCATGGTGTTGGTTTGGTAACAGACTATTGTTAAAATCATTGCATATGGATGCATTTTATAGCAGATTGGAGGGCTTCAAAAGTGTGGTGGTGTAGAATGTGTAAGTGATTTGACATGGGTATTTTGTAAAATCAGTTTTGCATAGGTGGCTTGCGCTGTGCTTCTATATGGATGAAGAAATAGCAGTTAAATCTTTTTTCTTTCACCTAAAAAATATCTATGCCCAAGAAGACGAGAAGGAAACTATGGGAACATGGAAAAATGTATTGTGGAGAGCAGTCTACGGGGTGTGCTTTTTCATTGTACCTACTATAAATGTTATGGAATAGCTCTTTTGGAAATTCTCTATTTGAGTACTAAATCTACTCCTAGGCAATGTAGCTTGAATTTCTGATTAAGGCAATATGGGTTTCGTGGCGAAGAATGCAACTACAAATTTTCCAGCAGGGAGGGCACCATTTCTTTCCTTTGCAGTGACGTGGACGCTTGTAGGTACATGGGTTGGTGGTGGTGGAGAATGGTGTCATTGTAACAGGGAAGGTGAATGGCAAGTGTTTGTTGGCACAAGCACAAATGCATCTTCTTGTCAGCATACAAGGTTGGAGGGGGAAGTAAATGTTATATCGAATGTTGACATCTGGGAAAGCACACTTTGATTAAGTTGTACTATCAAAAGAGCCATTGTGGTGTGGGTGAATTGTATTTTCCGACGCTGGGAACGCCGCAGCTGGTGAGAACTTGTGCGGTTTTTTTTTTTTTGAGGCGACATGGACCTTGGTAATTACGTGGGTTGGCAATGGTGCACCTGGTTGACTCAATACAGGGGAACTTAATTCTTGTGTATAATATTTAGTAACAAATAAGTGTTATTGTGATACTTTTCATACAATTCCTCTATTAGAGCTAAATATATATATATATATGTGTAAGAAGTGGAAACTGCATAGTTCCTGAGAATAGTGAACATACTAAAAAATTTCTATCTTCTAATACATATATTTATTTTCTTAGAGCTCTTATTGATCCAATAACATTTTTAGGAAAAGAGAATTCCCCATAAAGAACTGTAGAAAATGGAATTCCACAAATGAAATACAAAAATTTTGTTTAAAGGAAGAGAAGAAAGAAAAAACAAAGGTTTTGTTTGAAAGCATATAATGTATAGGAATAACTGTATAGACATACCTAATTTTGGTATTTTTTGGAATGTATGTAACCATGCAAAAAGAAAAGGGCCAAGCGTACAAATTTTCTTTGCACTGAAGGATCTCTAGCCCTGCAATAAGGGAACTATTAAACGCATAAGCTAGTAAATAATAAATTTAGAAAACAAAATTATGACAATATATATCTATGGTTAGGTGTGTATGAAACGGCCAAAAAGACAGAGGCAAAAAAACTTACAACAACAATACATCTACAATGTAATGAAGATTGCAGATCACAACACTTGTTGAACATCCAATCGGCGAAGCAGTGGAAGTGCATGGGAGGTTTTGACCATTCTGTACCCATTGAGAAATGCAACCAAAGAAAAAAATGGAATATACAGAAGACTATATATGTGTGAAAGGAATACAAACAGAGAATTCTATACATAAACATTATACATATAGATATACACATACATATACATATACATATACATATACATATACATATACATATACATATACATATACATATACATATACATACATATACATATACATATACATATACATACACATACACATATACATACATGTATGTATACATATAAATATACATATACATATAAATATGCATATACATATACATATAAATATACATATAAATATGAATATACATATACATATAAATATACATATACATATACATATACATATACATATACCTACAAACATACTTCTTGCCCTTTGTTTATCGCTTGTCTTCTTGACAACTTTTACTGACAGCCTGGACCTTACCTCTTAAATAGACGATCTCCCTAAATGTTCCTCATTGTGAATAAGCTTTGCAAAGAAATCATAAATTTACAATTATGAAGGCAATTGTTATATAGTAAATGTTTTTTTAATAGGTTTTTCACACTTTCCTTTCTCAAATAGTAAATGTCTTTACAATAGCTTGAATATTGAATTGGGAAGCAAACTATTATATAGATTGGTCTAGGCATGACATAAGTTTATCTTTGTCCTACTTTTAATATTCATTAGACCTGGAAGCACACACACACACACACACATATATATATTTGATTAAATTTGTATGTGAATGGCAACAAAGAACCAAGAGTCATTAGCATTCAAAGAAACTTTAAATCAAATACAATAGCATTAAATTGATGCAATAAATAATTTATCACTCCTACTTTTAGCATAATGAAAAAACTTGTACGATTCATGCAGATTTTAAATGTGACATAGAGAAGTTTAATCTCAATGATTAGCCATATACAAAATATTTAATATATATTAAAATATATTGTCAAGTATTGCTCATATAGAAAATATTTGAAATATATGTGGCAATAAATTGTTCAGTTGTATTTGAAATTCTAATATGTGTAAACATATCATATAACCATCCAACTAATTTGAAATATTCAAAAGCAAGAATGCTAGCAAAATCGATGCACCATGGTATAATAAAAAAGATGGTAGGTAAATAAACATGCAAATATGTAGATGCAAACATAGGTACACATTGTGTCCATATTTCTTAAACAAAATTCTTAGCATGCCATAGTTAGCATTTAAAAGTCAAAGCTATGAGAAATGATCAAAAGTGCAAAAGAGCAGTCAAAGCGTAGGCTCGCTAGTGGGGCCTTTTTCTACAATAGGAGTAGATATCTTCATTATGTCAGCAAGCAATAGTTTACACTATGCTTCAAAATCAACTTTCGTTTCTTTGGCGATTGTTGTTTTCAAGCGTTCCTTTGAATTATACGTTTATGTTCTAATGAAAGCAATGAAGATATAAGTTTTGCAAACAAGCCCTTTAATAACAACAACAAGATTTGTTGTAGATTCAGAGTTTTCCTGCAATGCATAGAGGTCTTTTGCTGGAATTTGCAACAAACTAGTGGTAGCTTCATCAAAAGCAACACACCAAAGGTTGTCTGAATGGTCTTGGAGCTTTAATTGCAGAAGATATCAATAGTTGCATTCCTCAATTTCCATCTGGAAATGATCACAAAACCAAACATCAGCATGGGGGCATGTGCATTTCCTTTTTCATTCTTTACCATTAACCAACAAGGGGAAAGCAGGATAACAAAAAGACTCAATTTTTTCAATTTGAATGGTTTCTTTGAAAATGGCTTCAACAGTTTCTCCCAAATGAAGGCAATTGTTTAAGATAAATGCAATAGTAACTCTATCATTTGAAGGATGCAACCTCCAAGGTGCAGAAGAAGTTGAAGCTAGTTGGTCTACTTTAATTGGCTCCTTGGATCTAAGAGTGTTTTCCTTAGGAATAGAAGGGTTAATTTCAAGGACTATTCCTATTGATGTGTTGATAACTTTGCCATTAAAGTAGCCTACATGACAACTATGGACAACAACAATCACTATTTCACCAGAAAGATACATGTCTAGTGCAAGGTATCACCTTTTTCTTGCTAGCTTGTGCCCCATAGATTAACATCAATGAGAGAAGCGGAGACATCATATAGTTTAATGGTTCGTCAGATTGTTTCAGATCCGTTTCTCCTACGAACAGTTGAAATGTACCCAACATGCACTACAATTCCAATAATATCAACAAAGTTGTTATCGCTATAGTTGCTTATTTCACTAATCGGCACAAAAGAATTTTTTTTTTGGGACAGGAATCTCATCTTCAGATCATTTTATTGTTGATTTTTCATCCAAAACAATCTCAAGATTACCATTTAATTTATTGAATCTTTTACTGGCTTCCTTAACTAATCCCCTTGATATTAAATAAGTAAACCCCGCCTCAACTCGACCATAATGCAATTCAACAATATCATCAAAAAAAGTAATATGTATTTTTGTCCCCTCCACATCTATAATGTCAAAACTAAACAGTTGCCCTTCACCTCTTTGTTTCTGAAAATGATGCATCTCCCTAATATGTGATACATGCCCTTTCACTGTCCAAAATTTTTGATAAATGTTCAAAGCTTTAATAGGGCTGACCTTTGGAGGGCTATTTTTTTTTTAGGGGACACCTGTAGACCAAATTTAGGGGCCCGTTTAGAAGGGGAAGGTGAGTTAGGTGCCAACATTTGCTCTTCTTGTTGCTTGAAAAAATACCTAGGGGTCCTAATAATTTGACAATCAGGCATAATTACAACTAAGTTAGATATGATTAAGGCCCTAGAAAATAAGCAAAACAATGTATTGGACAAATTATATGAGGCAGAAACTAAAAAGAGAATTATTTAGCATAGAAAACAAACAACACAACCCACCTTGAATCTTGGATATTCGTATAGACGTAATATTTTAAACATACAAGGGACCCTATTTTCAAGGCACCTGTAAACAACATATCATTGCATTTGGAAGGAAGAGTTCCTATTTGCAAATGGTGGCCACCAAACAAGACAACCTTGTATCGCTCAACCTGCGCTTCATGACCACCAAATTTTTTGAAGGACAAAAGTTGAAGGACCAGAGAGGGAAAAACATCGCCGACATTGATAGAATGAATTACAAATGGATTCAAAGTCAGATCTTTCTTTGCAACCTACAAAAATAAGTGCAATCAAGTAAAAAGCAGATCATCACACCAAATCGATAAAACGAGCAAGGAAAACAGAGGCTGCAAAGAGATACATTATTATGTGCTCAAAAAGATCAATGCATGTCTCCTTTCATATCTATATCCTCTAAAAGATCAATGCATCTCTACTTTAATATCTATATCCTCTACTAGGGCTATCTATATATGTATACACCTAAATGCCAATCAAGCAACAACAACAAGAAAGGTAGGAAACAATAAGAGAAAGCTTGCAATAGGTACAATGAAAGAGGAAGGTAAACTTACAGAATCAGAGTCTATAAGTTGGTGGATGGCATCCTCAGAGCCAAACTCCACAACATCAAGTGTACAAATTGACACCAAATCAATCACAAAATCAATTTTTGGGGGCTCTAGAGGCCCATCCACGGACCCCGACTCTGTAGAGATAGTTGTAGAATCCTTTAAAGGAAAGGAATATTCCAACCATAGTTGAATCATTGACAACTCTACACCATTGTAAAAAATCAAAGATTAATGTATTCCAACATTCAATACCAACTCGTGCAGAACTTAGAATGCATACAATCTTCTCTCGATATTTGTATAAATGCCTATATGCAAGAATTTGTATACATTGCTACTTCCTTGTTCATCTTTCTTAATAGAAACAATGGAATATAGAACAATAAGAATAGAAATCCTTAAATACATATATGGGTTCAATTTTTCCTCTATTTAGACATTTTGGAAAACATAATTAAGAAGATATATATATCCATATGCACACATGTATGTATTTATCTATATATACAACAATATATCTAAATGATAACATTTTCTATCCAAAAAAATTAAGCATGTTAAATATTACAAAACAATCCTTGTTACAAGAACAATAAAATACTCTGCCACAGGTAGCTTCAAATAGATGAGTGGAAAACAATATCATCAAAGTTATTGATAGTCAAAATGATGAGGGAAAAAGAATATCATGAAACATGTTAATAGAACACAACTATTCTATGTAAGAGTTGCGTTGTAAATTCTAGTTCCATTTATATAGACATTTATATATATATACACATATATATATGTAGATATATATATACAGACATATATATATGTACATTCATACCTATACATGTACATATACATATATACATATTATAGAGAAAAACACAAATTCTAACAGGACTATTAGGGAAACAGTGAAGAACCACACAAATTAAAATAGGAGGGATTGTATATATATGGATATGTAGAGGGTTTCTTATCTATTTGAAGTTTCCAACGTGATTTTCATCAGCGAAACTATCAAGAGGATTTGTTCTACAATAGCTGTTCCACAATTTTTGTGTTACTCTATAATATTTAATTCCACCCTATGTACGTCGCATTTTCTGCATAATGTGCAAGGAAGCACATTGATTAAGTTGCATTGTTGAAAGAGCCATTGTGGCTGCAATCTGCTATTAAACTAGTAGGGACCACACATCTGAGGTAGTGCTCTGCTATGAAAGCAACAAAACAATGCCACTTTCAACAATGCAACCTACTCAATATATTATCCTCATAATTTTTTTTCCAAATGGACAATAGAAGGCACAAGCCACCATAATCAAGACTTTCTTATGGCAGGAGCTGAAATAGATGAGAGAGAAAGAATACACACACACACACACACACACATATATATATATATAACACTACAATGGTTGTTTGAACAATGCAACTTAGTCAAAGTATACTTTTCCACACTACTACATTCAATATTGCATCTACTTCATCGGCCCCCATCAGACTACAACAATAGAATGCATTAACCCTTGCATCAGCAAGCACTTACCATTCACCTTCCATGTATCAAGGTGACCACTTCCACAACCACAAAACCACGTAATATATGTATACACACACACACACATACATCCATACATATCTACATCGACATATACATATATGCACACATATATACATATAAATATATATACACATATGTACACACACACACACACATATATATATACGTACATACATACATACATATATATATACACATATACATATATACATATGTAGACACATATCTACACTCTGTGCATCTTTGGTGCCATACACATTTTGTACAATTAGCCCATTCAAATCCCTCTAATTCATTTCACTTCAAATCCTTACAAAGAGGACACTGTAGATTGTGAATGATCGCGATGCAATTTATTCTTCCCTTTGCCTATGTACATTTGCAGATTCATTGAGCTGCCATGCTTTTCATTTTGCTTTGATGCCCACCTTATTTGTAGTCTGCTAACAAATAGAGGAATTGTATAACATTAGCTACATTATCTGTCATTGAGTATTATAGAGTATATGGGGAAATTGTAAGAGAACTATTAGTAAAACATGTACATACATATATTTATCCATACATACATATATATAGAAATGGAAGTACACATGCATTGATCCTTTAAAAGACTTGAAAATATATTTTCCTTAATCATTCTATCCATGTGCTCTGATGATGTGCATTTTCCTTGATTGCAATTGTTTAACAAAAAAATAAATATAGATATGCTTCCAACACTAATAAATATAAAGGCAAGAGATAGATAAAATTATATCGTACCTAGACCAATCTATATAACAGTTCACTTGCCAATTCATAATCCAAGCAACATTATTCAAAACTCAATATTATAGGGAAATATCGAAAGGATAAAATATCTATGAGAAGACATTTACTATATAACACTGGGAAAACTAATTTCATCTATATACAGCTATGTATGTATATGTATGTATATGTTTACATGTATATATGTATGCATATGTCCACATATTTGTATATATATGTTTACATGCATAAATACATGGATATCTGTACATGTATATATACGTATATATGTATACATGCATATATATGTCCATTCCATATTTTTACATGTATATGTGTGTGTGTGTGTGTGTGTGTGTGTGTGTGCATGTTTCACATGGGTATTTTGCATAAATGATTAATTTATTGTTCATGTATTTGGTGCTCTATTTATTGTTGCTTTTGATAGCAGGGTGAAGGGGTTTAACACTAATGCACTATGAAATTTGCGAGAAATTATATTGATTAAGTTGCATTGTTGAGAGAGCCATTGTGGTGTTGGTTTGATAGCACATTATTTATTGTTCATGCCTTTCGTTCAGTGCTTATTGTTCCTGTTGATAGCAAGTTCAATGGTTTTATATTGATTAAGATGCATTGTGCAAATAGAAAGTGTGTTGTTGCTTTAGCAATAGACCATTGTTAAAATTGGTGTGTTCTACTCCATCCTATAGCATCTTGGGGGGAGTTAAGGGAGGGCACTTTTTTTTTGTTGCGACATGGGCGTTGGCTATTATGTGGGCTGGCAGTGGTGGAGAATGTTGTCGTTGTAACGAGGAAGGTGAATGGTAAGTGTTTGAAATCAACATTTACAAATATGTGGGTTGGTGGCGGTGGAGGTGGTCTCCTCAAAAGGCGGAAGGTGAATGGTAAGTGCTTGCTAGCCTGATGGTTAATGCATTCTATGGTTATGTAGACATGTATATATACACGTATATACATGTATATATGTATACATGTATATATATGTCTATATGTTTACATGCATATATATATCTGTATGTTTATATGGGTATTTTGCATAAATGATTAATTTATTATTCATATAACCCAACCTCTGCTAATTATTCCTTTTGATAGCAGGCTCAATAGTTTTAGCATTGATCTATTGGAAAATGTTTGAGAAACTATATTGATTAAATCACATTGTTGAAACAACCTTCTTATACACACACACACACACACTTAATTGAGACTCCAAGCTACATTAGTGTTATTATAATACCTCTTTTACAATTTCTCTATTTCTCTATAATATTTAGTGTGAGGCAATGTGGCTCAATTTTTTTATAAAATTAAGAAGATTTAACAATAGTTTCCCCTATAGCAATGGCTATGAAGCCAAAAATGCATAATGATAACTACAAATGATAAACAAGTGCCACAAAGATTACTCACCCCAACCATATTTTTTTCACGGAAGTAAAAATATTTAACTGCAATTTCCCTAAACCCACAGTAAATAGAGCTTCCAATGCCAAAGATATACACAGATAATCTAAACAGGAGGCCAATAGCAAGAGAAACAAGATTTAACTACAAAAAGCCAAAGTTGCACAACCATAACTACAAAGAATAAACAAGGGCCACAAAAATCACTCAGGAACACATTAACAATAAATTAATCATGTATGAAAAACACCCATCCAAACATCAGTATAAGGCCACAACCTCCATTGAAAATTCAAGCTACATCACTTGATACTAAATATCATATACAAATAGAGAAATTATTCTAAAAGGAACTATTAGGATAATAGTAAACACCCACCAACACAATTTTATCTCCAATATGTGAATGGTTTCATACATCCCTAAACCCTACACATAGATAGCTACAATTCCTCCTTTGCCAATAGTTGCAACGCCGAAGTTATACAAAGATAATCAATATAGTAGACCAACATCGAAAAAAAGTAGATTTAACTACAATTGATCCTATGGTAAGAGGTATAAAGGAAAAGAAACATATAACAAGAAGAAATTAACAATAAATTAATCATTTATGCAAAACACCCATGTATAATAGAGTATAACTCCACAAGCTTACCATAGTAAACCCCATGTATAACAAAGTATAAACATCCAATTATTCTAAAAAGAACTATTAGGATAATAGTAAACACCCACCAACACAATTTTATCTCCAATATGTGAATGGTTTCATACATCCCTAAACCCTACACACAAATAACTACAATTCCTCCTATGCTAATAGCTGCAACGCCAAAGTTATACAAAGATAATCAATACAGTAGACCAACAACAACAAAAAGTAGATTTAACTACAATTGCTCCAATGGTAAGAGGTATAAAGGAAAAGAAACATATAACAAGAAGACATTAACAATAAATTAATGATTTATGCAAAACACCCATGTATAACAGAGTATAACCCCACAAAATTCATTGAAAATGAAAACAAAACCATGTGCATGACAACAACGATGCACTTGGAGTATATATATGTGTCTACATATGTATGAATAAACAAGGGCCACTTTCACTAAATATTATAGAGAAATCAAGAAATTGTTAAAGAGGTATTAGAATAGCACTCAATAGCCAAAAATTAGTAGCCCTATCCATATTTTTTCACGAAACAAAGAAGATTTAACTACACACTCTGCACCCCCAAAGACTGATAATCTCCTTCAAGTCTCAAAAATGGCTATAACACAAAATATAGAAACATAAAACAAGAAGATGTTGACAATACATCAATCATCTATGCAAAGCACATGTAAACATCAGTATAAACCCACAAGCTTCATTGAAACTTCAAGCTACATCACCACAAATAGAGAAATTGTAAAAGACTTGCTAAAATAATACTGGACATCCACCAAAGTAATTTTATCTTGAATATGTTAATGCTTTCATACAACCCTAAACCCTACACATAGATAAATACAATTTCTCCCATGGTAATGGCTACAATGCCAAAGATACAGATAGACAACCAACCCAACCATATTTTTTGGAGATCATCTATGCAAAGCACCCATGTAAAAATCAATATAACCCCACAAGCTTCATTGAAAATTTGAGCCACACCACCACAAATAGAGAAATTGTAAAAGACCCGCTAGAATAATACTGGAAAACCACCAAAGTAATTTTATCTCCAATATGTTAATGCTTTCATACAACCCTAAACCCTACACAGATAAATACAATTGCCACTATGGTAATGGCTACAACGCCAAAGATACACACAAACAACAAAAAAAATACACCAACAATGTGCAAATAACCAAGCCCAACCATATTTTTTAACAAAAGAAAGAAAGAGAATGATAATGTCTTTCAAATCTTGAAAATGGGTATACAGACAAACAACCAAAATAATAGACCAAGAGCGAACAAATAACTAACCCTAACCATATTTTTTCAACAAAGAAAGAAGATTTTTGTGCAGTAAATGAACCATCTATGTAAACTAACCATGTAAAATCACTTATAGATTCTGGATAACAAGAGTTTTCAATCTTGGATAAAATGGTTTGCAAACAACCTCCTATCAAACCAGCGATAGAGATGAAGGACATAGTTTTCTACAATAGTCTGCTATTAATCCACCGACGAAGCCACACACAAGGATTTTTACAATGACATCCTATGAAACCAATACCACAATGGCTATTTCGAAAATGCAACTTAATCAAAATTGCTCCTATTGTGATGGCTGCAATGCAAAAGATACACATAGATAACAAAAAACCATAAACAAACGGTGAACAAATTACTAACCCTAATCATATTTTTCATGAAACAAACAACATTTAATTGTAATTCCTTCATCGATGCAGAACAATACTCTCTTTCAAACCTCCATAATGGGTATAACGCCAAAGATACAAACATTTGACAAGAACACATAGACAATAAATTAACCATCCATACAAGCCACCCATGTAAAACGACTTACATATTCTGGAGAAAACCAATCTTCAATCTAGCATAAGACACTTTCAAACCAGGGACGGAGCTGAAGCCAACAATTTTTTTCACAATCATTTGCCACGAAACCAAAACCACAATTGTTGTTTGCACAATGCAACTTAATCAAAGTAAACTTTCCCAGACTACTACATTCAATATCACATCACTTCATCCCTCCGCATTTACTTCTTCCACCTCCATTAGGCCAACAAACACCTACCATTCAACTTCTACCTTTCGAGGAGACCACCTCCACCTCTGCCAACCCACGTATTTGCAAAAGTCCACGTTGAACACTTACCATTCACCTTCCCCGTTACAATGATATCATTCTCCACCGCCACCAACCCACATAATAACCAATGTCCACGTTGCCACAAAAAAAAAAAGCGTGCTCTCCCCACCGGCCGGTAGACCCCCGACGCCAAAAAAACAAATTCGTGGCTAGGCTGACAAAAATCCCAGCGGAAACTTCAAACAAAATAGCCTATTGACTAACATAGATTTGTAACATTAATATCTAGTATGTAAATATTTTTTCATAATTATCTTTTGCTTAATTTATTTATTTTCAAAAAACTAAAGTGAAATTAATTATATTTTAGACATAGGGTACTTCCATACAACATAATTTTTTTGTATGTTTCCAATTTAAAAAAAAATTAAGATATCAATACCTAGCGTATAAATATTTTACTTATTTCTAATCTATTTTACTATTTTTTCATGTGTGTAGAGTAGACACCTTGATGATTGCTAGAAACCCTATGTTCATTAGAACATATATAATAAATATAATAATCAAGTTAATCATATTCAATATTATACTATTTGGAAAGATTATTTTGAGTGCTATGACCCTACAAATTATCTCACCCAAGGTAAGAAATGGAAAATTCTAAGGAAAATCTAAGGCCTGACGTGGAAAGTTCACTTTTATGACCTTCATTTGAAATTCAAGGACCCTTCAATGAAGGAATGCTATTTTCATAACTATTTAAAAGAAACCTTTGAATAAAAGTAATTTCCATTAATGAAAAAAAGGGACCTCCATTTGAAGGTCTCTTTCTTTTCCTTTTATGGTAATTCCCATAAAAGGAATAGAAAGGAACCTTTGAATGAAGGTCTCTTTCTATTCCCTATATGGTAATTTCCATAAAAGGAATAGAAAGGAACCTTCAAATGAAGGTCCAATTTTTTTATTTATGAAAATTACCGTCATTTTAAGATTTTTAATATTTTACACCCTTGATTGAAGGTGATTTTTTGGCTTTCCTTCAAATGAAGGTACCTTTGTTTAAAGAAATGCCTTGAAATAAAAATGTTTCCTATTTTCACCTACATCCAAATTAAAAAGATGCAATGCCCCAAGTTTGGGACTCACTATTGTGGGTTTACCAAAAATTTTATGAGCCTTTGGGGTATTCCTAACTACAAACTCTCTAGTTGGGTTGAAAAAATATTTTTTGATGTCTCCATTAATGAAATGGTTCACATCTCTGAAATTCCAACAAACCTTAATTCTTGTAATAGATCAATCAATGTCCTAGTAAAATATATCATACAATTATTTTGATAGGATAGCCTAAAAGTTGTATCACTTGAAGATACTCTTTTAGCTACCCCTACCATATTTCCTTAACCACAAAAAAAATTATTGTTGTTTCAAGTTAATGATATGGAAATATTTTATGAATTCATCTTTGAGTCTTCCATACTTAAGAATGACGTGCTTCAAATAAAACTTTTGATACCAAATATGTGTGTGAGGGTAAGTGCATAGAAGGTGGGTCAAAAGTGGCCTTTTATTTATTTCTTTCTTTCTAAAATCAATGAAAGTTAAACTTCAATGTGTAATTTGAGATGCCTATACTCAAAATTTGAAGTTATGATAAGAAAAAACAACTAGTGCTTAATCTAGTTTCTAAAGTGTTTTTTATTAGAAAAAGGGCAGAGATTAAGAGATTCATATGCTAAGAACATATAAAGTGCTCCTATTTTTATCACATAAATAGATAACATAGAATTGGGCATGCTCCCCACATTTTTTGTGTTTCTACATACTATCTAAATATATTTAATTAATATTATATATGTGTCTAGATATATTTCTCTTATTTTTTAATAAATATATTATTTTTACTAATTTTTTAACTAGACACATCATGAGAAATGGATAAGTTTAGTCCCCCAAAATTTGAACTAAATAATCATTTTTTTCAGTGCATATAGAATGAATCATAAGATATAAAAATTTGTCTTTTATATTTTGACGAGTAGATAAAAATTATGGAAAAACAAAGACACTAATAAAAGTAATTAGAGATCAAAACCTTAATATATTTGGAGAGCATGCTTGAATTTTGTAATTTTTGTATGAGTTTTGTAAAACATGGATTTGGGCACCCAAATTATATGTCCAACCATTAGGATTGACAATTTCAAACTTATTTCAAGCATAAAGGTAAGATTTCATTGGTTTAAACTAGAATATGCATGTATTATAACATACTTATGTTACCAAAAACACACTTGAGGCTTATGCAAGTGTGTTATAATATGTGTGTTCTATGCTTTCTAAAATAGGTATTTTTGAAGAAATGTGACCATTTGACTTTTTTTCCCTCCCATATCTATGCACAAACCCATTAAAAATTGTTGAGGTGAACTAAGTTTCCTTGCACTTAGTTGAAGTGATATCCTTTTTACCCTAGAAAATATCACATTTTTGTACATTCATAGAGGAATAATCTATGCCTTTATATTTTAACAACATTAGGGACATGTCAAAATATTTTTGAGGCTAATAAGTTACCTTTTGTTGGGGACATTTTTATTATAGTCCCTATTGATATTATTAATATTTTTTGATAATAAGATGACCATTCTATCTTTCTTACAAGTTATTAATTATCACTATTAAGTCCTAAGTGATCACAAACTTAATAAACGAACCCTAAAAAGTGTAAAATATCATGTTGTTTGAAATTTTGCACACTTAAAATTATTCCAAAATTAAAGAGTTTGGCTAATATGTTAATTATTGTCCTATGAACTTTATTAGAAGTTATGAACAAAAAAATATACCCAAGAGAAAATGTCTATATGCTAATAAAAAAATCTAGATGCATAACATAATTCTATTCTATATTCAATATTATGAAACAAGTTACAAAGAGACACATAGAAATATATAGGCCTATTATGTACATGAATCAAGGAGAAGGGATGTTTAATAAGTGTTATTTAAATCTAAATCAATCTCAATCAAGAGGTGAGTTAATTCAATCTATCTAAGGAAAAGGTGACCCTAATTTAATAGAGGTAATACCCAACTACCATCAATTAAGACTTAATGAGGTAGTAATTGTATTTCTATAGCTTAATTTAAGGTTTACACATGTCATTATTAGCTACTTAGATGGGAATAATTTAAATATTCTAATTATCTTAAGCAAACTTGCTAAATAGGCATAATATCACACTTACGATATAATATATCCAAGGTGAATAAAATATTACACCAATAACCCCCAAAAGTGCATCTTATGAGAAATGGGAAATGAGAAATGGATTCCAATAGCTAGGCTATGTTGAGTACTCCTATACAATGGTGATTCCCTCCCAAAAAAGGAAGGTAAAAAACATAAGACAAAATTCTTCCAAGAGAGAATGAAGAGAGAAGTTCTAGGTGATCCCCCTCAAAAAATGACAATGATAAAATTCCATGTGAGAAAAATATCCCTCTTAGCATAGAGAGAAGAAGAGAGACTATGTGACCCCCCTTAATGTGTATTTTTACATGTGAATAGTAAATACTTGACATAGAGTGCTAAAGGTGGTCCATGATTGTTAGAAAAGAATCCCCCCCTTGGGAAGAAACAAAGCCAAATATTTATTATGATATACTCCCATTCATAAATCAGGTGAATGAATTGAGTTTGCATTTATATAATTATGGTTATCATTAACACTTGAATGAAGATTTATGCATAGTCCATTATAGTATTTTAATTTTCTTGAGTGTTTGTTTAGTAGGGAAAGATACTATTTGTAACACCTTCCATGGTGGTTGATATTGATGGATTTGTGAATGAAAGTAAAATAAGGAAATTCATTTTTTTGGCATGACTTTTACTAAGCTTGGTAAGGAATGGAACTATTCATGAGATGTTGGCTTTATTTTGGAGGATTCCCCTAGTGTTTTAGATTAGTTTGAATAAACTATTGCATTTGATGTGTGGCTTCTTGATATTGTCATCATGTTCACCCTCTAGATTGCTTTCCTCTTGAAGAGGTGTTTGGAAATGATCTACTATAGAACTAGTGCTAGCCCTGGTACGAGGAATTATGATTTTGTTGGTTTTTCTCAAAATCATGTGCAATCCATGCATTAGAATTAGGGTTTTCTAGAAAAGGGGAGATCACTCTAGGGCTCTTCATGGGAATCATATAGAAATTCCTATGTGTACTTAGGAGAATATTCTTTAAGGATTTTATAGAAATAGAAATGTGGAAAGAAATAAATATTTGATAAGTCAAATTAAAGGAAGGTATTCATTTTTTTAAAATAAGATAAAAGACTTAAAAAATAATCTAATCAAAAGTGTGGTAACATTCATGTGATCTTAATAAAAATTATTGTTGGCCCTAAAATAGGTATCTATAATATGATGATGATAAATAATAAAAAGGTATAAGACCTTTCTAGATGTAGCAAAATTTACGAGTACTAATCAAGAATGTAAATTGTCATTGTAAAAGGGGCTACTTATAAAAGGGATGTAACTAGTGGTAAATAACAAGGTTATGAAGACTAAAATTACATTATGTGGTAAGCAAGGGATGTAAGTAACAACAATGTAGAAAGTAGAAGCAATGATTGATACCATTCTATCTATACATGAAGTTCGCAACATTTACAGTATAAGTAAAACTGTCAAAAGAAAGATAACATGATTAGTGGTAGTTACTTTTCGTTGACTTATAAGTGCATTAATATCCTCTTGAGAGAAGGTTATAGATGAAGTAAGGACAAATGGAATTTTTGTTGACTTGTAAGTGCATTAATACCCCCTTGAGAGATGGTTATAGATGAAGTAAGGACAAATATAAAACCTAAATGAAACTTATTTTGGAGGTCCAAACATTCATGGTGCAACTACTATTCTTAATTTTTTTGAAGACCATTATGTTTAGTATAAGACTTTCTTAACCTTAAATTTTATTCTTATACTTAAGGTGGATGTATTTACAAAAATAAAGTGAATTATATATGTATTCTTATTAAAAAATTACAAAAGTGACTTTCAATAAATATGAATCTAAACCCTAATTGTAGCCAATATTATTGTCATGCCATTGATGACATCAAAAATAATTTAAAGAATATTTAACCAAGTTGATAATATTAGCTACATGCTAACCTTAAGATTTAAATTTGATAGACAACATTACATGTCACAAATTTTTATGTGATAATTATCTCTTTCAAATTACCCTTTAAATCACCGCTTTCATATGATACAATCATCCTAAAATTTTAATTATATTTTACTATAAAAATAACTAAAATGTGATCATATGTGTTAGTTCTCAAAAAATGTTGGTTGAAAAACACAAGAGTTTTCCAAGCTCTTGGTATGTTTTAGGCTAAAGAACAAGGCCAAATGGTATACTTGAACCTTCTACTCTTTAGGCTTTGCCAGACCTAGGCATGTGTACCTATGCTAATGAAGCAGACTTGAACTGTGTGATTCCTACTTGTGCAATCTATCCATAATGGCAATGGGAAGTGGAGAGATGCAAGCCTAATTTGGTATAAATTGTATAAGCAATATCAAGGTGAAATTTATTGATATGTTCAATTAATAGATGTAAATTTTTAAAAACAGATTTGATAAAACTAAATGATGAAATGGATAAGACCAGTTCCTTGTTGGGTGAATAGAGTCAAATGAAGATCTAGGACAAATGAATTGTATTGGCAATAACTCAAATTGTTTGGCACACGAATATTGGCTTATAACTTGTATAAATGTGCAAGAAAGTGATTGACAAACTCTACTTACTTATCCAACTAACAAAACTAGGTTACCTATAATTTATCAAAAGGATTTTAATCTTTACTTGAAAGAACCAATTGAATGTATTATGCAAGAACACAAATAACACCAAATTACAGACATATTGACAATCCTAATTATATGGTTCTTCTTACTAATCCAAATAATACTTCTAGATTACTATGATTGACTAGAAGGATTTTAATTCCTTTGGGGAAACCAATTAATCATATCACACAAATACAACAAATGTGCATTGATAAATTGAATATATGTTTGATATACAAATTTAAATAATAAAGAAGCACTAAAATGGAGACAACCAGATAATTGAGTAACTTCAACAAACAATTGATACCAAGATAACACCACAAAATCAGAGATCTTTCATTGACTTCTTCAAATTATTGCTTACAACATAGTCTTTCAGAATATAAACATTATGGAATTTTTTTTCTATCCATTAATTATCCCTATTATATTACCATATTCTCCTATATCACTCCTTATGGTCCTGGTCTCCCTTATATATATGAGAGGAAACAAACTTCAAATCGTTTACAACATTTCAAAATTCCTTTTCATAAAGATTGTTAGACAAAACTAAAACATGAATTCAAAAGATAATTAAACACATCTTCCCCCTCGGTTAATCTCCGTAGAAGTACTCATGGTCATCAAAAACCTGTTCAAGATACTTCCTCTCCGTGATGTACATAATCAATCTTCTTCAGAGCCCAAGTATATTTTCTTGCCACTTATTAATTGTCAGCTTGCTTGGCCATTTGAATTCCTATGTAGCTACAAAGTTTGTAAGGTGACTCTTCCATATGTTATCCAGGAGGTTTCTGACATCCACCATGAACGTTGTATATCCACTATCCAGCATGACGATCCTATCGAGTAAAGTATGGAACTTGTTGAGATTGATCACCCCCTCATTTGGGGCCATTTTGTACAATTCATCAAACTTATTAAGGATCATCTACATCCTTTTTAGAAGGTTGGGTTTATTTGCAAAAAACCCTTTGAAACTTATATCCTTCTCCTTCTAATTCTCCCACTTCATCATTGTTATCCACATTTTTCTAGTCTACATTACATCAGCAAAATACACTAGTTTACTTATGACATCCTCATCAGGGTGAAACTCATGTGAGATAGCCTTCTTTGTCAACAAGGTTCTTCTGATCATGTTGATATGACCCTCTGGGTCACACACTCTCTTTTCTAGATTTGAGGTAATAGTTAACCCTCATAAACCTCTGCAATTCCTCTAGCATATTAGACCCAATGGCCAACTCTTCAAATACAGTCAAATCAGGAAAAAATGTACCTTTCCTTTGAATTCTCATGAAATCATCCTCCATGCAAAGCATCTACCACATAAACTCTAGAAAAAATATCCTTGCAAGTGCAAACTTAGGAAAAATATGTGGTGCTTGGTCGCATCCAGATACTTTGATAATTGTGTGTTGAGGCATAAAAAGCCAGTCAACATAGTTATGGGTATAGACCTAGTCTGGCCTATACAATATAGGCCTCATCACTTTCATCAATGATTCAGGTAATCTTGGTGTTGGGTAACCAAGGGAAACTATCAGTCTAACAGAAAAATCATCTTGAAACACTACAAAATCACACTTTGTACATCTCTATCCCAGATGTAACACCAATTTTGCACAGGGATTCTTTCTCCACTTTCTTGTGTACACAATTTCATTCTTTCAGTCCACTTCATTTCATTCTGACATAGAATTAAGTGACATAGTAAAGAATATTTCCTAAAAGTAATGGGGGCCTTAGCTTCCCTAACTTGTAGCAAGCCCTCATGTATTTGTTCCTCAATTATGGATGCAAAATCAAAATCTATATTTGATTCAGAATGTTGAATTATCATGGCCATGCTCATCAATCTAATTGACATATGTTCCTCTACTTCTATCCCCAAGACTTTACACAATGCATAATAAGTTTTTTTGAAATAAACTTGAAATTCTGAGACTTGGAAAGGTTCCATTTTAGAGGAAGGGATGGGGAGTTTTCTGTTATCATCACCCCTCTTCATGTGTAAGGGGAGCTCATCACTTTGGTATGTTCTTCTCAACCTCTTATACTCCTCCAATTTAACTAAATTCACCTCTGTTTTAGCTTATTTATTCAACTTGAAACATTTTATAATGGCATCTCTTGTGACATCAACTAAGAACCCACCATTTGGAAGCTTAACAATTTTGGTTGGGGCATGGTAGTTGTGGGAAAGGGCTTTATTAGCTCAATGTAAATGAAAACATTAGGGACAATCAATTTAGCCAAATCTAGGGTCCACGGGTTTGATATTGGACCGTTGCCATTCCTATTCTGATAGAAGTACCAATAAAGGTTCCAACCCAACTGAGGTAAAATGGGCTCTCTACAAACTTGTGCTAAGACTCTAAAAACCTTTTTTGGCTTCATCCCTTTTAACTCCTACTTCAATCTTCTTTGGTGCCATTTTATGAAATTCACAGAGAATGATGACCAAAGCTTACTCGGGGATAGAACACACTTTGAATAATTCCTTTTAATCCCACAATTTGAGCTTGTCTGCAACTTGGTTTCAGCTATTATGAGCAAAAAATATCAACTTGTTTCGTGTATTTAAACACCAAGATACGTTTACCTTTGGCTCATAAATTTGCACAATTCAAATCTTTGTGTCGAGCTCAATTTTATGTTTTGATGTTGACTGATGTGATTGCTATGTTTTAAATGTCCCAACGGCTTAGTTACTGCACTACCTCATGTCACTTTCTGCTCCCATGTGGTACCGTGATGTGTCTTTAGTTCCTTTCTTCAATGTACTACTCTACCGTAGGTTATGTTTTGACCCCCCGAGGTATAGGGATATAGTGTGTAGGGTGTGGTATATGGTAGTGGCTCCTCTCACCATCCTACCATGAGCTGCTTGGTGATGAGTTGCAGGAGAGAGGTATGGTACGGGTGTTATGAGGGGTGGCTAATGTGATAGCGGTAAAGGGTAAAAATGACTTTGTGAATGGAAATAATGTGATATATTATGAAAATAAGAGTGGGAATTTTGGATTTTAATTGATAAAATACTTATAATTTTTTTTGAAAATTCTAGTTTTAAAAGCGGCTCCAGTTGGGGATTAGTGATTTACCAATCATTGCAAGAATCCAGAATATTTCTAGGTGTAGACCAAGTGTCCCTTTGATATGGTTTTTAGAGGATATGAAAAATGGAATTGTGGTGAGGATGTTAAGAAGATGGATATGGAGGTGAAAATGATGGAAATGGAAATGATCCTATTCTATTGTACATGGAAAGAAACTTTTTTTTTAATTGAGGGAGTTCTAGGATTATCCATGTACTGGCAAGTCCTAGTCCCTTTTGGTAAATCCTAAACTATTATGCATGGAATGAATAGTAGTATCTTTGAGAGTTGGTTAAGATTTGTCCATGCACTGGCAACACTTATCCCTCTTTACATTACTATGCATGAAATTGGTGATTTTATGAAAATAAAAGTTTTAGAAACTATCCATGCACCGATAGTTTCTATTCTTCTCTAGACATGTTTTGCAAATAATAAGAGTCTTCTCCTTTTCCAATGATAACAAAGGGACCTAACCAGAAGGCTTCAAACTTTCCATGCTTTCCCTTTTCTTGGCATCTAGCATTCCACATTAGTACTAAATCATTCACCTCAAATTTTCTATCTTTGGCTTTCTTATCAAAAAGATACTTCATTTGTGATTGCAACTTCATATTTTTCTTTTGGGCCATTCTCCTTCATCAATTTCTACAAGCTACTATGTCCTCTCCTCCATTGGTTCTAAAATATATAAATCTTCCTACAAAATGAACCTACTTACTGGTAGCAGATTATGTAAAGGGAGCCTAGCCTGAGCCCCATATACAAGTTCAAAGGGAGACTTTCCAATAACCATCTTCACAATAATCCTATTTTCCCATAAGGCTAGCTTTAACTTGGAATCCTAGGCCTTCTTGTTATTATTCAACTTATGATCTTCAGAATACTTTTGTTATTGGATTCAGCTTGCCCATTAGCCTATGGATGATAAGGTGAAGCATATGAGATAATGATTTCATAAGACTGGAAAGATTCCTTAAAATCATTAGATCTAAAACACTTTCCATTATCAGTTACAATCCTTGTTGGGACCCCGAATCTTGTGATGATGTTTTCCAATAATAAATTGATCACAACCTTACTAGTTTCCTGCTTGGTGGGTATGGCTTCCACCCATTTTGTGAAATAATATGTGGCTACCAATATCCATTTGTGTCCTCCACTAGATCTTTTTGTAATTTCCCCTATGAAATCAATTCCCCATTGGTGGAATGGGGCTTCAACTAGCATAGTCTTAGAGGCAGTTCTCCTTGATACTTCAATTTTTCCTAATTTTTTTTGGCATGCCTCACACTTTCTAGTATAGTCATGTGCATCATTGAAGACTTTGGGCCAATAGTACCCTACCCTTAGTATCTTATGGGCAGTGGTTTTTGCTGAGAAATTTCCCCCACATACTCCTTCATGCATCTCCTTCAAGACATGTCTTGATTGATGTTCATCTAAGTATAATAATAGGACACCATCCCTATTTTTCCAATGGATTTCTCCCTCCATGAATACATATTTTGAGGCCTGCAACTTGAGTGTTATTTTTCTCTTGTCATCAAACCCTTCTAGACATTTCAAATGCTTGAGGTAATACACAATATCAGTGTACCATGAAGTATTCTCTATACTAGTGACCATATTTTCTTCATCATTTACATTGCATACTTGGGCAGCTTCTAGATTTGTTTCAACAATCAACTTGCTAATCCCTATCCCCTTACAAGCTTGGTGATCTGAAACTAAATATCAAACTCTTGGACCCTATTTATCAATCTATACCTACGTCCTATTGTCTCACTTTGTATGAACACATCTTTCACTACAACATTAGGCACATAAGCTATTACTTTTGCCCCTACTAGATGGGTATGTACAGGATCATGATGGGCCAAAAAGTGGTGATATGATGGGTATCTGTAGGGTATGCAGCTGACGACTTTGTTTTTACCCAAAATTGATGAAACAAAAAGGGTTTTTAAAGGAGATTCTTAACATTCCACCAATATAAATTATGTTTTACTTTGAATTTAATAAATAATTATTATTCATTTTCTATTTGAATTATAACTAAAGTCTTGATTGATAGGCTGATTGAAAAACATCTATAGCTTTCAAATGGTATCACATTTTTTGAATCCGAAGCACGCGTCACATTCTATGCTTCACATACTATAGGATTAAAAAAAAATGAATTTCATGAAGTTTTGACCAAGTTAAGGTGGTCAGACATACGAGTTTTTATATTTTTTAAAAGTTGTAATAAAAAAATTCATAATTAATTATTTACTTGGAAAAAAATTACAAAAATATGCATCACATCAGGACATGAGTCCTCTACTTATATCTAAAATATTATAAAAAATATTGTCATTTTATTGTGGTTAGGGTGGTAGATAGACACCTACTTCTTATTTTTCCCTGAAATTTAAGTACTACTACATTGAAATTTCAAATTTTCACCAAATAGATTTAAAAAAAAAAAAAACCTAGTAGTTTAGAAATTACATTCAATTTTCTATAGATTCTATTCTTACATATTTTTGAAATAATATAGATAACTTATTCAAATTTTTATGTCAAGTTGCCTAACTCTGATTTTTCTAAATTTTTTGCCACTTAAGGGCTTGTTTTTTCCATGATGATCCTGGACATACCCAAATGTGACCTAAATTCCTTGAAAACTCTTACCAATGCGTATGCTTGTTTCTCCACAACATCGTATTTCAATTTTGCATTCTGGAGGGACTTGCTAAAAAATGAGACTAGCTGCTTGTACCCTTCATCGTTTTTCTAGAGCATTATTGCAACAATTGTGTGATAGGATGCAAATGAGAAGATTTGGAAAGGTTTGCTGAAATCTGGAGATTTCAATATAGGAGCTTCTTTGATTGCTTTCTTTATGGATATCAATGCATCTATAGCCTCAACAGTCCAATCAATTTTTGCACCTTTCTTCATCATTTTTGATATTGGCTTTACTATCTTAGCAAAATTTGATATGAATCTTCTTACAAAATTGATTTGTCCAAAAAGGATTGAATAGCCTTAACTATTTTAGGGATAGGTATCTTATTAATGGCTTCTACTCTTTCAGGATCTATCCTTACTCCCTTTTTAGAAACTATATGCCCAAGCAACTTTCCTTTTGTTACTGCAAAATGAAACTTTTTAGGATTGAGGGAGATGTCATATTCCAATGCTTTCAAAAATATCTTCTCAAGGTGTGCCACACGATCCTCTTCCTTCTTGGAATATGCAGTTAAATCATCTTCGTAGACTACCATTATCACATTAATAAGGTCAGCAAAAGCAACATCCATGGCCCTTTGGAATGTTGAACTAGCATTGGCCAGTCCGAATGGCATCCAAACATAGATATATGCTCCCCATGGTGTAGTAAAGGTTGTCTTATATTGTTCTAATTCTTTAACCTTCACTTGGTTATAGCCTAAAAATCCATCCATCATGGACAGTAACTCACAACCTGTGACCCTTTGTAGCATAACCTCCATGTTTGGAAGTAGATAATTTTCCTTGAGAGAGGATACATTTAGGTTTCAAAAGTCTACACAAAGCCTTATATCTCCATTTTTCTTCCTGACTAGTACTAGATTAGATACCCAAGATGAATGTCTAATTGGTTTGATAATTCCTCCTTCCCTAAGCTTTATAAGCTCTTCATGCATTTTGGGTTCCAAAGTAGGGTTTATGGGTCTCTTTTTTTGTCTGAATGGCTTTGCATCTGGTTTTAATGGAATCTCATGTTGGAACATATCTCTATATGCTTTAAGATCCTCATAAAACCATGCAAAAATGTGCTTGTATTTCCTTAGCAATGCAATTTGGACTTATTTTCTTTCTGATATATACCCTTTTTGGTGCTAACTCAGTCCCTAAATTGATTTCTTCAACATCTTCTCTTTTCACAGGTGTTTGTTTCATTAGAGCATGATCATTTCCATCAAACACCCTCTCTAGTGCCACAAGTCCTTTAGGAAGTTTGCTGGTTTTGAGTTGCATGAATTCTTTTCCAAACACAGTCTGTTTGCCATCTGTTTCTTTCAAAAAAGCATTAAATTCAATTTCCTAGGCTTCATATTGGTCTATGCAATGGAGAAAATTTATGAGATCGGTGTCATCATTGAAAACTTTCCAACTATAGATATTATTAGGGATAGCAGGCCTTGTTTTGAATTCAACTTGAGATATCCCTGCTAGAGTACTATCATCTCTTTTCAAAGAAACATTAGCCAAAAATTCCGCCATCAGGTGCTTACACCTATCTAACTATTCAATAGAAAAGGCATCAAATAGTTCAATTGTGTCCCACACAACATTTCTATATTATTTTAGCCTTTTGTTTTTTGCAACATATTTTGATCTGACCTATGAGATGATCAACTCAGAGTCTCCAAGAATAGTTAGCAGTTTGATCTTGTGTTTGACAACCATATTCAAACCAATTAGCAGGGCTTCATACTCTACTATATTATTTGTACATTCAAAAGTCAACAAGAATGAATATATGAATGTAGTACCTTCAGGTGATATAAAAATTACCCCTGCTCCATTACCTTCCTGACTACATGCTAAATCAAAATAAATCTTCCTCACACCGTGCTTATTATTAGGAACATGCTTATCAATTTGATGATCAGTATTCACTAATTTAGGTTGGGAAGGCTCTCCTCTGAAATTCCCTAAATCTACATCAGAAAAACAATTTCCTTGATTTTGAGCAGCATAGTCCACAATCTGATTCATCCTTGGCTCTCTATATAACTTTACCTCTTCACCATTGATTGGTATTGTGGCATAGGACAAGTCAAATTGTACATTTCCTCCAACTGCTGCAGTCCATTTCCTTGACAAAAGCATCCCAAAACGAGGGGGTGTGTCAATTACAGTTATGTCACTATTATATACAACCTATGAGTAGGCAGCCAACTTCACCTCTACATCTTTCATGATTCCTACCACTGGGATAGGTCTAGTACTATCCATGGCGTAACATTTTCCACCATTAGTGTCCACCCACATGCCAAGCTATTTCATGACCCCTATTGGCATGATGTTGATAGCAGCACGTGAATCTATCATACAATTTCTTACCAGCTTGTTATTTACGAGTAATGTAGTAAAGAATGGATCAATTTGTGGAGGATTTATCAATGCATCTCCCAGACAAACCTCAGGAACCTTTACCTTTTCCTGCTTGCTATTATTAACCATAGTGGTCCCCTTGTTTTTAGAGTTTGTGCTTTTATCACTTCCATTAGATATTAATTGAATAGCACTATCCCTATACTCTTTTATTTTCATCATTTCTAATAAAGGCACAAATAGTTGTATCTTTACCTGGGACAAGGCTTGTGTGAAATCAAAAGTACTCTTTGTTTTTGTCATTTTATTTTGTTCTAGTGGATCTCCTTTATTCTCCTCTTTCTCTCTTTTGTTTGTTTCATCGGGCTTTTGTTTATCTTTATGCAACTCTTTGCTTTCTTCTTTCTGAACATGTTTTTGCTCATTCTTATCAGGATGCTTATTTTCTGTCCTCTTTATTGTTCCTTGTGTTGCTCCTTTATCTTTCATGAATATCCCTCTTAGGACACCCTCACCTTCATTTATTGTTCTGTTTCTCTATCGATACTTGCTTTTTTCCTGCTCTACTACAACAATGGTTAATTCCTTGTTTTCCTAATCAGTTGGTTTCCTTACTTTGTATTTAATTGACTGAGATGGTGCATAAGGAGAATGTAATTCATCATTGATTTCATCATAATCAGAAAAGACTTGTTGTTCAACCATATGAATATTGTATCTTTGGTTATCAACATCATACTCGTAGCCTTCTTCTGAAGATGAATATCCCTATCCAATTGGATGGAGGGTGTGAGAAGTTAAATATATTGTATGATCCTCTTCCCAATTGTCCACTAGCATTTCTTCTTCTTGTATTGATTGAGATACCACACAATGGTCAAGAGAATGTGGCAAATTGAAAACTTGACACCAAGGATTATTGTTAACCATATATGCTCCCTTCTTCTTTAAGGGATCAGGGGTCTCCTTACTTTCAAGCCTATCAATTATGGGCCTTCGATCCTTCTAGTTTGTGTTATATGGAATATCATTCAGCCTCAGTCTTTCATTTTTGTATGTATTTTCTTGCCTGTTCTAAGGGTTGTTAAAATTTTGGGGAACCTTGAGATTGTCTCTTTTACCAATCATCCCAGCAGCCTTTCTATTGTTTTCAATAGTCAATGCTATTTTTTGTGCTTCAACTAGATTTCTAGGGAACCTATATCTAAGCTCATATCTTGTCTTCAGATCAAAGGCTTTTAGGTAAATGCTCAATGTTGTAGGGTCTGTCAATTTGGACCCAGGTGGTATCTTATTATACAATTTGGAGAACCTTTGGTTGAAGTCATAAATTGAATCATTCTTATTTTTTTGGATACTTGTCAGTTCATGCAAGGAAAACTCAGGTGCACACTGATTTCCATATTGCTCCAGAAATTGATCTTGGAAATCTGATATATAATTAATTGAAACATTAGGTAGGCTATTGAACCAATCTCTCACCTCTTCTATTAGAGACATCATGAACAATCTCATATTTACATCTTCATAATCCATACCAATATCTTGAACAAAGGCATTAAAATTCCTGATATATGTTCTTCTATTGATATCCCGTTATTTCTCGTGAACTTAGGAACCATCTTTCTCCAATTACTATCCATTGGGTATGGGTACAATTGATACCTTGTCATATCAAACTATCTACATGGGTTTGTAGGATTTTGGGGAGGAAAGTTCAAATGTGGTGGATTAGGACAGTACTGGTACCCATATTGAGGTTGGTGATAAACATTTTGTTGGACATGTTGTTGAGGATGGACATTTTGCTGTGGTATATGTTGTTTGTGTGTTGAAGCATATTGTTGGTATGGTGGTGGATTGTGCTGAGGGGTGTAACCAGTATTTGGAGGCTGAGACCCAAGTTGTGGAGGTACATTATGTTGGATGTGCTACCTAGGATTACCACTCATATTGTGAGGTGCTTTTGAAGTACCTGGGGCACTTGTGTTCTAAGAAGTTCCCTGTGGATTGAGATTACCACCTTGTTTGTGTGGAGGGACATACTTGGGTGGCTTTGGTGCTTGAATATTTAATTATGCCATTTTCTAGTATATCTCTTGGGCCTCTTGTATCATCTATTTTCTTTCTATGAGTTGTTTCCTTTTCCACTCCAAATGTGCTTTAAATTCTTGGTTATTCATGACCTCAAAATTACCAGTATTGTAATCAACAAACCCTTCAGATTTCTCATCTCCTTACTGTAATGATATTTTATAATCATGTTCATTCTATATTTAGACTCATTCAAATTCAATTCTGGCATTGAACTCCTTTGTTTTCTTAGGGTCCTCTTTCTAGTGAAAAATAGGATGAGCATCATTTTCTTGTTCAAAAGGAGTATGAGGGTCTCGACCTGAATCATCACCACATAATTTTGACCCATGCAACAGATCAAAACTATTATTCATTGTAAGGAATTGTTTTGATGAATTCTTCATTCCTTCATCTGCTACTTTATCTTTGTCTTTGTCTGTACCATTCTTTAAAGGGGGAGAGCCATGCTTATCATTCCACCTACCATTGTTCTTTTTTCATCTCTCCTGATGTAAGGATCTCCTACCATTCATTTCCTAGGATGCTTTAATAGTCTGACTTCTGGGATTTGTTTTTATTGATGTGTATTTGATCTTTCTAGTCATGCACTTATTCTTTTAGAGTCACCACTCACTTTTGGAGAAGTGAGAAAAATTTATAATTTCTTGTTCCCAGTGGAGTCTTATGTAATGTATTGACTCTATGATGAAGGCCTGGATTTAGATTTGAGTCCCTAGTAGAGTTTCCAATCTATTAGTTGTGTGACTCGGATGGGGAGTGCAAACTACACAATTATGAATCTCTAGTTGAAGACCTGATTTGAATTTTTTTACGACTCTATATGGTAAGGTTGCCTGCTACCAAATATTCTCAAGTTATCCCCAGTAGAGTCACCAATCTGTTAGTTCTAAAAAATGCTTGTTGAAAACCATAAGAGACTGCCAAGCTCTTGGTACGTTTTAGGCTAACGAACAAGGCCAAATGGTATACTTGAACCTTCTACTCTTTAGGCTCTACCAAACCTAGGCAAGTGTACCTATGCAAATGAAGCAGACTTGAACTGTGTGATTCCTACTTGTGCAATCTATCCACATTGGAACTTGGGAAGTGGAGGGACGCAAGTCTAATTTGGTATCAATTGTATAAGCAATATCTAGGTGAAATTTATTAATATGTTCAATTAATAGATGCAAAGTTTTGAAAACAGATTTGATAAAACTAAATGATGAAATGGATAAGACCGCTGCCTTGTTGGGTGAATGGAGTCAAATGAAGATCTAGGAAAAATGACTTGTATTGGCAATAACTCAAACTGTTTGGCACACTAATATTGGTTTATAACTTGTATAAACATGCAGGCAAGTGATTGAAAAACTCTACTTATCTAACCAACGAAACCAGGTTACCTATAATTTATCAAAATGATTTTAATCTTTACTTGAAAGAACCAATTGAATAAATTATGCAAGAACACAAATAACACCAAATTGGAGACAAATTGAGAATCCTAATTATATGGTTCTTCTTACTGATCCAAATAATACTTCTAGATTACTATGATTGACTAGAAGGATTTTAATTCCTTTGGGGAAACCAATTAATTATATCACACAAATACAACAAATGTGCATTGATAAATTGAATATATGCTTGATATACCAATTTAAATAATAAAGAAGCACTAAAATGGAGACAACCAGATAATTGAGTAACTTCAACAAACAATTGATACTAAGCTAACACCACAAAATCAAAGATCTTTCATTGACTTCTTAAAATTACTACTTGCAACATAGTCTTTCAGAATATAAACATTATGGAACTTTTCTGCTATCCATTAATTATCCCTATTCTATTACCATCTTCTCCTATATCACTCCTTATGGTCTTGGTCTCCCTTATATATACGAGAGGCAACAAGCTTCAGACTATTTACAACATTTCAAAATGCCTTTTCATAAAGTTTGTTAGACAAAACTAAAACATGAATTAAATAGATAATTAAACACATCTACCTGCTCGGTTAATATCCGTAGAAGCACCCGTGGTCATCGAAGACCTGTTCAAGATACTTCCTCTCTATGATGTACATAATTAATCTTCTTCAAAGCCAAAGTATTTTTCTTGCCACTTATTAACTGTCAGGTCGCTTGGCCATTTTAATTCCCGTGTAGCTGTAAAGTTTGTAAGGTGACTCTTCCATATGTTATCCAGGAGGTTTCTGACATCCACTACAAACTTTGTATATCCACTGTCCAACATGACAATCCCATAGAGTAAAGTATGGAACTTGTTGAGATTGATCTCCCCCTCATTTGGGGCCATTTTGCACAATTCATCAAAATTATTAAGGATCATCTGCATCCTTTTCAGAAGGTTGGATTCATTTGCAAAAAACCCTTTGAAACTTCCCTCCATCTCCTTCTTCTAATTCTCCCACTTCATCATTGTTATCCACCTTTTTCTAGTCTTCATTACATCAGTAAAATACACCAGATTTCTTATGAAATCCTCCTCAAGGTCAAACTCATGTGAAATGGCCTTCTTTTTCAACAAGGTTCTTCTAATCATGTTGATATGACCCTCTGGGTCACACACTCTCTCTTTTCCAGATTTGAGGGTATAGTTAACCCTCATAAAGCTCTGCAGTTCCTCTAGCATATCAGACCCAATGGCCAACTCTTCAAATACAATCAAATGAGGATAAAATGTACCTTTCCTTTGATTTCTCATGAAATCATGCTCCATCCAAAGCATTTTCCACATAAACTCCAGAAAACATATCCTTGTAGGTGAAAACTTGGGCAAAATATGTGGTGCTTGGTTGCATCCATATACTTTGATAATTGTGTGTTGAGGCATAAAAAACTAGTCAACATAGTTATGGGTATAGCCCTAGTTTGGCCTATACTGTACAAGCCTCATCACTTTCATCAATGATTTAGGTAATCTTGGTGTTGGGTAACCAAGGGCAGCTATCAGTCTAACAACAAAATAATCTTGAAACACTACGAAATCACACTTTGTACATTTTCTATCCCAGATGTAACACCAATTTTGCACAGGGAGTCTTTGTCCACTTTCTTGTGTACACAATTTCATTCTTTCAGTCCACTTCAGTTCATTCTGACATAGGATTAAGTGACATAGTAAAGAATATTTCCTTAAAGTAATGGGGGCCTTAGCTTCCCTAACTTGTAGCAAGCCCTCATGTATTTGTTCCTCAATTATGGATGCAAAATCAAACTCTATATTTGATTCTGAACATTGAATTATCATGGCCATTCTCATCAGTTCCATTGACATAGGTTCCTCTGCATCTATCCCCAAGACTTAACACAATGCATAATAAGTTTTTTTGAAATAAACTTGAAATTTTGAGACTTGGAAAGGTTCCATTTTAGAGGAAGGGATGGGGAGTTTTCTGTTATCATCACCCCTCTTCATGTATAAGGGGAGCTCATCACTTCGGTATGTTCTTCTCAACCTCTTATAATCTTGCTCCAATTTAACTAAATTCACCTCCATTACAGCTTGTTTATTCAACTTGAAACACTTTATAATGGCATCTCTTGTGACATCAACTAAGCACCCACCATTTGGAAGCCTAACAGTTTTGGTTGGGGCATGGTAGTTGTGGGCAAGGGCTTTAATTAGCTCAATGCCAATGAAAACATTAGGGACAATCAATTTAGCCAAATCTAGGGTCCACGGGTTTGATGTCAAAACCTTGTCGTTCCTATTCCAATAGAAGTACCAATAATGGTTCCAACCCAACTGAGGTGCAATGGGGTCTCTACAACCTTGTGCTAAGTCTCTAAAAACATTTTTAGGTCCTTTGTCTACTAAACTAGGCAACAAGGAAAGCAATGGGGATTGCAAGGAGGTTTTACTGGTTTTGGCTTCATCCCTTTTAACTCCTACTTTAGTCTTCTTTGGTGCAATTTTATGAAATTCACAAAGAATGATGAGCAAAGCTTACCCAAGGATAGAACACGCTTTGAAGAATTCCTTTTACTCCCGCAATTTGAGCTCGTCTGCAACTTGGTTTCAGCTGTTATGAGTGAAAAATCTCAATTTGTTTCATGTATTTCAACACCAAGATACATTTACTCCTGTCTCATAAATTCACACAATTTAAATCTTTGTGTCGAGCAAAATTTTATGTTTTGATGTTGACTGATGTGATTGGTATGTTTTAAATGTCCCAATGGCTTAGTTACCGCACTACCTCATGTCACTTTCCGCTCCCCTATGGTACTGCAGTGTGTCTTTAGTTCCTTTCTTCAATGCACCGCTTTACTGCAGGCTGTGTCTTTAGTTCCTTTCTTCAATGTACCGCTCTACCACGGGCTATGTCTTGACCCCCCGAGGTATAGCGGTATAGTGTGTAGGGTGCAGTATATGGTAGTGGTTCCTCACACCGTCCTGCCACAAGCTGCTTGGTGATGAGCTGTGGTAGAGAGGTATGGTATGGGTGTTATGAGGGGTGGCTAATGTGAGCGGTATCGTGGTAAAGGGTAAAAATGAGTTTGTGAATGGCGATAATGCGATTTATTATGAAAATAAGAGAGGGAATTTTAGATTTTAGTTGATAAAATACTTAGAATTTTTGTTGAAAATTCTGGTTTCAACAATACGAACAACAAATTTTGGACTAGCTAAGTAGGGAAAAAGAGGATCATAGGGAATTACCGAGTTGGAAAAAACATTAAAGACATGAAAGTGACTTTGATGAAATATATGATGGGGACACATTTATCAACAAATACCATCCCCATGATCTCAACATGAGAGAAACGTTAGTAAACAAGAAGTAAGTTGCCAGAAGATGCTCAAATAACTGAGTCTAAGCTCTCTGAAATGAAATGAAATGCTACATACATAACACCTCTCTGGACGCACTCCACCATTAAAATGGTACCAGGATTAAAAGATGTTCAGAAAATTCTGGTGTTATTTAGATAAACAATAGCCAAATACAATAGCTAATGCGAATCATTTAGAAAGGATATAAGCCTACTGTAGCCAAATACAATTGCCAATACAAATCGTTTTATAAGTCCTCTAGTTGGCATCCTGGTTGAAATGCCAAGCACGAAAGGGAAGCGCTTCATTAACTTATTTTTTATTGACGATAGTTAATAATAGTGATCGATGAGGGACGAAATGCTTTGACGGCTACGCCGTTTTAACAGAGGCCGATTTGGAAAGTTGTGTCATGTCATGAATAAACCTGTTCAAGTTGATAAAAGAAGAACCTCCCTGCGAAACCGCTTTAAATGCCGCCTTCTTCAACTCCATGCCCCTTTTTCTCAGCTTCTCCGCTTGAGGACCTTCCATCAGACTCCTCACGGCTTTCTCTATCTCCTCCCTTTTAACCACCAGGTTTTCATCAATGTCCACGCCCTCCAAGTCCATACCAATCTTCCACACATCCTTGCAGAAGCGGCAGTCGAGAAACTGGTCAGCGAAATAGGGCCATCCAAGCATTGGAATTCCCATGCTCATGCTCTCCAAACACGAGTTCCACCCGCTGTGCGTAAGAAACCCTCCTACAGAAGGGTGGGACAATACCTTCACCTGAGGCGCCCATTTCACAATCAGTCCCCGATCCTTGGTCCTTTCTACAAAACCGTCTGGGAGAATGGCAGGCTTGCCTCCTGCAATATCCATACGCAGAACCCACAGAAAGGGGTGCTCACTCTTCTCTAATCCCATTGCCAACTCCCCCAGCTGTTCGTTTGATTTGACGGCGATGCTGCCGAAGGAAACGTATATCACAGGAGCCGCCTGTTGGGCGTCGAGCCATTTTAGACAGCTCTTGTCCTGCTCCAACATACTCGCTTGCTCGTTCAAATCTTTTCCTTCCAAGACACTGGGAAGAAATACAGGACCTACTGCCAGAGCAGGACAGCCATTACAGGACAGTGCGCTTACCGTCTGAGGTGCTTCCAGCTCATCGAACGTGTTCACCAGCACATAGTCCGCCTTATTATGAATATGGGACTGACGGAGACAATGCTGAAACAAAACGTCCGATGTGTCAGCTGCGCGATAGAAGGAAAGTAGATCGGTCGGCAACAAAGGCGGAAGATTACCAGGCAAACAAGTGATCACTTTGTCCGCCCTCTTCGAATCCTCAACTGTAATAATAAACTTTCAGTTATTACAAACATTTTGAACAATCGAAACAGAAATGAGGATCACTAGTGTAGCTTCTGTACCTTTGACAGGAATATGTCCAAGGGAGAGGAGAAGGTTGGCATTGCACTGAGCAATAGAAGAGGCGGCGCACATTGTCCAGAAGATGACTCGGGGCAATCCCATCTTGTTGGCCACTTCGTGAGTGCAAGACATGAAATTTTCTGTTATAATGCAAGTGATGGGAGGAGATCCGTCAGATAGGCTGCACAGCAAATGATGCTGCAGGACGGGGCCAAGTTTTTCCACTGCAATTGCATACTCGGGAGGATTGGAGAGACGACCGTGGTCAGGTGGCAACCCATCTGGAATGGTGAGAAACCTAAATGTGGAGTTGGAGGGTTGATCATCACTATCAGCTGCTTTGGACATGCAACGGTGACTCCACTCCGTGTTGACGAAGGTGATAAAAACCCCTCTCGAAGAGAGCAGGTGAGCCAAATTGATAAGAGGATTGATACTGCCTTGCGCAGGGTAAGGCACCATCACTGCATGCAGACCATTCATTTTCATGCCTTCCAATTGCTTGGGATGAGTTGAGCCCGGCCTTCACGCATATATAGGTTTAACAAGTATTAGGTGCGTGTAATGTTAGTTGAAATGGTGTACATGAAAATTATAAAAAAACCATTGTACTTGAGGCAAGTCGTTCATCCAAAAAAATCCATTTGCCAATTATTTATCATATTTAAGTTGTCGAGAGTTCCTCTTGAAGAAATCGGAATACGATGTCGGTAAGCCGAACTGTTATTTCCAATATTTATATTAAACAGTTTAACATGATACAAATCACCCATAAGTGGACGCCAACTTTCATCTGTAAGCGCCCATCGTTTCAGTTTTTGCACAGCAAACCTGACATATGATGGGGTCTTCAATGTCTGACTTCTGGGCTGGTAAACATCAAAATCTACTCATAATTCCACTTCAACTTTGGCCCGTAATGACTGATATCCATATAAAGGGATCTTAGCAAGAATAGTGGTTGTATTCAGGATGATAGATTTGCTGGTATATGAGTGAGTTTACCAACAATATATTAATCCAAAATGAATGGTTTAGGATGGGATTCAATTTATAGATTTTTTAAAAGTAGAGATCAAGGGTTCAAATTGGTTGAGGGCCTTAAAATTATAGAACTAAGGGAGAGTCAATAATTGAGCATCCTACCTTAGTGCCCTTCAAAATTATATATGACGATTTTAAATCACTCCTAATATTTTACATTGGCTTACTTGACAAGATTCCTACTTATAACTAATGTTTCAAGCCAGCATGATTAGATATGATGCCATATCAAACATGCTTTTTCTTGAGGTGTCGAAACCCCCACCCGAGTAAAAGATAGACCACTCATTGTGTAATAAGTTACAATAATCGTGCATTAAGTCATATTTTATTGGAGAGTCAATGTGACATCGCATGATTTGTTGTTTATTAGATCCAAAGAATGCATTTTATTCAATTATGGGTACTCGTGATTATTAACAACTTTAAAATCACAACTATTAATGTTGTACTATTTAAAATATTAGACATTAAACGAACAAATACTATCACAATTATTGAAACATGTTCAACTATTATTTTCATCCTAATAATTACAATAAATTTTAAAGGTTTAAATTTAGGTAGAATTTTACAATGAGTAAAGAGTGATGAAAATAATAGAATTTTACACCTAATAAAAATGGTGAAGTTTCATAAATGCTTTAGGTCAGCGTGGAATGGCAAGCGAAATTGAGAGTGCTTGAAGTGCATGCGTACAGTTTTAGCAAGGGTTATACCTACCAAAGCTTTTTCTTTTTACAGTCAATATACACTAGCTTGAAAACTTTACAACACATACTTGTTTCTTTCCTTTGTGAGTTGGGTCAAGTTACTGTTAAAGCGTACGATAGTTAAGACATCAGGTGCTTGATGACAGTATAAAGCGTAAATAATGATATTCAACTTTCTCCTAAAGCAGGGCTAGTGCACTAGTGCTTGCCTTTTTCCATAGTAAATTGAAGTGACTGCCGAAGTATGACTTATCAGCAATAGATTTTTTAGATTACATGTATTAGTTTTCAAGCTACTGTTTATAGACTGTAAATTGAGAAGTGAATAACGTATAACCCTTGGCACTTGCTTCCCTGATAAGACCGCCAGATGACTTCACCACCAGTTCGTGTTATATAGGGCGTGGAGAAATGTGGATCATTTGATAGAGTTACGTCAGAGAGCTGACGTTCTTGCATAGAAACTGTCTATTTACTACCAATCACACCTTGTGGGCAATGGACATGAGATCGAGAGGGGTATGGAGAGAAGGAGAGGGAGAGATAGAGATAGAGAGGGGAGAGAGGGATAGATAGAGATGGAAGAGATAAATATATGAAGAGGGAGAGAGAGGGAGAGAATGAGAGAGGGAGAGATAGAAAAATAAAGATATAGGGGTATAAAGAGATGGAGAGATGAAAAAGTAAAATATGGAGAGATATAGATTGAGAGGCAAAGAGATATTGATATAGAGGTCTAGGAAAAGGGAGAGGGAGAGAGAGAGGGAGAGAGGGAGAGAGATGGATATATAGAGATAGGGATACATGTGTAGAGATAGAGGGAGAGAGGAAGATGGAGAGAAATAGATACAGAGATAGAGTGAGGAAGATAGATAAAAAGGCATACAAACAAAGAGAAGTAGGGATAGACAATTGGAGTGGAAGAGATAGATAGAGGGAAAGAGAAATAGGGGAAGATAAAGAGAGGGATACAGATATATAGAAAGAAAAAGAGAGAGAGATAGAGATATCTTAGAAGAGAAAGGGAGAGAGGTACAAATAGAGAGATAGATAACTGAGATAGGGAGGGAAAGGGGTAAAGATAGATAGATAGTTGAGATAGGGAGGAAGTGAGGGAGGTAGAGTGAGGGAGAGAGATAGGTAGAGGAGGGAGAGAGATAGGATTATTTTCCTTTCTCCTCTATCTCTATTAGATCTCTTATCTTTCTTTCATTCTCTATCTACCTCTCTCTTTGTTTCACTATATTTGTCTTCCATCCCCTCTCTCATGTTCTCCATCTTCCTTTTTCTTTCTTTATCCTCCTCTCTATCTTTCTTAATCTCTATATTTTTTATTGTCTTCCCTTTTATGTATCATATATCTAGTATATATTATTAAATATAAATATAATATAGATTTTATTTATAACCTAAATAACAAATGTATAAATATTAAATATATAACATAGTTAGTATAAATATTTAATTTTATTATATACTAATATTTTCAAACTATATGTAATAATTTATATTATGTTAAATTAAAATATGTGTATAATAATAAATAAATTATATATTTAATTTAAATAACAAATTATATATGTATGTGTTTCAATTTGTTGAGTATTTGGAATAAACAATGAGTTTTATTGTAAATATTTTACCTCGATTATAATATGGTGGATCTTTTTCGGCGCTGATGCGAATTTTCTTGCTCCTCGATAGCTGGGTAAAGGCGGCGTCTTAGGTGTGTTCTTTCCTGCGTAGATTAGGTCTTTTATGAGCATTTATGGTGAATCTCTCTTCATCCTCTTCTCTCTGCCGTTCGGCAGAGGCCGTACCCCCTAATTCCCCCTCGGTGGTACCTTTACCATCTATGGCTTCTGATAATTCTGGCCTAAACATTCCTGATTCTTCCCCCTTGCATTTGAGACCCAAGACATTCTCTGAGGCGGTGGCGAAAGCTGGTATCTCCGTCAAAGAGAGTGCGAGGTTTACCCTATCGAGCCCTAATGAAACCTCCGAAACCGGTAAGAATTGTGGGGTTGCTCCCACATCTCTCTTTGTTTCTCCTAATCCCGAAATGCTAGCTGAAATTAGTAAGGAGAAAAATAGACTTAGCAATTCTGCTATTTTTTTTTCTGCTGTTGATGTGGATAAATGTCCGCCAAGAAAGTTTCTTGATGACTGGTTTCACAACTTTTGGAACCTGAAGCTGGGCTTCCATATATCTTTCTGTAGGTAGATTCAAAAAGGGTTGTTTGTTATTTTTTTTACCACTCATGAAGCCCAAATGGAAATTCTCAAAAAATAATACTGGACTGTAGGATCTACTTCCTTCCGCGCCATTGCGTGGTCGCCTGAGGCCATTCATGAGGAAGTCCTCGCACTCTCGGCCCCTCAATGGATTATGATCAAACAAATCCTGCCTTTTTTATGGCGATTTCTCCCTCAGTTGCTTGAACCTCTCGGTAAGGTCATCCGTATGGATGACACTGTCAGACTTGTCCCTCATATGGACGCTAGGGTTCTTATTTCATTGAATCCCGGTTATGAAATCCCCCCTGAAATTAATATTTGTATTATGGATGACAAATTTGTGTGCCCCATTGATATTCTTGGGGGTCTGAATGCATGCTTCCTGTGCAGAAGGGAAGGGCATCTAAGGAAAGACTGCCCTATCATTAAGAAAAAACCCCTGCCCACCAAAACCTCGCCTCCCCATAATTCGTCGTCCGCCGGTAACCCTAACCCAGACTCTTCATTGGAGAAAGTCCCTCCTTCTGAGGTGCCCTCAAAACCCGCCCCCCTCTGGCCTCCTTCATCCCATCCACCGCTTTTGCTCCCCCCCGTCCGGTCTCTCAAGTGATTCCTTCCCCCCCGTGGCTGGTGTTCCGTACGCCGGATTCACTGCGGTTGTTAAAATGTCCAACAAGCGAAGGCGTAGGGCCAATAATCAGAATATTACCGAATCAGAGGAGTCTCGGGCCCTTTGTTCTTAGTTCACCCCTGTCGCTGTCAATTCTATTGAGTCTGCATCCAAAGAACCTCTAACCAGCTCTACCCCTTCATGCTCGGCTATGATGGACAGCTCTTTCAGGTGCCCTGACCCGCCCCCTCCCCTAAGCTTCCCCCCTAAAGTTTTCTGTGAACTTGGGGATGATTGTTTGCTTGAAATCATCCCGGCCAACAATGCTTTTGAGGGTTCGGCCTCTCTCCATTAGAAATATTCTGTGGAGTTGGATTACATTTCCCATGACGATTCTGAGAATGATGGTGAGTTAAGAGATGCTTGTCCCATAGCTAAGTGGAGGGGGAGACGCTTAGGCTCCAAAAATAATAACCCCTCCAAGAAAAAGATTGGTGACTCTCAGGGCACTGTGTTGGCTCCCATGGCAGGCGCCTTTGACTTTTGCGCACCCCCCTTAAATATTCCCCAATGAATTACATTTCATGGAATATCCGGGGTCTTGAATCCCCTGACAGAAGGTGGATCATTAAGCGTTTCCTTGACACTTGTAAAGCCATGGACTTCCTTATGTTGCAGGAAATTAAGGCCACCAGATACACTCTGGATGTCAACCTCAACTTTCTGTGGAAAGATGCTAATAAGTTTTACACCAACCACCCTAGAGGCAGGGGGGCATTGCCCTTCTGATCAACAGGAAATGGTCCAATTGTATCACCGGCAATGGGATTTCCCCTGTAACAGGGTGGTTTGGGTTACCCTGAATTTCAATAATCTTATATTTGGCATATGTTCTATTTATGCCCCGAATGATTTCAAGGAGAGAGCGTGTCTTTGGGACTGGTTGGCTGCTCTCCCTAATATCCCTTGGCTTGTGGGGGGAGACTTCAACATGATTGAATCTCAGGAAGATAAACTTGGTGGTCTTCCGTTTGTCTGGAAAGACTTTGAAAAAATGCACTGGAATAAGATGATAAATTCCAAACATCTGTTTGATCCCTTAGCTGGTACTAAAGACTCTTACCCTGGATTATGGCATACCTGGTGTAACTTCCAACAGGGTCCCTATAGGATTTACTCCAGGCTTGACCTTTTTATGCCAACAAGAACTTCTTCTCCTTTCTCCCTGATAACTTCGGCCGCTTGGTCCTTGTTACCCCCACCTCTCTTTCCGACCACCACCCTATCTCTTCTTGTGTTAGGATCAACAGCTCCCCTTATCGTAGCGAAAGATCCAATCCCAAATTTTTCCTCAACACTAACTTGCTCAAAGATGATGACACTCTTTGCGCCATCCGTATTATTAATATCATAAATAGAAAAAGCTTCCCTACCTTGTCTCATTTGGATAGATGGGACTTGAATATTCATGCCTGGCAGAATCTGTTGAAGACCATAGGGCAAAAAAGGTCCAAAGACTTTAGGTTTGAGGAAAAGAGGCTTTCCTCCGAGCTTCAGGTTGCCGAAGCCAATATCCAAGCCAATCCTGCTAATTGTGAGCTCATCTCTCAAGTTGTGAAGGCTAAAGACGCCCTTAGACAACACCAACAGGTCAAGCTCAAGGGTGCCAAGGTCAGATCCCGTGCTCACTGGCTTCTCTGTGGGGACAAAGGCTCCAAATTCTTCTTCAACCTCATCAAACAAAAGCAGTCTAATGAGAATATTGAAAGAATTGTTGTTGATAACCATGAGATCAATGACCTTGAAAACATCAAAAAGGCCTTTGTCAATTTTTATCATAATCTTTTCACCTCTGAGGATTCAGAGGATGCCACCCTCCTGAGAACCCAAGTCCGTTCCCTCATTCCCAACAAGATCTCCACTTTGGAAGCTAATCAGCTGTCCAAAGAGCTCTCTCTTGAAGAAATTGAAAAAGCCATTAAAGAGCTTAATAATGACAAGGCCCCTAGCCCTGATGGTCTTCCTGTTGATTTCTACAAGGCTAATATCGATTGGATCTGCAAAGACCTGCTGGATATTTATACTGAGGCCATTGCTAGAGGCTCCTTGGGCACCTCCATTAATAGGGGGATTATCAAATTGCTCCCCAAGGATGGGGACAAAGCGCTCATCAAGAATTGGAGACCTATTACTCTCCTCAATGTTTCCTATAAAATCTTCGCCAAGATTCTGGCTCTTAGAATTGAGAATATCCTGCCCAAGTTTGTGTGCCCTACCCAAACGGGATTCATTAAAGGGAGATATATTCTGGAAAACTTGATCACCGGCTGGGAAGCCATGAATTGGGCTAACATTTCTCAGCAAGATTCTGTCATGTTCCTTCTGGACTTTGAGAAAGCCTACGATAGAGTGGAATGGAATTTCATCTCCATGATGCTCGAGGTGTTTGGTTTCCCTAGTTCTTTTTGCAATTCTGTTAAAGTTTTACTCAAAGATGCCTTCGCGCAGGTCGACGTGAATGGCTCCCTATCTGACTCCTTTCCTCTTGGAAGATCCATCAGATAGGGCTGCCCCTTGGCCCCTGCCCTTTTTGTGATTGCTTCTGAAGCTCTATATTACATCCTAAGAGACAATTCTATCTCCCCGGCTGTTAAAGGCATATCTCTTCCTAATAACGATGAGCTTATTAACTGCCAATTCGCTGATGACACCGTGATCTTCCTTGAAGCTACGACTGACAATTTTGAAACCCTGTATCACAAGCTCAACCTCTTCTACAAGATTTCGGGTGCTCGCCTCTGCCACCTCAAGTCTGTCTGCCTTGGTTGGTATGAGCAGCCGCCTAATTGGTTCAAGAACTATCACTTTCAGTGGGGTGGCCCAAACAAGATTGTGAGATATCTTGGCATTCCCTTCTCCATCGACCCCTCCCTTAAAGATATGTGGTCTTGGGTCAAAGACAAGATCTTAAAGAAGCTCAATAAATGGCACAACAGGGCCCTGTCGCTGGCTGGCAGAGTGCAGGTTTGCCAAAAAATTCTTTCGTCTTATAATATCTATTATTCTTCGGCTTGGATGTTCAGTAACTATCAGATTTTTGAAATTCAAAAAGAGATTAGGAAGTTTCTTTGGTCTGATGGTAAAGGCAAAAACAAAATGCACGCGGTTAAATGGGAGTGGTGTCATACTAATAAACTCCTTAGGGGGCTTGGCCTAAAAGATCTTAAGCTCCAGGGGATTGCCTTGGCTGCCAAGTGGATTTTTCACTCTCTTGATGGCGATGATCCTTGGAAGGTCCTGGTTAGAAATAACATTGAGAGGGGTATCCCCAAGAAGGCTAAGTCTTGGAAGAATCTTCCCTTTAATGATCTTGTCCTTGGTAACTTTCCTGTGAACGTGCAAGGATCTGCTGTCTTTAGATCCATTTGGAAAGCTTGGAATTATGTGAAACACTTTATCACTAACAAGACCTTCCACGATGATACTCATCTTTACGGTGAAAGGTCCATCTGGTGGAACCTAAGGTCCTTTGGCAAGCCCCTCGCCCTCTCTCAGGGCTGCTCTACTAGGCACTGGAATAGTAAAGGCATCTCTCAATTGGCTGACTTGTTTGAGCATGACAGGTTAATTAGCTGGGAGGTTCTCAGTAACAAGTTTGACCTTCCCAGTTCGTAGAAGAAAACCTATAATTTGATCCGCAAGGCCACCATGAATCTCCCAGCCTCTTGTCAAATTGACTCTCACAGATTCTTAAGCATTAAATGGCCAGATGGGACCGTTATTAACAAAATTAAAGCCAAAAGTATATACAATACTATCGGGCATTCTGAGGCCATTATAGATCATATCAACAATGTGTGGTATTCTACCCTTGATACCCATTCTTGGAAGAATTCTTTTGAGATTCTCTGGAAAGGGCCTACTGAACCTAAGATAAAATGTTTTAATTGGCTTGTTATTCTTGATAGGCTCCCTATCAGAAAAGATTCCTTGGTTACTGATCATTGTCTTATGTGCAGGTTACCCGAAACTGGTAGACACATTCTTTTTGACTGTATGTTTGCTAAGGAAATTTGGCATATGTTTGACATTATGTATCCTTCGATTTTTAACATCATTGAGATTATTACTGGCCATATTGTTGGGCTAAAACAAGACTCTAACTTATTTTGGAAAATCCTCTCCTCTATTATTTTGTGGCAAATCTGGAAGTGTAGAAATGAAGAGAGATATCAGAACAATCCCAGAATTCTTACTGAGTCTTTTCAGAAACTCATTTATCTAAAAATTTTCTTGCAGGTCCACACTACAATGCTGATTGAAAAAGAGAAGCTCAAAAGGTTCCTTAAGAATGGCTTTGCCACGTTCTTCATATATGAGATGCAAGGAGGTTACGCTTGGAGGCAGACTATGGACAATCTGCAGTTATTTGAGAAAACTTACAAAATGCTGACCCAAGAGGTGAAGAACAACAGGAAAGTCAACAAGGAGCAGATCCTCATGCTGGCTCAGATTCAGGAAGCGAAGCGCATCGTCTGGATGGAAGGTGCCAAGGGGTGGACGGCCTGGGTTGATAACATAGAAGACATTTTAAGCTAGTGGCTGCTTTGTTTTATACTCGCCTCACTTTTTGTTGTATATGCTTTGTATATATTCCCATTTGCTCTAGTTACTCTTGGTTCTCTTGATGTGAGGCTTAGCCTCTCTTGAGCTGTACTCTTCGTTCCTCGGTGCTTCCTTGGAACTTATTTTTTGATCTCTCTATATATAATATAAAAAAAAAATTAGCTTCAAAATTTAGTTTGAACTTTAGTGGATGATATAATGCATCTCTCTCTAAAACAATAGTTAAATTGTTAAATTTCTTATAAATTAATTTAAATAATAATATATGTAAAAAAAATATTGTACTTATTAATTTTATGTTTTTATTTAATAATAGATAATATATAATAACAAATATAAGTTTTTTATTTTATAAATATAATATAGTGACTATAATTATTTTATATGTTATTTTATAATATATAATATTAATATTGTAAGTTTTAATGTCTATAATATTTATAATATACTTTACATATATAATAATAAAATATAATATATATAAATTTCATTTATTTAATAAATATAATAAAATAACTATAACAATTATATATGTTATTTTATAATATATAATATACTTATATAATATAGCTATTAATAATATATAACTATAATATATAAATAATATAATATAATATCTGTATATAATAAATAATTACACTATATAATATATTATCAATTTAATATTTAGTTTTGAATTAAATACATTAATTAATAAATTTTAACTTTTACTTTTTAGATAAATATAAAATTATAAATAATAAAAAGATAAAATATAAAATAAAATAAAATATTACAATTTATACAAATAGATATTTTCCTTCAAAAATTAATAATATTATTATAATTTATACATATAAAAATTTTCATTTAAATATAATGTAAATATTATTTCTTAAAAATTATTAATTCATATGTTTTATAATTTATAACATATCATGTGGTTGTATAATTTCTTCTTTTATCTAGTGTCTAAATCTAAATGTACAAATTGAATTTAATGATATTTACATAATTGCACATATTTAAATATTTAGAAAACCTGAATGTATAATTTGTATTTGTCCTCTACATTTATTATACATATTATGATGTGTTATCAACGATGTTGATGAGAAAATCAAATGAAAAAGTTTTAGTCATCTTGCATTATACAACAGATAATACTAGACATATTACATAATTATTACTATATTTTTCAATTAATTAAATGTTTCATATGATTCAAAATATTACTTATTTTATAGATTAACAATTAAAACATTGTGTAGACATTTTAAATATAATATAAAAATAATAAATATTTCAATAGTATCTAATGTATCTATTTTTATATTTATCAAACATTTATTATTATATTTAAAATTAGGAGTTGGTTGGGAGGGGCCTACCCTTCCTATTTAATTTGCCTCTCCATTTACAAGTACATTGGTTTGTCAAGATTATGAATAGCCTCTGTCATGCAATATATTGGTGCTTCTACATTGTCATGTAAGGGTTGGTGTAATTTTCCTTTGTTTTGGAAGACTAAGAATAATATTTAGTATCTACGTGAATAGTTTCTTTTGTCTAATAAAGAATGGATAGATAACATTTTTTTATCATTAGATATGGTAAATTTATGTATGAGAATAGAAAAGTGGGATTATTCAATAAAAAATGGGAAATTTGATAATTATCATAACTAAAATGTTAGAAATATATATGAATAACTATAACATATATTTGTAATATAAAATTTCTTATCTTGTCACTTCATTCAAAAAACTAAATTAATGAAATTTTTGTTTGGTAGAAAAGCTATTATTCCTATTATAAGAAGGTGTAGAGGAGGGAGATTGACTGCTCAGGACCCTACGTCATCAGAGGGTTTGGAACAACTAGCTGCCTTGATCTAGATACCTCACGCTAAGGGATGAATGGGTTGGAAAGGTTAAATGAATTGTTTAAGGTAAGTTTGATGTTTGAGGGGGTGAAAAGGAAGGACGATAAATCTATCACTTTCCTTTTGTCAACCCAAGGGTTTAGAAAACTAGGTGAGAAAGTTCCCGAGTCTGGACTGTAAGCCAAACAACTCTCTACCAAAGGACTCCAGTGTAGAAGACAGACGATAGCATGGTACATTGGCATCCTAGTTATGCATTGGTGCCCATATAGAAGGCTAGAGTACAAAGTATAGTCAAAACTAGCACCAAACTTACTAACAACCTGATTAGTGGAATATGACACAATAATAGGAACAAAAAGCAACTAAACTATTGAAATAGCAAGAAGAATACTTTAACTTAAAAGTTGGAACTTGATAAGAGAAAAGATGGAAAAAATAAAACTTATAGTCGATCCAACATCCCACAAGCTCCACATGAATGAGATACCTACACATAGTAGAACAAAGAAAAATGTTGGGGCTATTTCAGGGCTTGTTGCAGTCAAACTGACATTTCGGTGTTCCCACCTCCACAAATAACCAAAATAGCAACAATAGAGAAAGTACAATAAAGAAAGTATTAAAATGAAAGTACTACGTGTTATGCCAACAACAATATGCTATAAAATTAATACAACAATCCTAAATGAATGGATGTCACCTCCCAACAAGATGCTCTCAAGGAAAATGAAGGAAGATGTGAGCTTGCAGGCTTGTGAGTGCCAATGTTGTCATGACAATAAGAGGAGTAAAACCAATAGAGTATCAACTTGGAGCTTCAAAAATGGTGAAAATGCTATGAATTAAGTGTGTAGGATGCTCAAGAAGTGTGAAGAAGAACAAATGAGTGTGCGGAATTGTGTAGAAGTTCAATTGAATGAATGAGATAGTGTTTTGAAGATGAAATGGAGGCCAAAAGAGTCGTTCAAGGTTGATCGAAGGGCCAAAGGCATTATGTTACACCTCAATTGTGTATTTACTATTTACTAGTTATTACTATGTAGGGTAAATGTGAATCTAATTTGAATTCTAAAGATGAATAAATTGTGCTTGCACTTTGTTATCAATGAATTTATGGATTAATGTTATTTCATTTAATGATATATGAAGAAATGTGTATATGTGAAATGAATGGTTATTAATTTGATGTTCTAAAGTTATTGAGATGTATTATGGGTAATGCATATATTGTTGAATAGCTGATTACCATGGGCATGTGTTGTTTGGATGCAGGTATATGTTCAATCCTCCAGGAGCAGGGGAAGTATCACTTAGGAGAAGCTCTTTGTCAGGTAACCAGTAACGTAACCTATATGAGCTTACACACACTCATAGTAGAATTTTTGAGTCAATTTATTATGTTGGGAATTCGTAATTCATCCTTAGTTGATGCGTCTGCATTAGTAAAGGTCTTGATTACTATCGAGTGCATTATTAGATGATGTTTATATGTTTGGAGTTTATGAGTTCTTCTCTTTATTACTATGCTTGTATTGATAAGTTAAACATATGTGGAATATCTATATGTACACATATGCATGTTGATAATAGACCATACACATAAAGGAATGCGTACATGAGGGTACATAGGTAGACATATCTATGCACACTTATGAATGGGTTGCTTACACACATGGAACTATTGAATGGACCTTACTACATGTATATATATATATATATGTATAGATATATTGCACGTAGGTACATATCAATACAATAGTAATTGTGTATGAGTTTGGTGTGCAATCAAATGTGTATATATATATGTGTATATGATATATACATATATTCATATGTTTACATGTATCAATACACACGTATGAGTGGTAAATGGACATGCCCATATAAATGTATTAATACATGTATGCATACATATACATGTACACACACACACATATATATGTGTATATATATATAAATATATATTAACACATATATACATATACATATATATATGTATATGAATATATATTTAAATATGTTTATATGCTTGGAGGTCAATTAACATAAGCAATGCTTAGAGGCTGATTTATTACATGAACATAGGCCGATTGTATATAACAAATACAAAGAAAATTGTAAGGCCGAATATAATGTGTATTAGAAATGAATAAAGATCGAACTATATGCAATATATAGTGTGGGAAATAAGTCGATATGGAGAGTTTGACTTAGTCAATGCTTTGAGATATAATACATTTGACTTAGTAAACAACAATTACTCTTGGGATGCCTTATCATATGGTGATGGATTAATACCAACAACAAAGCAAATGCAAATGCATGATGATAGGATAAGTTACAACAAGGTGATGAAATGGTCAAAATGTCATTTAAGTGCCAAGTGACTCTTCAATACTCTATTTTCTGCAAAAAACAAAGACTTGGTCAACTTGAGCATATTTTGCACTTTGAGAGTAGACTGCTTCAGTGAGAAAGGCCACACCAAACTTAGAGGGAGAGTGGTTACTTTCTTAGCACCATATTATGAAGTTCTAATTGTTATAGAAGTACATTTTGGAAATAATTCGATTGTCACCATTTTTTCATGTGAAGATTGAAATAGTCATAAGTTGTTGTCAAACTTAGAGGTCGACTTGTAACTTATTTTACTGAGTAAACTCTTTGATTTCTACCACCTTTTTTCCAAGTGAAGTGAGTTGAATTGCATAAAGTTTGTTGTCAATTGATTTACATGCCTTTTCTAAAGGTTGTGAAGTCTCCATCTTGCTATATAAATAGAAAGGCTTATGCTCTCTTTTGGGATGCATTCCATTTGCATTCTATTATATTCTATTCTCCACTTCTAGTTTGCATTATTCTACAAGTTCATTCTGAGCATTGTGTGAGAGCTTGAGTATTTTGAGAGAAGTATATTATCAACTTGTGAGAGAGGTTTATTGAGGCATTGCTTGTGAGATCAAAGAAAAGCTAGTTGCCATTTCAGAAAGTCATGCAACAATCAGTCAATTGGACAAGTGTATTACAAGCATGAGGATAAATCTTCCTTTATTTGTCTTTGTTTATGAAAGATTGATTCGTGAGTGCTCTATTTGGTCTATTGAGATTACTTGCATTAGGAAAAAATAACATTTTCTTTTAAAGGAATATATAAGCTATTTATGCTATTTTTTTGAAGTGTTTGTAATTTCTCCATAATAGGAGAATTTTTTTTTCATAGGTATTATTAAATACTAGATACAATTAAACAAGGGTAGTTTAAGGGTTACTAATAGCTTTAAAGTTATTTTATTAAAAAAGATAGCTAGTGGGTTACTCCTGGGATTGTTTATCCATTGAAGGGAGGGAACTTTTACATATGCTTTATGAGTAGAAATACCCTAGAGTATGTAGGATAAATTATAGGTTAATTTTGGGGTTGAAGATTTCCCATGAGAGGGATTACCTATGCATAGATTATAGTGGCCTTAAGTCAAAATGAGCTTAAGTAGTGTAAGTAAATAAATGACCATCACTCAAAGTACTGAGTTAGAACACTTTGGCCAAAGTAGTATGATTGTCTTTGGCTCCACTGTCATTTCATCATGTCCATGTAGTGCATTCTAGTTGGAGATTGTAGGGTTACACATTCTAGTCATGTAGGACACAACACTAAGCTCAATATGGTTGTTGTGTGAGGTTACTCCACAAATCTATATGTTAAAGGGTAGGGTTGTCTATCGTATGATAGATGTGTGGGGGACTGCATATGAGTCTATGGTTGGAAGAAAAGTACTTGAGTGATGCTTCTCCTTCTCAACATATGACAAAAGACCAAGATTTAGAAACACAGATCATAGACTATATATATCTATTGCTTTGAAGCTCAGTTGAGATATGTATGTACTTGTACACATTCTTGGAATATTGTAATTTGTGAAATTATTATATTGGAAGGGAACCTTTGTTGTATATTGTTATGGAATCTATGTTCATTTATTCTCAATAAAGAAAATAATTTTTTTATTGCAATGGTTGTTACATAGTTTATTTACTCACCAAAGTGAAAACTTAGGAAAAATTAAGTTTCAATGAATGGTTGACATGTTACATGTGGTATCAGAGCTACCAAGTTTAACTTTGGAACCTATGAGATCATAATAATTTCCTTCCAACATTATCTAATGTTTGGAATTCTTGTTCCAGGATGGTGCATCTCAGGTTAATGGCTATAAAGTCTATAATAAAAAATCAGTGCTACCTCAAGGCCAAGAAGAAAAAGAGAGGCCATCGCTAGGACAATTTAGGGTACCAACCATGACAATACCATTTGGTTAAGTGACACTAAAACCTTTAGTCATGTGCTTTCTTAGATCAGTGATGTGAAAAGAAATATGAAGATGGAGGCTAAGTACAACTACCTACCTTCTGTCTCACCAAAGAAGTCTGACTCATTATCATTTTCTAGGGATGTTCCCTTAGAAGGAAGTGTTAGTCCAAAATTTGTCTTTAGGGACCCAAGAGTTCTTCCAATGCTGGAAGCAATTGTAATTTCCTTGAGTAATGATTTTGAGGGTTATTTACCTTTCAACTATACATCGGATGACAAATCTGAAGGATATTATCCATTTTGGGATAGGTATGAACAAATGAGAGATGAGCAACAATCTCAATCTGTAGGGTATACTCCATTAAGTTATGTGTTAGAGAGTGAATCCAAGGGATACTCTCCACTTGACTATATGAATAGTCTCTCCATGTAATCAAAATGATATTGAAATCCTTGAGGAATGAATAAAATCATATGTTTATCAAAATGCATGTACTTAAGTCTTATGTGAAATTATTTATGTGCATTTGATAGCTCATTTTAATCTTTTCCATAAGATGAATGATAGAATGATTAAATCTAACATGGATAAACATTCAGGTAAAATTCATTCTTGTGAAGATGGTGAGGACACGAACCAATCTTGGTGGAAGCCAAGAAGTTGGGCAAGGAACAATAGGAGTTGAAGCTAGATTGGACCAAATCTTAGCAAGGTTGGAAAACCTTGAACAAGAAAGGGTTAAGGATAGGGTTGAGAAGGAAGTTCTAAATAATGAGGATGAGGTAGAAAAATCTTTTCATGAACATGATCAAACTCATGATCAAGAGAAAGAGAAATCTCCAATATCATCTAATGAAAAAAAATAAGAAGCGTATGGATTTTGAACTTTCCAAAGATATGAAGAAAACTACCCCACCCAAGTTTGAGGGAAGTGCGAGTGGAGATGAGGCTGAGGCTTGCTTAGTCAAAATGGAGAAGTATTTTGAGATTCAAAATTATACTAAGGTCACCAAGGACATGCAAGGAGCATACCGGCTAGTAGGAGAATCCTCTAACTAGTGGATGAATAAAAAGGTGGAACTCAATATTAACTCATGGAAACTGACATGGGGTGAGTTTGTTGAAATTTTTTGTAAGAGATGGTTTCCTCAACTCTATTTTTACTAGAAGCTCATAGATTTTTAGAATCGAAGACAAGGTGATATGATGGTCAATGAGTATTAGGAGAAGTTTACCCGTCTTCTGCATTATGTTCCTATGTACCAAAAGGATGAATGTTTCTGAATTAGAAAGTTTATCATGGGACTTAATAGTCATATCGAAGGAGAGATGGACATGCACGATCCAAATACTATGGATCTTTTGTATGAGAAAGTGGTCAAACAAGAGTAGAAGCTCAAGACTATCTCCATCCATCAGGAAAATAGAAACCGTAAGAAGATTGTGGGAGTACAAAGCAACCCAACTCCAAAGAAAGTGAAAGTTGTGAAAAATGTGCCCAAGCAAGCAAAAAAAGGATCTCGTGGTGGTGGGAAAGAATCAAAAAGGAAATGTAAGAGGAATGGTTCCAATGGTGGGAATACCAACAATGCTGGTGGAAATGCTAGTAAATTTGGAGAACCCGGAAGGAAGAAGGGTCTGAATACTAGTTTTTTTACATGTGGAGGAGACCACTATGCTAGAGAATGTCCCAATATCTCTTCTGGGTCATGATATTATTGTAATACACTACCTACCTAACAAGTGATGTTCCAACAAAAGATACATGCAGCTGTGGACAATCACCAGGCAGAGTATCAAGTGACTCCAATTGAAACTCCAAGTATTTTGTTTGGCTTACCCATTTTTGTACTTATAGATACTGGTGCAACTAAGAATTTCATTTCACCTAGAGTAACTAAGCAATTATCTAGAAATTTTGGATACATGGAAACGTCTTGGGATGTTGAGTATGCAAACTAGACAAGAGCAAAGGTGGAACAATGTTTGTTCAAAGATAGGATATAGCTACCTTTCTTTTCTACAGAAGTAAACCTATATGTCGCACATTTAGGATCCTATGAGTTGTCCTATGCATGAATTGTCTATGAAGACATAGGGCTAAGGTAGATTTCCATGCTAAAATTGTAGAATTCCTAGATGATCTTGGTAACCAAGTGAAGTTTCAAGGGATACCTAGAGAGGTCAAGATTCATGAAATCTCTACAATCCAACTATTAAGGGATGAGAAGAAAGGGTGCAAACTATTTGCAGTCTAGATAGAAGAACTTGAAGAGAACCTTGATAACTTTGGTTCACTGAACTTCCAAGAGATGAAAGAGGGTGAAATGGATGAAACAGGAGTGTCAGATATGGAGTCTAAGTATCCTTTACTGATAAAGTTTTTGGATGAATTTCTAGATGAATTACCTGGTTTAACACTAAAAATGATATTTGACTTCTCTATAGATATAGTTCCAAGTTCTGAACCTATTTCCAAGGTATCTTATAAAATGACAACAATAGAGCTAATGGAGCTCAAGGAACAACTAGATGAATTGTTAGCTAAAGGGTTGATAAGACCAAGTGCTTTTCCTTGGGGAGCACTAGTCATCTTTGTGAAAAATAAATATGGTACTTTATGTTTGTGCATCAATTATCACATGCTTAACAAAGCTATGGTAAAGAAAAAGTATCCATTGCTACACATTGATGATCTTTTTGATCAAATGAGGGGAGCTACCATCTTCTCTAAGATAGATCCGAGATATGGATACCACCAATTGAGAATTAAGGATGAAGACATCTTTAAGACTATATTCAGAATAAGAAATGGACACTATGAGTTTATAGTTCTACCCTTTGGTTTAATGAATGCACCTGCAACATTTATGAACATGATGAATAGTGTATTTAGGGATTTCCTAGATAAGTTTGTCTTGGTTTTCCTAGATGGAATCCTATTCTATTCTAAGGATGAGGAGGATAATTTTAGACATTTAGAGATAGTCCTACAATGTTTAAGAGAACATAAGTTGTATGGTAAACTCTCTAAGTGAACCTTCTTTCAGAGGAGAGTACACTATCTTGGGCATGTGATCTCAGTAGATGGAATCTCAATGTATCAAGCTAAGATCAAGGTGGTGCTTGAATGGCCAATACCCAAGAATGTATCTAAGGTAAGAAGTTTCATGGGTCTAGCGAGTTATTATAGAAAGTTTGTTCCAAACTTCTCCAAGATCACCTTTTCCTATTACTTCTTTGCAAAAGAAAGGGAGGAAATTTGAGTGCACAGAGAAGTGTCAAGTATCCTTTGACCTACTCAAAGAAAAGTTGACTACTGCACTAATCTTGAAAGTACTAGATCTTAAAGGTAACTTTATTGTTATCACAGATGCATCAAGAGAGGGATTAGGTGGTGTATTAATGCAAGAGGGGCAAGTAGTTACATATGAATCAAGGAAGCTAAAACCTTATGAGAAAAATCATGCATCGCATGATTTGGAGTTAGTAGTTGTGGTTCACGCATTGCAAATGTGGAGGCATTACTTGTTGGGGAAAACCTTTGAGATCAAAATTGATCATCACAGGTTAAAATATCCATTTACTCAACATAATCTGAATGCTAGGTAGAGAATATGGTTAGAGTTAATAGCTGATTATGACTTCAATATCAGTTATATTAAAGGTAAGGAGAATCGGGTTGTCGATGCCTTGAGTCAAAGACGTCATATTGTTTCAATAGTGACTATTTAAACTAAATTTAAAATTCAAGTGTTGCAAATATGCAAAGAGGATGAGTACTACTTACAAGTTAAGCAAGCACTCACAAGCAATCCACAAGATATTAGGTGTGAAGTTTTTCATTTTGAACCTAATGAATTACTTAGATATAAGGGGATAATGTATGTACCTGATGTAGAAGAGTTAAGGAATCTACTATGGAAAGAAGTACATGAAGCGCCATACTTTGGACACCCTGGTGTGACTAAAATGATGGAAGATTTGAAGCCATTATATTTTTGGAAGGGGATGAAAGGAGATGCTACTAGATTTGTGGCTAGATGTCTTGAATGTTAAAGGGTGAAAGTGGAGCATCATCATCCTGTAGGCTTGTTATACCGGCATGATATACCAGAGAGAAAGTGGCAAACTTAATAAGTATGGACTTTGTGCAAGGGTTTCCTGTATCAAGGAATAAGCACAATTCCATTCTTGTGGTTGTAGATAAACTTACCAAAGTAGCACATTTTGTACCTGGGAATCTAACTGATGGAGCACCTATCATAGCAAGAAAATTTGTGCAAGAAGTTTTCAAGTTGCATGGGATTCCTGAGAAGATAATCTTGGATAGGGATGCACAATTCACTTCTAGGTTTTGGCAAACCTTGTTTTCTACACTAGAGACTCAACTGAATATTACCTCAGCATATCATCTAGAAACAGATGGAGAAAATAAAAGGGTGAATCAAGTATTAGAAGACCTACTTAGAATGTATTGCTTGGATCAATGGTACAAGTGGGAAGGCTACTTACCTTTAGTGGAGTTTGCTTACAACAATTCTTACCATTTTGCGATAAAGATGGCTCCTTTTGAAGTGTTATATGGTCAAAAGTGTCGAACTCCTATAATTTGGGATAAACTTGAGGAAAGAGTGAGTCTTGAGCTAGAGATGTTGGATGAAATGGAGGAGCAAGTTAATATTGTTAAGCAAAGGTTGGCTAAAGCTAATGACAAACAAAAAAGCTATGCTGATGCTAAGAGAGTACCCCAAAATTTTGTCATAGGTGACAAGGTGTTGTTGAGAGTGAAACCTTACAAAAGCTCCATTAAGTTTGGAAAGTTTTCCAAGTTAGCCCATGCTATGTAGGACCTTTTGAGATTCCCAAGGAAGTGAATCTGGTAGCTTATTGAATTGTGTTGCCACCAGCTCTTGCTGGGATGCATAATGTCTTCCATGTGTCCTACCTAAAGAAGTATATACAAGGATATAATCATGTGATTTATTGGAATGGTTTACAGGTGTAGGACCCCAGAGTGGTAACTCTCGATCCCATCAAGGTGCTTGGAACATGTAATCTTCACTTGCATAACAGTGAGGTTTTGCAATGCAAAGTCCAGTGGGACTAGTATGTGGAAGACTCAACCACTTGGGAAGACTATGCTAAGATTCAACAAAAAATTCCTCATGTTTTAGATGCATTTGAGTGTACTTGAAAAATAATATGTTGTTTGTTTTTTTTGTTTTATATTGCTACATAAAATTATCGGGGATGATGATTCACAAGGGGGGAGTATGTTACACCCCAATTGTGTATTTACTATTTACTATTACTATGTAGGGTAAATGTGAATGTAATTTGAATTCTGAAGATGAATAAATTGTGCTTACACTTTGTTATCAATGAATTTATGGATTAATGTTATTACATTTAATGATATGTGAACAAATGTGTATATGTGAAATGAATGGTTATTAAAATGATGTTCTAACTATGGAGATGTATTATGGGTAATGCATATATTGTTGAACAACTGACTACCATGGGCATGTGTTGGTTGGATGCAGGTATCTGTTCAATCCTCTAGGCGAAGGGGAAGTATCACTCAGCAGAACATCTTGGTCAGGTAACCAGTAATGTATCCTATTTGAGCTTACACACAATCATAACTTAGAATGGTTGAGTCAAATTATTATGTTGGGAATTGGTAAGTTATTCTTAGTTGATGTGTCTACATTAATAAGAGTCTTGATTACTATTGAGTGAATTATTGGATGATGTTTATATGTTTGGAGTTTATGAGTTCTTCTCTTTATTACTATGCTTGTATTGATGAGTTAAATATATGTGGAATATGTATATGTACACATATGCATGTTGATAATAGACCATACACATAAAGTAATGTGTACATGAGGGTACATAGGTAGACATAACTATGCACACTTATGAAAGGGTTGCTTACACACATGGAACTATCGAATGGACCTTACAACATGTATATGTATATGTATTGATATATCATACATAGGTACATATCAATATGATAGTAATTGTGTATGAGCTTGGTGTGTAATCAAATGTGTATATATATGTATATATGATATATACACATATTCATATATATATATATATATATATATATATGTACACAATCGATGTAGTTGTTATTACTATAAGAATGTTAACTGGGTTGTATTCATTTGTATATCGAATGTATACATACTTTATTGGCATAGGATATATATATAAATATATATATTAACACACACACACACACACACACACACACACACACACATACACATGTATATATATACATTTAGGTGCCCAATTTTTAATATGTTTTTGGCATAATTTTTATGATTGAAATTCAATTTACAATTGTTGGACTTTGATGTTTAACTTTTGAGAAATTAGAAAATTACCTATAAATACAAGGTCTTTTTATCAATTCAAATCCTATAGTTTTCATGAGAGAGAAAATTATAGCACAAATTATTGTCAAAGGTGTTCAATAGCATATTTATTAGTCATTTGTTGTAGCATTCAAGATATCAAGCCTCATGTCAAAGTTATCTTCATTCATGCATGTTTTTGGAACTAATATTGTGATGTAGGTTTCAAGCATTCAAGTCCAAATTCAAGCATCAAGATCAACATCCAATCAATCCATTTGTGCAAGATCAAGACCTTGGAGAGATTTGTTAAATTTCAATCTTTCAAGGATCTCCATTCAAGGGTTTTGATGAGTTGCAACATAGCATTGTTCGTTCATCATTCCTTCCATTCATGTTTCATTTCACTTCAAGTTTTAATTACCAAAATGGGGTTTGACCAAGGCAAACCTCATTCACCAAAACAAATAAATTTTCCCTCTTTATGTTTACAAATCTTAGGTTGAAGAATGTTAGAATTTAAGATCTCAAGATACTAATCATTATAAACAAGATATAAATAAAATAAAATGAGAATCATACAAGCATATATTTTACACATTACACAAGATATACATGGGGAAAACCCTTCTGGCTAAAAAACCCCATAAAACATCATTTTTTGAAAACACTTACAATAATGGTCTATATAACATAGACCGAACTTGGGGAATACTTCTCCATACTTCCACATGACCAATAATACCTCATGTGCATAGTGATACAATTCACTATTAATCTCCAAATTGTACATCTCTCAAATGAAAGGGAACCTCCTTAAATATAGGAGGAAGGTGACATAATACTTGAAAGGGTATTAGTCACACCTATTCAACAAGTTCCATTCATAAATAATCAATAATCTAATTATTTGACTATAATTATTTAAAATGGCATATGCTCAATAAGCATATAATATATAAGGCTTTATAATATTATATTAGAACAATATATAAATTTTATAAGAGTATTGACTTGTAATAACATTATGTTCTAACAAATAAGGATTGAAGATTGATCAAAAGTGCAATTTTGCAAAGTTGTCAACATTGTCGTCAAGCCACAAAAACTCACTTGTAAAATTTAATTCCAACTTTCTGATTGTGAAATTCAGAGGAAGCAGGAGTGTAGATCTAGGAGCAGATGATTGCAAAAGTATATTTTGGATCCATATAGAAAGACCCATTCACCCTAGGGTGAATCTCTCCTAGGAGGACACTCAACAACTACTTTTGGTGACAGGTACATAAATTCACAACCCTCTCAAATCTATTACAAATTTCTTGATTCTAGTAGGTTAAGGTTTTAAATTGATGATTCATGTTTTACATTGCATAATTTCCTTCATTTCGTATTTTCCATTTATCTCCCAAAAGTGCATTTTAGGTTGATTTACCACGAACATCCTTAGTTATAAGGAAAACAACAAGATCTCTATTAAGATTGACTCACCTAAGGGTTGAAATTCAATATTTCCCTAGGGGATCTCATTTTCCTAATGAAAGTAGGGAAATAGGTAGATTACGCCCATTCAAAACCTACCTCACCTATTCCCCTTCATTTCAATAATTTTAATGGGAAACAAGCTAAGAACTTTAATTGAGAAAAAATTAGCATCCTAAAAGCATTCAAGAGCAGTCAAGAGAAAAATTATCAAGATTATTTCAACATTTCATCCTTCAAGCATCATGTTATATGTTATGTGAGTTTATGTTCATATTTACATGCATTTTTCTTATGTGTACAATAATCTTCCTAGGTGATGAAATCAATTCAAGTCAAGCAACAATTGATCCTTGAAGGTGATAAGTATGACTTTAGTCCATCAAGGAGATCAAATCTAAGTGGTGAGTTGTAGTGAGGTTTTCAATTCTTTACTTGTTTATCAATTAGCCTCTATTTAACCAAGGATACACTCTCTATCATCATAATATTCCATTGTGGAGGTAGAAATACCAACATAGGTTTTGACTTAGGAAAGACCCTATATGACACAACCCTTCCTCTCCTCTTATGTTTGTAGGTTGTAGATCTAAAGTGAGTTGGAGGAATATTTGAGGCTATTTTCTCATTCATGCATTAGAACCCTACAAGTTGACAAATCATGAAATTTTTATTTTCTCACTAACAAATGATGCTTCGACAACAACACCAAAAGATAGAAACTATGGACTAGTGTCCTAAGGCCTGCATTTTTAGATGTGAAAAAGGAGGATAGTCTAGGGTACATTGTGCCTTATACTTGCAAGATCAAGCTAAAATTTATACCTCAGGTGAATCTATGTCTGTCATTTTCATTTTTGGATCTCAAATTTGTCTGTATGCATCTAGTTTATCAAAAATAATAATGAACTACTATATTTTCATAGTTTACATAGAAATCATTTGTATCATTCAAAATTAGCCAAATACCAATCATAAATCAACTAGATACATTACATCCACACACAAAAACAAGGATTAGAACCTTGATCCACCATTTTAACTCTTCCTATTAGGATTTGCAGTCAAGTAGTTTTGAGATCATTTCCAATCCTTCAAATTGGGAAAGGTGTGATTTAGGACCTAGATCCCTTTTCCCAACCAAACATCTTTGGTGAAATTGACTGTTTCAAACATTAATATCTTTTGAAATTTTAATTAGAGCTTGGATTCTTTAAATTCATCATTATTGCATACACAATTTTCACAATTTTTTTTTAAAAAAGTGAAAAAATGCATTTGCATTTTGCATCCAAAAATCATCTAGGGTTAGTTTCAATAATTACAAAATAGATCTAGTTGAAGATTACATTGATAAATCTACACTAGGTCATTCAAAATCTGAAATAAAATCTAAAAGTATGGAAAACATTCATTCATGCATTGACATATAGTGTAAAAGAGGAAAAAGTGCATTGTGTTGTAAAATCTTTGAAATATTTCAAATTTCTAGGTTTGTCAAGATAGGATCATTGAATTTTTGCATTATACAATCTGAAAGTTTTCTTTCCAAGTGCATTCATTGATTGAGTATTATGGAAATTGCTTGCATAATTGTCTTTCATATTGTACACTCCCAAATATGTTAAAAACTAGAAATTTATTTATTGTCATATCTACATAGTCATAGAATAAGGTACTAAAACACTATAGAACACATCTAAATTTTGTAATTAGAAAAAAATACCTTGCTAGTCTAGGATACACCATGCCCTTGACCAAGCTATTTTTTCTTAGATTTTGGTGATAGTAAACTCTTAGGGTTCTTTGAAATATTTGGTTGATGTTTGATGTTGTGTGTTTGACAATGACCATCCTTCATGATGAAACCCATGACCCTTCATCTCCCAATTCATATTTTTCTAATGAGGATATTTTGAGGCAAGGGGAAGCAATCATGGATGAATTCTTAATCAAAATAATACCTAATATTGAAAACAACATTATCGTTTGTCCTTCACTAGCATGGCCTACTCATCCATATCATCAATCAACAACACCTACCATACCTCCACTTTACATGTTTTCCACCTTACATAAAGAAAATGATTTAAAATTCATACCCCAACCATTACACATGAAAGAACCTATTAATGACAATCAAGAACATTCCATGCCACCAAGTGATCCTCCATCCTATGAAAAAAAGTGAACAATACACCCATTAGTTTAAAGAAAAATGTTATGGACAAGGATTCAATATTTTTTCAAAACAAGGATGTGATATAAAGAATGAGCAATAAATACACACCCTCTTGGAACAAATATCATCTGAAGATACAAAAGGAATAGGGTAACAAGGTCTTCCACTTTCATATAAAAAAATTACTCCATCCTCCAAACCACATAAACCTCATAGAGACATTAGAAATGGCCTATTAACTGCTCTAGATTCTTTGTCTAAAACTAAGTGTACCATACAAACACTCTTACAATTGGAGTTCATTAAACAAAATCCTATGCAAGAAATAAGAGACACTCAATGGAAGAATTAAAAAGCATCCTTTTATGTGTATCATATATTTTTTGTCATACTTCTAATGAATGCCATACTTTCAAGAACATATTAGATAGCTAAGATCCTTGTAAGGATGACTATGATAACATAATAGACTAAATAGCTATGGCTTTTCTCATTGCTATGTGGTAGTTGTAGTATCATTAGATACTCATTACCATGTGCAGGGGGAACAAGATATTTTTATGAAATTATACTATCATTGAGGAGCAAGGCGATACAATCCATATAGGCTTTCTACCACCCTTACAATTGGGGGGAAAGAGTAGTTAGCTTTTTATAAAGTGTATTTCTTTAAACAAGGGATCCTCTATCTCCTCTTTATCTACTTAAAATATTAGTGTAGAAATTACACTAACATTTTAAGTGGGGAATATTACCCCACATATTACCATTATCAAGTAAAATTACCCATTTGTAGTTTTCATATTATACATCCTCTAAAGGTGTGGCCTTGTTTATCATGTTGTCTATCTTTAGCAGTAATATCGTATCGATCGATGTTCACTAAAGTGTCAGTTTCTTAATACATGTTATGTCCCCCTTTGTGGTGGAATGAAGCTTGATACCTCCTAAAAGTGTGACTTTTCACGACATCTTATGTCACATTGGTGGTAGTACTATGCTTGGTACTCCCTAAAGTGTGACCCTTCATTTCATGATTCATCCCCTCTTAGTAGTTGTGTCATGTATGATACTCGAAGGTGTGACCTAACATATATTGGGGTGAAGCCACAATAGTGGTTTACAATTTGATGAAGGAAAATTGAGAAAAAATGACCCCATGGCAAAAAAAATTGTTTTAGGGGTTCAAATGAACCTACACGTTCGACCAAACCAAAAAGGGGTTTGACCAAACTAGGGTTCAAGAAAACCCATTAATTACTGGACCCACATTTCCCGCCCAAAAAATGAAAGGAAAAATGCATATTGAAGGGGGTTCAAATGAACCTTGGTTTGCTCAAACCCCTGGGGGTTCGCTAGAACCCCCGGGTTCTAGTGAACTCCCCTTTTCCCTAATTTTTGACCTTGTTCACACAAAAAGCCTAAATTTTTATGCTTTGAAGCTCGGGTTGAGAATGAAAATGGAGGAATCTTCAAAAACCTAATTGGAATCAGGAAGTCCTTGGAACGAGCTATCCAACGAATATAATTTTAATATGTTTTGGTTTTATTATGTATTTGTTTTTTTAGTTTTATTAAACATAGGTTTTTCATTGAAAATGAAAGTCTTTGTTCTGCACATGTGGAAAAACAGTAGATTATCAAAAAAAAAATTGAAAAATATGATTGCACTATATATTGAAGTTCTTAATCCAACAAAAAATAAAAATTTGAATTTTTATATATACAAAAAAATTTACGTGTTATACAGTCGTGCTATGTTTGAATTGTCATTGGTTTGACTTCAAAACTTGATTAAAGAAAAAATATTCAATAAAAAAATATCTAACCAAATGGAGGCACTATATATTGGAGTTACAAATCTAAATTTGAAAGAATTATAATTTTGTCCTTCATGGAAAAAAAGTTATGCATTATACGGCATGCATCACTTTTTAAAAATGTTGTTTTATGAAAAAAACCAGTTTTTGTGGGAGATGGAAAAAGAAGTGCAATATGATTCCAAAAATTTTGAAAAAAATATTTTTAGAATCTACAAACAAAATGTGACAAGACTCTAGTTTGTATTATCTTCAAATTCCTCATGACTATAGGTGCCTGAATGTGAAGATTTAGTTAAAAATAATAATTTCAGTGTCCAGTTTGGCAAAAAATTGTAAACCACTATTGTGGGATCACCCATTGAATAGTGTCCTTTGACACCCACAACCTTTTTGGTGGTGTTACTTATAATGCCCCTTGAGGCATAGCTTTTTTATTGTTTGTCCCTTGTGATGTAAAACTTTTGCACACCCCCTAAGGTGATGTTCATCCTTAGTGATATTAAACTTTATGCACCCTCTGAGGTGATTTTCCTCCCTATGATATTAAATGGTCCCCTATGATGTTAAAATTTATGTGGTCCCTGGAGTGTGATAAAAGATAAATTCATAGATTTGACATAACACAACATGTTGATTCATGAACTTGAGCACCTTTTAACATGGCCACCTAGCATAACACAAATTGCTTGCTAGTGGAGCCATGTGTTTAATGAGATACCTACCATAACACAACTTTCTAGCCTTGTGGAGACCATCATATTGCGTGGAAACCAAGCATAACACAATTTTCTAGCTAGTGGATCTATGTAGCTCATGAATGACTTAACATTTAACACAGCTTGCTAGTCCTCATAAGAGTATTCTCTTATCTAACAACATATTCAAGAGATGATGTTTGGTATTTGAGACAAATTTAAATACTAGGTTCTCTTTTTCTTACTAACTCAAATCCTTTTAGTACTAACCTTGTGTTTTGTTTGGTGATTATTGTATGTTTTTGCATGTTGTTTTGTCTTTTGCATTGTGTTATGTTATTTATCATGCTTAAATTCTCATGCATGCTTTATGTTATCATGTTGCATTTCACCTCACATGTGTGTTCCTTTGTCCTTATAGTTTATTTCCATATGACGTTGAATCCTAGGGGCTAGTGCATCCCTTAGATTCAATGCCATCCTATCTCTTCCATATTTAGATATTTGAACCCCTCTTTAAACACATTCTTACTTTAGTGTTTGTCTAATCATAAGTTCATATTCTCACTAATGTGGGGGCTAAATATAGTGTAAAAAATTATCACCCTTGAAAATTTCATGTTAGGTTTAGCTCCCCCTCTGTGCTTAGATCTAATTATGCACTAATTGGAAATTTTATAAATATTCTTGGAAAATCAAACATGGGAAATCAAATTGCACATATAATAATTTTCCTTTGACTCTTTTCATTCCAAAAAACTAAGAATCTAGTTTAAGACATACTATTCCCTAGACCAACTTTTTGGCTCCATATTTGAATATATATGTGTCAATAATTTATTATTTGAATTTCCAATTTCAATTGTCAGTTGTCGACATTTGGTTTTTGGTAAATTAGAAGAATTGTATATAAATACAAAATATTTTCACAATTTTAATGGGAAGCAAGATAAGCACTTTAATTGAGAAAATTTGAGCATCCTAAAAGTATTCAAGAGAAGTCAAGAGTAGAATTATCAAGATTATTACAAAATTTCATCCTTCAAGAATCATGTCATATGCTATGTGAGTTTATGTTCATGTTTACATATATTTTTTTTTATGTGTAAGTTAACATTTTTAGGTTATCAAATCAATTCAAGTCGGGCAACAATTGATCCTTGAAGGTGATGAGTATGACTTTAGTCCATCAAGGAGATTAGATCTAAGTGGTAAGTTACAACAAGGTTGTCAATTCATTACGTGTTTCTTAGTGAGCCTCTATCGAACCAAGGATGCACTTTATTTTATCATAATTTTCTATTGTGGAGGTAGAAATACCAACATGGGGTTTGACTTAGGCAAGCCCCTATATGGCACAACACTTCCTCTCCTCTTATATGTGTAGGTTGTAGATTTGAACTGAGTTGAAGGAATATTTAAGGCTATTAGTTCATGCATGCATAAAAACCATACAAGTGGATAATTTAGGTGCATTTATGTCTACCCTTTTCATTTATGGAACTCAAATTTGTCTGTCTACATCTAGTTTACTAGAAATCATAACAAACTACTGCATTTTCATAGTTTATATAACTCATTTGTATCATTCAAAATTAGTTAGTTAGCAATTATAAATCAACCATCCATCACATCCACACACATAAACAAGGATTAGAGCCGTGATCCACCATTCTAACTCTTATTATTAGGATTTGTAGTTAATTGGATTTTAGATCATTTCTAATCCTTCAAGTTGGGAATGGTGTGATTTAGGACCTAATCCCTTTTCCAAACCAAAAAGGTAATTACATATTACCTCCTCAAAATAGATGTATTGAAAATGATATGCAAGCACAATATTTAATAGCAATGAGGTGATTTAGTCTCTCATATTGTATCAATATTTATCTTTATCTTCTCACTAGGAATTTGCAAAACAGCAAAATGATAATCCTAGTGTGACATAATAAGTTATTAGGAATAAATTTGTAAAAATAAAATAAGAAAGGACTTATGATTTATACAATGTTTTAGGATACCACCTAAGATTGACTACAAGGTCAAAAAACTTTAAATGGGCTATCATTTACAAAACAAGGAGATAAATATTTAAAATCATCTTAAAAACTAAGTCAATTTAGCCTACACACTTGAGATATTTTTGAGCTCTATGATGATGGTAATGAATTTGAATGATTTTATAGTCTACAAAGTCCTCTTGAGACATTGATCATGGTGATGGAAGGTGTAGTTGCAATGCTCTAGTATGAGTTAGTTACAAGGAAAACATTCATTTTCAATCAAAATATGTTTTTTCTTTAAAAATAGCTTGAATATAATGATTTATGATACATTTGTAGTCAAAATAATTTTCACTTTGTGTATAATGTTTGTATTTTTTGTGTTTTTTATTTCCAAGGTATAGGTAGAAAACTCTTGGTTTCACAATAAAATTATTGCTAGAATCCATGCAATAGTTGTGGGACTATTGGAACAGATTTATAACCACCACAATAGTTCTTCAAAGGCAGTAATGGTCACAATATCAATGGAATTTGTTACATAAGCGTACATAAGATATGAACCATGATTGGATCTCCAAGATCCTATATATACTTCCTAACATAGATAGAGTAGTTTTAGAGATAACCAATTTAATAAGGGTTACCATAACCCTATAATTTCCTCCATACAACATTGTGTTGTGTGATATATTGACATATTGAGGTAAATAATAAGACAAATTCTAATTTCCTTAGGTGTGTAGATAATGTACCATGAATCTACTAGAAGTCTAAAAGACCATTTTACTATCTATTATTGGGCATGTGTTTGTTTTTATCAACCCTTGATATCTGAAATATGGTGAATAATTGGTACAATTATTTATTGATCAACGTCATGGGTAGGAGAACCCTAGAAGAGAAAATGAGAGTTTCTTATTAGATATTAAGAGATTGAATTTTATCCCTTAAAAAATATTTTTTGGTAATCATTTATAACAAAACAAGTTACAAGGGAGAATGTAGGCTTCTCTATGGTTGGGATCCCATTGTCTAGTAGAATGAGGTACACATATGAATATTTTGTTGGGTTATGGAATTATTGACCCACACTTATAGTGATTTATATAGGATCACATGAATGAGGGAAATTTTTTAACTTCCTTACATGGCAGATAGGGTGGTCCTTCGGGCATGTGGCTCTATATCAAAGTAGTCACATTATTGTAAGAAGTGCTACCCTATAGAAACTAGATGGGGAGGACCATATCAGTTTTTAGTTGGGTTTAGAAGATGGTTTAAATACACCATCATCACATACATGATACAAAAATCCTTGTACTATGTGTGAGGCTATGGACAAGGATATAATATACTAAGTGGAATATAAAATTATTACATCACTATTGGAAATGAGGGGATTGGTTGAGGTGTAACCTATTAAGAGGTTTCCTTAAATTAGTTTGGTGAATCATGACTTATAGAGTTTCTTTCTATAGATATAATATATAGCTCGAATAAATAGGAATAATTTTTTATCAGTGAGGATATTTCTAGACTCCACTAAAACCTATAGTCTCCATGAGGGTTAGTGATAAGAAGGTAGGTAGGATAGAAAGAAAAAGTTGGATCAACCTCATGCCACCACAGTACAAAACCCATAGCAGTAGAATATAGCTTATATTATTGAGATAAAAACGTCTAGAGGAAGAGAGGGTCCATATGGAGTAGAGGGTGAGGTTATATTGGATTCCATATGGTGGGAGGGTGACCCACATTATTTTTTTATATTAAGAGTAAAAGGAGGGTTTTAAAAGGTATAACTCACTTTTATATCAATAAGAATTTTTTTTGTCAATCTTCATCTCTCGGGCCTCCTAAATATAATGGTGAGGTCTAATTTGTTACAAGGGGTCACCTATGAGAATTTCCCTATAAAAAACTTATGGTGAGCACCCAAAAAAGAAACCATTTTCCAACAAAAATTCATAAACCTATATCTACAAAAAAATAACCACAAATTTGCAAAAACAACCTGCATAAAACCCTCATACCTTGTAATACATTCATTCTTTCCTATAGGTGTTGGATTGAACTATGCACTAGATCTTCTCCAACAAGGGTTGAAAAACCACAACCATGAGTATGATACCAAAGGAAAGGAAATTTGCAGCCATCCATACTAATTTCCAAATAATTGAAATACAAAAATCTACACAAAAAGTATTCAAAATGCATATGTGAAAGAATAAACAACATACCATAAAAAGTGACACTTGAGATATACCCTAGGAAAACCCTCAAGAGGAAAAAATCAATCTTCCAAAAGCATCCATCACTCATGTATTATTTTGCAATGAAACCATTACAATACATCTTTAGAGTCTCCATGAACACTTCTGAAACATAATCTCTCTACAAACACTCCATGTGAACAAGCATGTAACCACACATCCCATGCCATGCTTCAACTCTCACAAATGCAAACAAGAGATGCTTCCAACCCCTTAGCCAAAATGGCCAACTAGCCAATCTAAGACATCTACCCATTTGCTTTCTTTTATAAATATAAGCTTGCACAAAACTACCAAGTGGTATTACATAAAACCATACGACCAATACCATGCACTTACAAAACCATTAACCCCCATATTTACTTTTTGGTACTAATTTTTCCCAGTAGTAAATATTTACTCAATGTGTGACCCCAAGCTAAATATTTATCACAATGTTACACACAACACATAAAGTGGCCACAAGAATGCTAACCCCATGTGATGCAAACATCCCTATATCCCCTAAGTGCAAAAAAAAATATATTAAATTACATTATAAAATTATGCAAGGTCGACAACACACCTTTTCATAACAATGAAAAAATGTAACTTGTTGACTAAGATGTAAAGTCTATGATTTCTCCATATCATTAATCACCTAAAATCCAAATAACTATTGATGTATGTCTCTCTTATATTTGTATCAACATGAAATGCTAAACTACTTTTCCTTCTATATGTATGACAAGTACTTATAGTCATTGTTTTCCCTTTAAGAAACATAAAATTTATGAAATTTGAAGACATTTTTTTCTTATTTAATTTAGTCTTTGTGTGCCCTTTTACATCATAACTTGTTTGTATGTAATTTAGGTTACTTCCATACAACATAACTTGTTTGTATGCAATTTAATTAACTTCTTTTTCATTGAAACAAAGAGATAAATACTTGATGCACAAATATTTCAAAATTTTTTTAATCTATTTTACTATTTTTTTTATTTGTATGTAACAAAGACCTTGATGATTGCTAAATGTCCTATATTCACTAGAAGAATAAAATAAATATAATAATCAAATTAAATATATTTAAAATTATAATTTTTATTTATTTAAGATTGTTTTAAGTACTACAATCCTACAAATTAACTTGTTATAACCATTCCATTTTCTGGTCCACCCCAAGGTTGAAAACATAAATTTCTAAGAAAAATATGAGATATAAGGTGAAAATATCACTTTTATTAGTGTATATTACATTGTCTGAAAATGGTTAGATTGAAGTTACAAGAAGTTGTTCTTAATTACAGTTATATAAACTATAACATCTTTGTATAAACGTTCATGATCAATCGACAATCTATAATCATGTTTTATGCCCTTCATATGGTATGAAAGCATGTTAGAAACTTTGTACCTATGCGTTAAAATCTGTAGAGCAATATGTGATTCTATGTTGTGAGAGCAGTGTATAAGCATATTTAGAGGTGTTAATAAAGGCATATGTAGAAGCATTAGAAAAAAATATTGTTGAGGTCTATTTTTATTTCTTAAAAATCCTCAACCGGATTTGGAGGGTTGTGCAGTAAGAAAGAATACAAAAAACTGATATTATTAATGATAGAGCAAGCTTCTTAGATTTTTTTCTTGTATTTTTTGCTTCACCATGGGGGATGATGTGAATGCATGACATCAAGGATTACCTCAGCACTAGAAGAATGGAGCATGAATGTGACCACTACAATAAACCATGCAACATACAAGTGCCCTAGTGCAATGAGTTTGTTGTGATAATGAAGCCATGATCTAATTGCTAGATCCACAAAAGTGCCACGAGCTTCCTAGATATAAAATCAATGGGTCATTTTCTCTCTATGTGAGAAGAGAGTCAAGGTAGGTGAAACTATGAAATTAATATGCATCACAACTGTCCTATTTATTTTTATTATCCTTTTTATTCCAAGAAGATGTGCATTCTAATGGCGAGCCTGCATATAGGTAAGGCTACAATATTGTATTTAAGTTAGAAACTTGATTTTATCGTTACTTTCATTCCCACTATCGGTCTCAATGTTGAGGCTATTGAGTTTCAGGATGTTGTTCTTTTAGTTTTTGCAAAGAATGTTATATTGTGTATGCGTATGGGAAAATTCAATGAAACTGATATAATGCTGTTAGAAGATTTGAATAAGGATGTCAAGGATTTTGATACTTTTGTTAATCTAGTGACTGGAAATCTTCATTTGGGAAAACCATTTGTTTAGTTGAAATTGTAACATCCAGAACATTTTCATATCTAGTGTGCCATTATGCACTGGTATGTTGGTGAGGGTATAGAAGAAGGAGAGTTATCAAGAGGCCAAGAGGATGGGGACCCACCAAATCATCCAATCAAGAGTGAGACACTCTTCATTTGTCATATATGGAGATTCATAAACGGTTACATAATCATTTGAATTCATCTCTTATTACTGCATTAATTTTGTTAGACATAATTTCATACATGAAAAATTCATCAAATAACCTCTACACAAACTTGATATGATGAATTAAAATCAATAATCTTTAAGTAATTTAGTTTACGAGTTTCTAGGAACCTTTATTCTGTTTCTTCCATTTTTAATCCAAAAATATTTGTTTATGAAAGTCAGCAATTAGAGACTTTGCATTTTGGCCCTTGCTCTTCAAGGATCAATTCCAATATACGGAATAGATGCTTTGCATCTTGGCCATTACTCTTCTTTCCCTTTTCTGTCTTCATTTTAACTGCGTTTTTTGAAGATCCCATTGCCTCCATACTAACAATGACTACACAGTTAGCAAAGCCCACTGTAGACATTTGATTAACCATTGAGCGACTGTGACATTATAACTGAAATTAACTTTAAAGAACCCCAATTGTGATGTTAAAAAGAGAAAGGAACTCCCTAATTGTGCTCATGAGATAAATCCATGGACAGATTATGATCTGAAGGGTTAACGTGGTTGTTGGTCATCCATATACAAACTGGTAAGTTGATTTCACATCATTCTTGCAATTTATTTTGCCACTTGATAGGGCCCACTATGAACAATTCAAAGCTGCAGGCAGTTAATGCCAAATGAAGGACTAAATTTTGTTGTGCATAAAAACAGTATTAAAGCATAGAGCATTAGATGGTAAATAATAAAATTTCATTAGAAAACCTAATAAAGACTAAATTATAGGTGAAAACCACCAAACAACGAAGCACGCCAACAATAAAAGACAACACACAAATGGAAACTGTGTTGAAGTACAAAAAGCTTTCTACAAAGTAAGTCTCTTACAGCTATGGCAGGAAACCTTTTTGGATAAGGATGCAGAACGGTAGATAGTTTTAAAACTTTTGTATGTTGGTATGGTCTCAATTGTAAGAAATTTATTTTTATAATGTAGAGAGAATATTGTTAGAATTCTTTATCAGTGAGAGGAAATCTTCTAAACTTATTAGAAAATTATGTGATTAAGCTTCACTAGACATGGATCCACACATTTCCATAACAACATGTGAAGATAAAAAATACATGAATCACACAATCACTTTTTCATGGTGCATGCACTTTTTGACAATATGTTACATCATATGCAATAATAAATCCATGTCTCAAAGTAAATTAATAAACAATAAATTTTAAAGCTTAGATGGTTCCTTGCTTTTGAAGCGCGAGACATTTTCTATTGACTTATTATTAGAACATTACAATTGTACCTTTTTTAATTACTCAATAAATTTGAAGGAAATTCAAATCTTAAAATTTATTTGTAGGTTCATAAACAAAATTGATAGTTTTGTCCTCATTTTTCAAAAAATTCATATTTAATTCTTAATTCCATAAAGCTTAAATATAATATGATTTATATATTCTAAATCAAATTAATATTAATATTACATTATAATATTTGGTAATTCATTTGTTAAGGTTTATATTATGAAATACTTTTTTGTCAACATAATATATATAAAATATAAATTATAGACGAAGAAATCAATTTATCAAAATTGCTATATTTCATATACTAAGATCTCTTTGTGCACTTGCTTAGTAGATGGCCAAAAAAGTAATCTAACATATGGACAATAAGATAATAGGGCATCTCCTTGTCTTACACCCTCCATGACTATTCATTGAGTTGACTCGTTCCTTAAATCTAATGGATAACAAGATGGTACCATACTATAAATTTTTAGGGATATGACATGTTATTTCTTGAATAAGATGTAAAATCTATGCCATGTGCATCTCATCAATCACCTAAAATCCAAATAACTATAGGTTTCTCTCTCTTATATTTGCACAAACATGAAATGCTAAACTATTTTTCCCACTATATGTATATCAAGTACTTATAGTCATGGTTTGTCTTGTAAGAAACATGGAAATGTATGAAATTCAAAAATACATTTATTGTCATAAATTTAGTCATTGTGTGTAGTTTTACAACACATATTATACATTCTAGTCAGGTGATCACACAATACTGTGTCCCACTTTTAGGTCAAAGTAGGATATTGAAATCAACTTTTTAAGCTAAATTTTCACGTTTTGACACATAGAGAAACTAAACCATTAAGAATTTATAGACGATCTGAACTAGAAATTTTAGAGATTTAATGTGGAGATTATAAATGTATTTCAAAAATAATAATAATAATTTGTGATTTTTTTGAAAGCATAATTTTTAATAACTTGTTTTTATATACTTAACAACATTTTAAAAAGTGTTGTTACTTCCATACACCATAAATTTTATTGTAGAAAAGATAAAACTATACTTTTTTAAACATAGATTTGTAACATTAATATCTAGTATGTAAATACCTTTTCATAATTATTTGTTGCTTAATTTACTTAATTTTTAGAAAACTAAATTGAAATTAATTATAATTTAGACATGTTGTTGTCACTACAAATTGTCCTAGGTCCACAACCTCTAATTCTTCATCATTTCCCCTTTCATCCTTAATAATTAAATAATTTTAATTATTTAATTAATTCATTTCTAACTTTATATTTTCTTCTCTTGATTAATTAAATAAATTTTACTTATTTAATTACGTCAATAATACTCCTTTCTTCTATGATTAAATAAATTTTATTTATTTAATTATTTACCACTTTTTGCTATAATTAAATATTTATTTCAATTATTTAATTATTCATTAGTCTTTTTTGTCATTAAAATAAATAAATTTTATTTATTTAATTGCTTACTAATTTGTCATTTTCCTCTCACTTTTGAATTAAATTGTTATTTAATGCAAAAATCAACCTTGTCACATGTCCTCTATAATTAAATAATATATTATTATTTAATTAATCATTTTCCTCTCAAATAAAATAATTTTATAATTACTTGAGTTCCTCCTACTACTTTTTCTGTGCCAATCTTATCTTCCATACCAAATCTTATCTCTCTTGTCTTATTTAATTTCAACCCTTGATTGAATTGTCTTATAATTCAATCTTACCCATTTATTTCTTGGCATTGCCCTAATTTTTCCCTAACCCTATTTCATACTACAAATTTAATTCTTGGCCATTGATTGACACATCTTATTAACATTCATTCTCAACCCTTCATTCAAAATTTTATTTTCTATAAAAGACCCTTATCCTTGTCATTTTGACATCTTAGGTACATTTAGTTCATATGCAAGTACATACTATTAAAGTGTGAGAACAATCTTCAATATTTTGCTAGTCATTGTCATAGGCCATTATTGCACACTCAAATATGAGGGCATTAAGTACATTCCAAGCAAAATGGAGGTGAAGAAATGATGGCATGAAGACTTTATGGTGATATTGCTTTATATTTCATGTTTTTTATGCTTATTTGTGCTCTATTATTCGTTTAGGGTTAGTTTTTATGCTATTTTACATTAACCTAAATTTTACCCTAGATTACATTAGTGAACCTGATGTGAAATGAACAAGATTTTGCATAATTTTTTTTAAAGTAGTTTTTTAGGTTCGCAACGTGACTACTAGCTAAAATGATGCATTTGCTAAATGATAGTGACACAACTGACACCTAAAATGCCACAATTGCTTCAGAATTAAGAATATCCCTTGGGTTGCTTTCATTTCGGATTTCTAGTTTAATCTTGGTTAAGAGTTTTTATTTTCATCATCTAACATTAGGCCTGCATCATATTAATCATTGGTTTGGTTGAAATTGCTCATTTTTGTGGTTTTTTGCAGCTACAGGTTCTTGTGACACATCTTCTTAAGGCATCACTACAACTGCTCAGGACATCATAACATCACTAGTTTACATCCATTTTTAGATTTTCTTGTTGTTTCTGGTTTCTGGTTTTAGGCTTTATTAGTTAACATCCATATCATATCAGTTCGGTTTCTATTTTGGTCAAAATTGGTCATTTTTATTGTGTTTTGTAGTTACAAGGTTAATTCGTCGCAAGTGTGAAGAGATTCATTGCAATTGCAGAGGGAACCACCAAATTTGTGCGATGCAATCCCCATCCAAAATTTTGCATTCAACAAGTTATGAACCGCATCTGTCAATGTTTGTTAGCTGCAACTATTAGTTACAGTGACACAACTGCTTATTTTCTAGAATCTTTAATTTTCTTAGGATTTCTCAATTCTGTCTTTTAACATCTAGCAGCTTAAGATTTTTCTAGTACTAATATTAGCTTTGTAGCATGTGGTACAGGTTGAGAGGAGGTATTTTCATTTGATTTTGCTAACTTCTTGTCTTGTCTCACTTTGCAATTTTGTTTAATCATACTCATTTGGTTAAAATTGACTTGCATATTCACTTATTTGGGCTAAAATTTACAACTTACATATTCCCTCATTTGGTTTAAAATTAACCTTGCATATCCACTCATTGGTTCTAAAATTAACAACTTTGTTTCAAGTGTCTTCTTTCACATATTTCTTTGAGGGTTAAAATAAATCATTGTTCTTCTTTGCCTTATGGTTTTGCATTTTGTTGTAAAGGTTTGTATGCTCTTCTCTCACACCATTTTGGTGATCTTGAGAATCAAAAACATCTCTTAAAACTCACACTATCACCTACACATTTTGATTTATTAAGGTTAATGAACACCATGCAAGTGTGAGAAAAAGGTGTAGTGTATGCTCTCCTCTTGCACTTCGTGCAATCTTGGATATCAAAAACAACATACTTGTCTAACTTTTTTTTACCCTTAAAGGGCTTGCGTCCTAATTTGTGAGAGGGAACAACCCAAGCGGTACTTTTATTTTGGTCTGCTATACAAATAATTGTGGTTGTGATGAACATCATTAGTCACCTAGTATGGATTTCCTATACTGACAAAAGTATCCCTCAATATCCATGATATACATGAAAAACCTTTCTTAAGGGCTGGGAGGCCTCTTAAATGAGTGAACTGCTACATATATAGGCATCGAATTATCTCAAAAAAATGATTAAGAACCAACTAGTTAGAATCCACTCTTGTGATTGAGTTTTGGCGATGTTCTTAGTGGTAGGGTGTAGCCCCGCAGCCTTAAGATTCTTATGCCCAACATTTGGCTCCCTTCAACTATACAAAAATCCCTGGCTTATATAAGTCACTTGCCTTTTGGGCTTGAGACTTTCCATGGAGAAGGTGATTGCAGCATCCTTCCAGTGCAGGAGGCCCCTACCCATCCACTGATGTAGGCAAGAGGTGATACATGCCCTAACAAGGCTTCTTGTATGGGTGTCCCTCCCTTGCACCAAAGGAGATTCTTAGAGTGAGTCTAAGATTGTCGCCATTGGCCAATTGACCTTAGGCATAGAAAAAGTGTTTTCTATGTGTGATATTATTTTTGATATGTGCTATACCCATGGAAATTTGAAGTGAATAACCCTAGAACATACACATTACAAACACACTTTTGACATTTTCAAACTAGCCCAAGTGTTTTTAGACTATTTATATAGTGTTTTCTAATCATAATTTTGCACAAATCAGATCAAAATTGAGTCCAAAACCATCAACTTAGGGTCAAACAATCTGTACACCACAATTGACTATCATTCATCACAACTTTCATTTAGAACATTGCAACTATTACATAGAACACCACAATTGAGACTCAAAATGATGCAACTACCTGTTGTTGAAAATTTTGGGGAAAAATGAGATAATCCATTTTTTGATCAATTCTTAGGCATCATCTTCTCCTCTGATCACATACTTGCAAGCTTTTATACTTTTCATTTCCAGTCCATCCATTCTTCCATCTTTGTATTAGTTGCATTTGCCATAGGTCAAACATTAGGTCATCTCTTAACTTGCATAGATCTTGTTGTAGACTTTGGTTTGGAAGCTTATTAGACTTTAGAGTAGCCCATAGGTTACAAAATCATATTTGTCTTGACTTCATCTTTCCATCATTGTAGTCCTTTTTCATTTAGGTTGGCTCCTAAATTCACAAGGCTAGCTTGAGCCCACCTTTTTCAATTCGTCATTTCACTCCTTACCATCATTGAAGTATTGACAAATCAGATTTTATCCTTGGAATATATTAGTTTGATTAGTAACCTTACCTTAGATTTACCATAAGGTGCTTAGTTATCACAATCTCAGTCATCATTTTATGTCATATTAGTATTTTCACCACCCATCATTCTTTCACATTTGTATTACATTTTGCATACCTTAGTCTTAGACATACTCCAAATATTGACCTCATTGTGACATCAACTTATTGACATCTTGAAATCTCATCACTTTGAATCTCTATCTTGGTACCTTCATTGGGCATATCCTATACTATGAAAAATCCAAAAGCATAGTTGCATAACCTTGGCCTTAGTCATACCTTGGTCATACCTTTGCATAGTCATACATTATTTACACCTTTGCATTACCATACCTTAGACATCATACCATATCACATTCACATCCACCTCCTTGCAATTCTTTTATGGTCGAAACAAGGTTGCAAAAGAAAAAAAAATGATTCCAACAAAACAATGAGTTTTTCAACCCCTTTGGTAATCCCTCTCACGGGGCACCTAGACCACCAACATCATTTTCCAATCCATTTGAAAAATTCATCATTAGAGACAAGGAAAGGAATGTCACCATATACGAAGTAGAGGATCCTTCCCAAGATCCTGAAGTGGCCTCTTTTGTGGAAGAAATTGTGGCATTGGACTCCCAACATTTCCTAGCTAAACTATTGTCAAAAGGAGCCACATTACCCCATGGTTTTAATGTTAATACCCTCTAGGAAGTGCCTACACCAACTAAGCAAATTAAAGGATACAATACACCTACTTCTAGTGGCTCCATCCCACAAGTCAACATATTTATGACATTAGGAGGATCCACACCTCAACATTTGGAACCCAAACCATGACACAAGGAATGACATCAACTATGACACAATCCATGTCAAAACCCTTTAGTACTTCATTCAATCCATTTTCCACATCCAACACCATAGGGACATCATCGTCCAATCTACTTGGCATAAACAACTCAACCAAAATACCAAATATTTTTATTAATAAGACTCCCAAAAAAAATTCTATACCAAATATAGGGGCCTCTCAATATACCATTGTGTCACAACAAGGGAATACTCCTCATATACATGCACAACACAATACCCAAGGGTCTATTCCACATAACACACAAGGATCTTCCACACAACATGGAAACCAAGGACCTTTCACACAACATGGCAATCAACATCCACATGGTCATACATTTACAAGTTCATGACATACACAATCCAATCCTCCTTACAACACTCATATTCCTACCCCCAATCAAAACACTCATAACCAAAACCAAAAAATTTCATATACATACATAGCCCATGCATAAAACCACAATCCATCATATACACACATATCCAATCAAAACCCATCTCATAATATTGGATTTCAACATTGCCAACATGGAATCTCAAAATACACAAGATAAATCATTGACCCAAGTAGACATTCTTGCAACTCAAATGCTTGCTCTACAACAATAAATAAAGAACAAGCAAGTGTCCAATAAGAAGACTTACTCCACAAAAGACTTATGTCCATATCCATTTGACAAGAGTCTATACATGCCTCCCTTCCCACATGGCTACATCACGCCTAACTTTCCTAAGTATAGAGGGAAGGGAAATCCTATCAAACATGTGAGAGAGTTTTCTATATCTTGCATAGACATTGCATATGAACCTACATATCTAATGAGACTATTCACGTGAAGTCTTACAAGACAAGCACTTGAGTGGTTTGCACACCTACCAACTGGCATAAGAACATGGGGAGACTTGGTAGACAAATTTGTAGAACACTTTGCATTGAACATTGACAATGAGATAGCAATTTACACCCTATGTCATACCATACAAGAAGAGGGTGAAAAATTTGTGACCTTCTTCCAATGATGGATGGGTTTGGCAAGTAGATGTATTGTCAAAATACCTGAAAAACAAAATGTTTTCATGTTTATAGAAAACCTCAACTCATACTTGGAACATGAGTTACGAATGTAATGTTGTACTTCATTTGTGTACCTAGTAGAGAAAGGAATTATCCTTGAGAAGGATCTCATAGAAAAGGTATAAATTAAGACTTCCAACAAGAACATGAACACTAAAAACACTTCAAATGACAAAAATAAATGTTGGGCTTGTAACAAAATGTGACCAATGATGGAGTGGTTGATACCAAGGCGATACACATAGGCCCTTCCATTACACTTAAGGGGTCCCACATTTCCAACAACACACCAAGAAATCCTGATCAAACAACAAATGTTGTACATAACACACAAGAATAGAGAGTCTAAAGGAAGTTTCCTAGAAGACTTAAATACACTCCTCTAGGGGATCCAATCGAATCTATCTTCAAAAAAAATTTGCAATATAATGTAATACCACTTCATGATGCAAAACCATATGACCCAGGGCGGTTCAAACCATCATGGTGGGATGATAATTCCTTTTGTGACTATCACTGAGCTAAAGGACACCCCACTTCATAATGCCAACATTTGAAGAATATCATCCAAGACCTTGTTTAAAACAACACTATCGAAGTCAATGGACAACAACAATCTTCTAATAGCGACCATATAGTATTCACAGATCCTTTATGTGACCATTGAAAAGGAAAGGCTTCCAATTTAGGTAATAAGAGCACCAATTCTTCCAATACACTAATGCCAAATTTGATTATACTAGCATAGTAAATCACATTTGTGTTACCAACAACTATTTCAATACCATTACCTTCAAAGAAACTATCAGAATGTGTTGTCAATACCTGTCAAACTAAGGTGACTATTCAAGGTCCTCCTCCAAAACAACAACATCCATCCAAATCCTAATACAATCTACTTGACCATTTGGTGAAGAAACCTGTGCAAATCTCTATATTCTTGAGCTATTGTGTATATCACCTGACCATCAAGCCATTCTTGACAAGGCCTTGCAAGACACTACCATTCCCATTGACCTTGATGTCAATCGCTTCCAAGAGATGGTGGGATACTTGGATAATTCTCATCATCTCACCTTTTCCGACCAAGGCTATTCAACTCAAAAGAAAAATAACAATGACCCCCTTCACCTTGAAGTCTTCATCCATAAACACAAAGTCATATGAGTCTTGGTAGATGGTGGAGCAGGGTTAAACATTTGTACCCTCAAACTAGTTAAGATATTAGGATTTTTGAAAGAATCTGTAGACACAACAAAAAGAATTGTTATCAAAGCCTATGACAATGAGGAACACTCTTCTAAAGGAGTTATCACACTGCCCATTAGAGTTGGACCCATAGTTATGGACACTAATTTCCAAGTCTTGGACCTTGACCTTTCATATAACCTCCTCCTTGGTCAACCATGGATCCATGACATGAAATCTATACCATCCACATACCATCAATGCCTTAAGTTTCCCCACAAGGGTACCAAAATCACAATCCTTGGTGATCTTGACCCTTTCCAATATTACAACTTGAGAGGGACTACCTAACAAGTTCCCATAAACCAAGAAGCCTCATCATCCACCTCATCTCATTTCATTGAACCTTCCACCCTATCCAAAGCATCCACTTCCAAACCTCCACCTACCAATCCTAAAATCAAGTTCAAAGAAAAAGGGTGTGGTGAATATCACATGAAGACTTCTTATTTTATTGGCAAGCTCACTACTCCTAAGTCATATGGAAAACTAATAGTAGACTGTAAAAGACAATCCAAGGTCACCATCCATATGCCTCTCATGACTACTTTCACAAAATAGGGAGAGTTAAGTAAATAATCCATCAATGAAGAAGACATGACCTCCTGGCTATATGAAGAAGAGAGTGAAGAAGTGGTTCCACCCACACAAATACCCATAGAACAATATGAAAAATGATGTAAAATAATGAAGAAAAAGGGATATGATAGGTGTAGTGGACTTGGATTAAATACAAGTGGAATGACAAAACCCTTATCAATATTGAAGTGACCAAAAGGCTTAGGGCTTAGGGCTTAGGGCTTAGGGCTAGGGTTTAAGCCTATTAATATTTGCACTCCTCATACTAAGGTGATTTCGACTAAGGAAGTAAGTGATTATGACAATATCAAGAAATCTGCACCACCTGACACCCATGAATCATCCAACACATATGATGATGGCTACATTGAGAGTGATTCCAATGAATACAAATGGGATTCCCTTGTCTCTAGTGAATACGATATAGCTGAAATGCTTACCAAACTTGACCTATCTAACACCATGACTCGAGATCCTAACAACAATTCTATCTTTACCATAACCACCTTAAACCCTGACACTACCAATGATGGCTTGTGTCTAGTCTACCCTCAACTCATCGATTGGGACCAATAAGGACCACACATCCTGGACATATTTGAGAATGACAAAGCCATTGCTAAGTTCATGGGATTACATGAAGGAATTCCTAGTGGTTATCATAGAGCTTGGTTTACCATTGACTTGGATCATGTGGCATAATTTTGGGAGTTTGTCCTCCCCTCTAGTCATAAAAGTAAAAATAATAAAACAAAAAATGATGAGTCTCTAGGTGAAAACCGCAAGGCACATTTAGACCAAGAAAAAGTAAAAAGAAACGACATATCCAAGGGTGAAAACCTCTCTGAGGAACCCAAGGATGGAAGGTTGGAAATTCTTCCCATTTCCCAAGAGAAGCCATCAATGGTCAATGAAAAATCTATGGAAGTCAACATTGGTATAGATGAAAATCCCAGAATCATCCACTTTGCTGCATCATTGACAGAATCATAACAGCTTGAGTTCCATGCTTTCTTTACAGATAGACAAATCAATTTAACCTTTTCCTACACCGACATGCTAGGAATAGATCTTGACTTGATATTGCACCATTTTCCATTATTCCCCGACATCGAACCTGTCGAACAAAAGCTCAAAAAGATGCACCCACAAATAGCTTTATTAGTCAAGGTGGAGTTGAAGAAACTATTAGATGTTAGCTTTATTAGATCTATAGAATACATAAAGTGGATTTCTAACCTTGTGCCAGTGACAAAACCAATAGGTGAAATCCATATTTATATAGATTTTTGAGACCTGAATAAGGCATGTCCTAAGGATGACTTTCCTTTACCAAATAGTGACAATTGTAGACTTGACAACTGGATATGAGATGTTGTCCCTCATGGATGGCTTCATGGGGTATAACCAAATCATAATAGATTAAGATGGCCTTCACATGTCCATGGGGAAATTATTGTTGGAATGTCATGCGTTTTGGACTTAAAAATGTTGGAGCCACATACCAACGCACCCATGACTACAATTTTTCAGGACCTTATTACTCTAATGGAATATTACGTGGATGACTTGCTATCCAAATCATGGACACGAGGTGACCATTTTCAAGTTTGAGACAAGATCTTCAAGAGAATAGAATAATACAAAGTGAGATTGAATCCCAAATAGTGTGTTTGGAGTGACATTAGGAAATCTCCTAGGTTATATAGTTTCCAGACAAGGCATTGAATTCGACCTAGAAAAATTCAAAGCTATAATAGACATTCCTCCACCCACCAACATGGGTCAACTACACACATTACAAGGATGGCTCTAGTCTATCAGATGATTCATTGCACAACTGGCTAACAAAATACATCCATTTCAGCATTTTCTTAGAAAAGAAGTACCATTTGTGTGGACAAAAAAGTGTCAGGAAGCTTTTCAACAGGTTAAGGATTACTTACTAGCACCACCAGTATTAATGCCACCTTTAATGATATCAAGCTTCCACAATCCATAATGTTCTTTGCAATGGTTTCTAGTTTTGATTGTGTGAGAATTTTTTACATCAATCAAAACCAAAAACCATTGCAAAGAACATTAATGCCACCTGTCAATGAGAGACATCTCATTCTCTACATTTCAGCAACAACATCTTCAGTAGGGGCATTTCTTGTGTAAAATGATGATGAAGGCCTTGAACGAGTAATATACTATATATCAGTCGTACCTTGGCCAGTTATGAACTCAATTACAATACCATAGAACATGCTTTTCTTGAAGTAGTCTTTGCTACTCAATGACTTAGGCATTATATACTGAACCATCAAAAAAATTTGGTCACCAAGATAGACCAATTGAAATATCTTCTCAATAAAGTAGCATTGATAGGATGACTGGATAAATGGGTCATGATACTTAATGAATATGATATCTAGTATGTTGAAAGAAAGGATATAAAAGGACAGGTTATTGCAAATCAACTTGCATATGCACCAACCAAAGCCAATCATCTAATAGTCTCTGATTTCATAGATTAGTCAATCTCTGCTTTGGAAACGCAGGAAACATGGAAACTATAATTTGATGGGTCTCACACAAACCATGGATCAAGAGAAAACATACTATTTATCACCCCCCAAGGTGATACCATACCCAAAGCATTTAGAATTTCCCTCTCATGCACCAACAACATAGCTAAGTATGAGGCTCTCCTCATAGGACTTCGCATGGAAATAAAATGGAAAATCAAGCATTTGCAAGTATATGGGGACTCTCAACTAGTAATCCAATAGGTCAATGGATTATGAACCAAGGATGAAAAGTTCGCCCCATACAAGTGAATGGTAGAAATTTTTAGGAAATATTTTAAAAACTTGATATTTCATCAGGTCCCTCACATTAAGAACAATGTAGCCAATGACATGGCTATAATTAGCTCTCTTTTGGATATCTCAGACAACGTGCTTTGATATAAGTTTATGGTAGAATAGTTGTTGATCCTTTTCTTTGACATCCCTGAGTCTAAGATGGTCTACAAACTTGTTCGATCCAAGTGGATACTTTTGTCAAAATTTGAAGTGTTCCATATGCTCTTGAAATTGTCTCCATATCGAAGTGCTCAGAAAAATGAACCCAATGCAACTTGAACAGAGTCAAAAGGAGCTTGAATACACTCAAGATATGCTCAGTCAAAGTTGGGTCAAATAGGGTACTAAAGCCCGGTCATAAGGGAAAAAAACCATAATCATTCTAGATTGGACAAAAATGGTGTCAAAATGAAGAGCTCAAGAAATGATAACAACGCCGCTCATTTCACCTGAATCGGTGCTCATACATCAAAGTTACAGCTGATCAAAGTTCAGAGTTGACTTTGCTAACTGGGTCGTATGAATGTTTACATCAACATGATGTTAGCATGACTTTAGCATATTGACAAGGCAGACCATACCGTATGGATGGTGACATGGATGAATTAGGATTGGACATATGACATGGATGCTGATGTGGCAGGTGATAGGGCTCAACGTGTCTTTGACTAGCGAATGATAGAGTGACATGTGGCCCAATCACTAGGTGCCAGGTGGCACCTCGACATATCTCCTCTAGTGTTGGTTAATTGAACAATTAAAAAAGTTAGTTTTACTAAAAAGGTAGTGGATGGGATTCGATCCCATGACCACCCGATAACCACTCCCTATAATTTTGCCATCATTTGTGCCTTACATACATGTGGCACTGCTTCCTTTTGATGAAGAAGAGTTTAAATTTGGGTTTTAAAAATAGAAGGGGTGGTGGTTGATCCACCAACCTCCCCACCCCCAAAATCATTCACAACTGTTGAACCATCGATGGTGCTGAGAGTATCTCGAGGATTAGTAACTTTTAAAGAAGCTAAAATCCCTTAACTTAAAAGATTAACCCCTTTTACTAAAAGATCAAGTCCTAAAATAACATAGTCCGAAAATATATGATAATAAGGGCTTCAAATAATATTTTAAAATGTTAAAAAATGTTATGTAAAAATATTTCAAAGATTATCTTGTAAGGCTCAAAATTATAAGAGCCATTATTTAAAAAGGGGGTGATGATTACTTGAATAGGTTAGAAATATTTTAAGGATTTATCTCTATAAATAGGGAAATTGTGAGGATTTTTAGTTGTAAAGGGGAGAGATGATTGATTTTGTAAAACATATGGTTATTTTCCATATTGAGTAAATTTTATGTATAAAAAGGGGGGTATAGGCTTGTGACGGGGAAGTAAGTGGTGATTATTGAGAGAATTGTATTTGGAGAATTGGGTTTTCATTTCTATGTAACGAAGGAGTGTCATGCCATTGCACTTGAAGGAGATGAGCTTGTAACTCATAGGAGACTTGACACTGTATTCTATTGAAGCCTTGCAACCAATTTTGGAGTATAATCAAGGATCGGTCACACTATTGGAGAGGGACCTAGAGACGTAGTCATTTTGATGAACTCCATTATCAACTTGTGTTTTTTATTCTCTCTTCTATATCTCTTCTATTCTATTCATCACTTTATTATTGCTATGCTCATTTAAGAATTTCAATTACATTATTAAATTTTAAGATCTTCAAATTAAGCATTGTAAACATTAAGCAAACATGTACAATTGTCATAGATCCTAACATAGATCAAGTTGGTATCAGAGCTTTGTTTGACTAGTATTGTAGAAGTGGATGCTAAAGTGATCCATGAGCCGACGAGGTGAAGGCATGCTTGCAAAATACAATCTTGAGATCAGAAAATGAAGAACTTTACCAAAGATGGAAGAATCAGAAGCTAGACAGAGTTTGAAGCTTGATGAGAAGAGTTTTCAATGAGCTTTTCTCTCAAAATGAAGTAAATGATAGAAGTACTTTTTCAGGAGAGGCAAGAATGTAAGCAGTTTGAGAAAGAAGGCTCTTCAAAATAGGAGGATTGAGAGAACAAAGGGAAAAGACCAAGAGATGATCATGAGCCTCCAAAAATTCCCCCAAATCCATCTTCTCCTTCTTATCCATCTTCTCTTTCTTCTCCTACAAATTCTATTTCTTTTGCTAATCCTTTCAAGAGTGCACATAACCCTAAAATTAAATTGGATGTACAATTTGATCTACCTAAGTATTGTGGGGAATTAAATGCTGAGAAATTAGATGATTGGGTTCAACAAGTAGAAGTGTACTGTAGAGTTCAAGGTCGCTTAGATGATGCTTCTAGGATCCAGTTAGGTACTCTTCAGTTAGGAGGAACAACTCTCACTTGGTGGGAGAGTAGAACCCGGGCAGAGATTTCACAACATGGTAGAGTCAATTTAACTTGGTCAAAATTTGTTAATTCTCTTAAGAATTAATTTTATTATCTAGGCCATATGCGAAAGTTAATGATGAACAGGAAAAAATTTAGGGTAGGGAAAGGTCAAACTGTCCAAGAGTACACCCATGAATTCAGGAAAATGGCAATTGCATTGAATATACGATTCCACACTTAGGACACATTGCTTAAGTACATAGGTGGTATTCACTCTTATCTAAGACATTTCATTTTGGTTTTGAATCCTAGTAATTTGGATGAAGTATGTGTACAAGCCACACACTTAGAGTCAAGGGGTAAGAACACTTTCAGTAAAAACTTCATCAAGAAGCCATCTAAATCTGAAGATATAGAAAAGGGGAAGAATACAACTATCATTAAGAAGGAGGATGATAAGTTCACATGCTCTCATTGTGGTAGGAAAGGTCGTGATGAAGATCATTGTAGGCAGTTGCATCCATAATTGAAGCCAAAATGGGCTCATAAATAGAAAGGTAAGGAGGTCGTAAATGTTGTTATGGATCTTGGTTCAGAGTTTGAAGAAGAAACTAAGATAACAAAAATGGGATTAAAAGGTAAGGTTCTATTTCCAATTTTTTTGTTGCTAGTTGTGCTTCTACTCCTCAAGACTATGATGTCCTTGAAGATAGGAAAATAAATGAGCTATTTCACATAAGGGTGGTTGCTAAGCACACTAAAATTGATACACTCATAGATAGTGGATCTCAAATTAATCTAATCTCAGAACATATTGTAAGGAATTTTGGATTGAAAACCACACCCCATCAAATACCTTATCCACTAGGTTGGGTTTGAGAAAATAATGAATTGCAAGTAACAAGGCAATGTACTTTAAGATTCACAATCACAAGCAAGTATGTTGATGAGGTGTAGTTTGATATGGTTCCACTAGATGTATGTCAGATAGTGTTGGGTAGCTCATATTTGTATGATTGAAAGGTTCTTTTCTACATGGGATTTAATAATTATCATTTGTTTAAAGATGGCATCAAGTATATTGTACATTCTCATAGGATCAAGACTGGTAGATCTTTTGCAAACATAGGGAAATTGAAAAGGGTGATTAATACAAGTATAGATTGTCTCTTATGTTTGTCAAGTTAGGTGGTTCTAGACATGAATTGGAGGTAATCAAGGCTAATCATGATCAGTTGTCATAGGATACACCAACAATACAACACGAGGAAACAATAAATGAAAGCAGTGATGGTCCAAGTCCTCAAATTATGGTTGGGAATTTGGAGGTTCCCTTGGGTAAAAATGTCCCTATTGTGAAAGGTAGACATGTTGCTTCATTCGCTTTTGTATCTACATTGTTATTTAGCTTGATATTAGTTAGTGGTTATTGGTTAATAGTTGTAATAGTTGATGTAGATGCTTATGGAAGTGATAGAATGATGTATATGTTTAGCAATATTATTGTAATCTTGATTGTTGTGATGAGCCAGGTGTGTAGATGGATAGATGGTACGAGACAAGTGGTGAGGCCATTCCCTCACTTACTTTTCGAGTAAAAGAGCTTCTGAAGGTCCAAAAGCTCTCCAATGGGGAGGACTAATCTAGGTAGATACTTTTTTCAAAATTTGAAGTGTTCCATATGCTCTAGAAATTGTTGCCATTATCAAAGTGCTCAGAAAAATGAACTCAACACAACTTGAACTGAGTCAAAAGGAGCTCGTACACTCAAGATATGCTTAGTCAAAGTTGGGTCAAATAGGGTACCAGAGGCCAGTTAGAAGGGAAAAAAAATGATCGTTATGGAATTGGATAGAAAAAACATCAAAACGAAGAGCTCGATGAGACAATCCCAATGCCATTGATTTCGCTTGAATCAGAGCTCGTACATTGAAGTTATAGATGGCCAAAGTTTGAAGTTAAATTTACTAACTGGGCCATACAAATGTTGATGTCAGCATGACATCAACATGTTGACAAGGCAATCTATACCATACAACGATGACGTGGACGAATTAGGACTAGACACGTGGCAGTTCATACATGATGGTGTGATGTTGAAGTGGTTGGTGACAAGGTTCAGGTGGTAGGTGAATGGGATACACATGTCTTTGATTGGTGAATGATGGAGTGCCACATGGCCCAATCACTGGGTGCCATGTGGCACCCCCACGTATCTCCTCCAACATCAGTCGATTGAATGGTTGAAAAAGTTTGTTTTACTATAAAGGTAGTGGATGAGATTTGATCCCATGACCACCCGATAACCACTCCCTCTGCCTACCATTGCACCATCATTCACGCCTTACCATGTACATGTGGCACCACTTCATTTTGATGAAGAAAAATTTAAATTTTGGTTTTAAAAATAGAAGGGGTAGGGGTCGATCCACCAACCTCCCTACCCCCAAAATCATTCACAACCATTGCACCATCGATGGTGTTGAGAGTAGCTCGAGGATTAGTAACTTTAAAAGAAGTTGAAATCCCTTAAATTAAAAGATTAACCCCTTTTATGAAAAGGTTAAGTCCTAAAATAACATAACCTGAAAATATATGATAAATAAGGGCTTCAAATAATATTTTAAAATGATAAAAAAATTATGTAAAAATATTTCAAATATTATCTTGTAAGGCTCAAAATTATAAGAGCCATTACTTTAAAAAGGGGTTAGGATTACTTGAATGGGTTAGAAATATTTTAAGGATTCATCTCTGTAAATACAGAATTTGTGAAAATTTTTACTTGTAAATCATATGGTTATTTTCCATATTGAGTAAATTTTATGTATAAAAAGGGGGGTATAGGCTTATGAGGGGGAAGTAGGTGGTGACTATTGAGAGAATTGTATTTGGAGAATTGAGTGTTCATTTATGTGCAACAGAGGAGCATCATGCCACTATACTTGAAGGAGATGAGCTTGTAACTCATAGGAGACTCGACACTATATTCCATTGAAGCCTTGTAACCAGTTTTGGAGCATAATCAAGGATCAATCATTGTGTTGGAGAGGGACCTGAAGATGTGGCCATTTTGGAAAACTCCATTATCAACTTGTGTTTTTTCTTCTCCCTTCTATCTCTCTTCTATTTTTTTCATCACTTTATTATTACTATGTTCATTTAAGCATTTCAATTACATTATTACATTTTAAGATATTCAAGTTAAGCATTGTAAATGTTAAGAAAAAACGTGCAATTGTCATAGATCCTAATACAGATCATTGTTGGTCCTAACTCCCCATGGTACCAAGATATTTTTGATTACCTTCATGACAATACCATCTCCCCTAACCTCTCTGCCAACCAATGCACGTCATTCATCTGCAAAACTTCCAAATATGCCATAATTGGTTACACCCTCTATATATGAGCCTTTGAAAACACCTTATTGCAATGTATTGATATTGATGAAGCACAAACAACCCTACAGTGATAATGAACATGACTCCTATCACTTTTACAAAAGATGTCGATAATTCTAGATCCATGGAGACTTGATACATGTGCTGGCACAAGAATTGCATCTAATAACATCACTATGGCCCTTTGCCCAATGGGGACTCAACCTCATAGGTAAGATCCATCCCACATCATCCAATGGCCAAAATTTCATCATTATCACGACCGAGTACTTTACTAAATGGATTGAAGCTATTCCTGACATATATTACTAGAAAACAAATCTCTAAGTTTATCCTTAACTATATCATTTTCTGATATGGTGTCTCTCAGTCCATTATCACTGACAATGGTCGACCATTCAAGAATGAAGAAGTCTGTCAACTTTGCAAAAATTTTCACATCCAACACCACTCCTCCACTCCACATTACTTGCAAGGTAATGGCCAAGCTGAGGCATTTAATAAAACTATTCTTTGAATCCAAGTAAAAATACTATCAATGACGTTGGTTGTGACTGGCATCTTCAACTTAACCCCACCTTATGGGCATATCGCACCAGCATCCGCACTCCCACTGACACCACTCCATATTCCCTATTCTTTGGTTCCGATGCCATCTTACCTATTGAGGTTGAGCTACCTTCCCTAAGGGTATCTATGCACTTAGGGTAGATAGATGATGAGGAATACCATCTATCAAGACTACATGAGTTGTAACTTCTAAATGAATGAAGGAAAAATGCATTGTTCCATCTACAAGCATATTAGAATCATCTTTGTCATAGCTATAGTAAGAAAGTGTTGAATCAACATTTTGACATTGGTGACTTGCTATTAATGGAGAACCCTAAGAAACAAGCAGAATGAGAAAAGCCAGGGAAATTTAAGCCAAATTGGTTGGATCCCTATATTGTAATAGAAGTCTTCGGATCAGTAGCATATCAACTCTCAACTCCTGAAGGGGACCCCTTATCATAACCAATTAAAAATATGCACTTGTGTAGATTCTACACTTAGCTTCTGAGAGTTGTGTCATAACCATAAAAATATAAGAAAAATGGAAAAAATAAAAATAAAATAATTACCTTGATGAAAACTTGGAAAACATGCATCTTGGTCACACCAAATTTAAAAAAAAAAAAAAATAGTAAAGAGAAATAATCTGTCCAATAGTGAAAACCACTTCAATGGCGCTTTGGATAAGTAGCATGGTGAAAACCTAGTAACAAGTGCCATGTGTAGTTGAATTTTTCTTTGTCATCTATCGTCATTCCATCTAGCTTTCCCCTTCTATCCATTACTTTTCCATACCTCCTTGAAACCCATAATAATGCATGGTTATCCTTTCATAACCTAGAATGATTGGCATCATGTGTCCTTTCACCTTTTATATCCCCTTCCATTTCACCCCTAATAAAGTGGTTTATACTTGACTGGGGGAGAATACTTGACATACATCATTAGATCTTACACTCACTACCATAGGTTGCTCTCATAAAAAAGACAAAAAATAAAATATTCTCAAAAACATAAAATCGAATATTCTCGAAAAGAAAAAAAATAAATATTCCCACAAAGACAACAAAAAAAAATATTCTCAAAAAGAATAAAAAATAAAATATTCTCAAAAAGACAAAAAAGTCAAATATTCCCAAAAAGACAAAAAAATCAAAACATGTGAAAAACACAAAAACATCTAATAACTTTCAGAAAACCCCAAAAATAGAATTAAAGTCAATCATGTCAATCCAAGTCCGGTCGAACTATGACGCCTCTGTGTGTATAACATAGGCAAGGCCTCTATCGATGAGCCCCCGAGGCATTAGGTCAGTCCTCTAGGGTTTGTCAAATAAAAGTCAACTCATGAATTAGTCCTTTGTCAATAAAAAGAAGTCAAGTTATGTCAAATTACGAGGTCTTTGTGCATTGTTACATAGGCAAGGCCATCTATCGATGAGCCCCCAAGGCCACGTATGTCAGTCCTTTAGGGTTTTTCAAGTCATTCATAATAAATTGGACATTGTCAACTTGGACATAAGAAATCAATAAACCATCAAATAAGTCACACATCAACAAGACAAACAGGCCAACAAGTCATCAAGTCAAATAAAAAAAATTGTCAAATTGGTCAAGCATTAAACATCAAACAAGTCAAATTTATTTCTTATACAGGATTTGTCCTTCTTGAAATTGGACATTTTCATTAGTTAAACTTAGTCATTTTCCTTATACAGGTGGTCACATGATCAAAACCAGACTTGATGTCTTATATGACATGTTTCTTCTCCTGAAACTAGGCCTTTTCAAACAATCAACCCATCAATCACCTAGTCAACCAAACATCAGATAATCATTCTTTTGCAAACACTCTGAATGGTTGTTGATTTTGTGGGCTATGTTGTCTTATCTTTTGGTATTTGTTTTGGAGCCACATTACTAGCTACCTTGAGGATTTCCCATGAAGGATTTAGAGGAGTAAGGATGTCTCATGACTCTTTTTCTTTGATTGCTGCTTGCGAATTGTCTTGGCAAAAAGACTAGGGCAACTTTGGCCTTAGTATGAGTCAAGACATTCCTTGCCTATGACTGTCTTTTTTGCAAGTGGATGACCTTGTACACCTTGGTCTATGTCATACCATCATGATTTTTATTCATTTGTCACATTTTACCGCCCAATGATGATTAGTGCAAATCCTTTTCTAGAAAAATATACATCTTTAAAGTTGTCTCCACTAGCATCCATATCTTCCACACTAATATTTTTTCCATCCACATCTTGACAGTGTCCTGTGACACACAAAAATAATTGCATACATAACCATGTTAAGAAACATTATAGATATCAGGGTATGTGCAGGATCATCATGGAAAAAATAGGCCCTTAAGTGGCAAAAAAATTAGTAAAATCAGAGTTAGGCAACTTGACGTAAAAATTTGAATAAGTTATCTATATGATTTCAAAAATATGTAAGAATAGAATCTATAGAAAATTGAATGTAGTTTCTAAACTACTAGGTTTGTTTAAAAAAAAATTATTTGGTGAAAATTTGAAATTTCAATGCAGTGGTATATTAAATTTCAAGGAAAAATAAGTAGGTGTCTGTCTAACTACCCTAACACAATAAAATGATAATATTTTTTATAATATTTTAGATATAGTAGAGGACTCATGCCTCAATGTGATGCATATTTTCTTGTAAATTTTTTCCAAGTAAATAATTAATTATGAATTTTTTATTACAATTTTTTTTTAAATTTAAAAACTAGTATGTCTGACCACCTTTTAACTTGGTCAAAACTTCATGAAATTAAATTTTTATTTTTTTAATCCTATAGTATGTGAAATATAGAATGTGATGCATGTTATGGATTCAAAAAATGTGATACTGTTTGAAAGCTATAGATGTTTTTTAATCAGCCTATCAATTAGGACTTTACTCTTAATTTGAATAGAAAATGAATAATAATTACTTATTAAATTTAAAGTAAAGCATAATTTATATTGGTGGAAAGCTGAGAATCTCCTTTAAAAAAACTTTTTATTTCATCAATTTTGGGTAAAAAAATAGTCGCCAGCCACATACCCATCATATTGCCACTTTTTGGCCCATCATGATCCTGCACATACCCATCATTACTAGCATCAACATCATCAAATTAGGTCATTATATTTGTATAATAAAATACAAAAACATATAATTGCATACACATAGCATGATAAGTTCATCACATCACATAATAATCATGGTCCATTTTCATTCATTGCATATACATGACATTGCATGTCACATCATAAATAGTACATGACATCCACAACTAATTAAGCATACATCATAATGACATCCATATAACAATCATTAACCATAAATTAAATGCATTCATCATATTGCATTAACATCATATACATAGGCATAAACTAGTTGTCCATTGTACAACATTCACATAACAATCATTAAACATAAATTACATACATCCATCATATTGCATTAACATATAACATCATCATATAGAAATGCATAACCATCATAGAACACAACCATGACCATGTAACATCATAACATAGGACTACATATCATAAATCTCCACCAAAATCATATCATATATATCATTCAAAATGTGTTACAGTACAATGTCAAGATGTCTCATGTATAAAAAAATAGAGCTTGTAGGCTCGATGATCAAAATACAAGTGTCTAGATACATATGCCAAAAATAGGCTCCAACTAGAGCTATCCTCATCTCATCCTAGTGATTGTCATGGTGATCCTAATGACCTGTGCTCTCATGATGACCTTTCATATGGGCCTATACTTGTTGGCTCTGATATCTCGTCACTCTATGACCTACTATGTCAGCGCCTGCTATATGACATATCACTTCTCAAGGCCTTAGATGCACTTGGTGCCCTACACTCCGGTGGAACCTCAGCCTCATATAGGTCCCTATAATATTTCTCTCACCTTCCTACTCTCAACAGTGTTGCAGCCATATCTGTACTCGATCCACTAAGGGTGGTAGTATACTCTAAATTGCTGATTTTCCTCCTGTCTTTGAATCACAACAATATCTCTCTCAATCTGTAGAGTATCTCGCTCGGTCCTCAACCCATCTCACTCTATCTAGAGAGCTCCCACCTCGGTCTCCAATGCTTGTATCCTGGAAGATGCCTGATCTAGTCATTTCTATAAATCAACTATTCACTAATCAATTGGCCCATCATCTCCTCTAATTCCCACCTCCTCTAGTCCCTCCTCCACATCAACTCCAATATGGTGCAAGAGCACCTAAAGCATGTATTTGCAAAATTCATCATTTGAAGGTTGGGACTAGGAATTAGGGGTAATTTGAGTAATTTTATGTTAAATAAGGTCTTTTAAGACCATTATGTATGTAAATGGGGGTTTTAGTGTTAGTTTGGTTTTAAAATGCAAAAAGTTGTATAATGATGTAATTGTTGTCAACAAATTGTCAAAGAATGCAAAATTGAAGAATGTGAAGGGTCTAGGTAGTTGAGTGGTCAGTTATAGGTGTTTCATGGGTAGTTTTCGATTGGAATATGTATAAATGGCCTTTTAAAGGCTCAAGGATGGTTGGTTGAAGAGTTTTTGGAGAAGAATTCAATAAAAGTATAAAGATTTTAGTCAATTTCCTGAGTCTTTATTCATTTTATGCCATTGTACGGTTCCGTACAGTAAGGACTTGTTCCTAAATATTTTAAATTTGTTTTAGCATGGATTTGGAATTGTTCCTAAACCATTCTTGAGGAGTTTCTTTGTGTTTAAAGCAATTTAGAGGTTGATACTTGAAAATAGGTCTGAAAATAGGGGTGTAGGGTTTGAGTCTCAAAATGATTTGAAAAAGGCCATGCCACCATTCTGTAAATACTATTTCTTGGTGGAATGGGCCTGTAAAATATAGGGGTAGGTATAGGAATAAATTAATTGGTCTGGTGAAGGTTTTGAGAGAGATTCCCTCACTGCCCTATTGCAAAAACCTTATTTTGTGTCTTTTGAGTAAGGCTAGAGGGTGAGTTTTTGTGAAGTTGAGTGAGAACAGGTTGCAACTTGTTGTAAAACTATTGATCATGTGTGTTTGAAGGTGTCTAGAAGGTCTGAGTGAGCAGAAGTGGTCATATGTGTGAGGAAGGTTGAAACCCTAGTTGGAAAAGGGTGAAAACAAGTGAAAAGGAGTGGTTTTGTGAAGGAAGTATGTATGAATCAGGAGGGCCACATAATGTAATGTTGTTTTGAGCATGTGTAGGTAAAATGATGAAGGATTATAGAGGTTTTAGGCTTGGGAGTGCTCTGGACATAGGATTTTCAATAAGCCCTAGTTGGAATGGTGACAAGAGAGGGTTTTGAAGAAATAAGCCATAGTATGCATATGGAGCCTTGAAATTTGATGAATCATATATTTTGAGGGTAGTTCTAATAATTTTTTATGGTTTTGGGAGTTTGGGATAAGTTTAGAGACAAATTCCTTTGGAAAATAGGGCTAATTGGAGCCCATTTTAGCCTAGAAAGTCAATTCATGGTCTGAAGAACCCTATAGTGGATTTGAGATATGATTTATAGTAGGATAATGGGTCCCTAAAAGTATAATCCATTAATGAGTTTGGGTGGTTTATTGTGAGGAAAGATCCAAAAAACAGGCCTTGGAATCCTACTAGGTGAATGGAAGCTTGAATGGTGAAAGTGCAAATAGAAGTTCTTGAGGCTTTGAAAGTGAGTTAGCCTTGTTGGATTGGGAAATTTAATCTTGTTAGATTCCTCTTGGTGTCTTCAAAAATATTTGAAACAATAAGAGTGTGTTGGAGCCTCTGGGTGCTTAGTTCACTAAAGAGACAAATTAGTGCTTTGAGAGACCTTTTGAGGATCAAATTGTGGATTCATGTTACAAGATGGTTGATGTCATACCTACCACTACATCACAATAACAATCCTCTCTTGGAGGACTTTCTTTTCCTCTCCCATGTTTTCCTCCTCCCATCTCTCCTCCTCTTGGTGCTCCTCCTCCATCTTGACCTCCTCTATCTCTACATCCTAGTAGCCCACCTTGATAGACAATTTCTCCACATGCTACTTCTCCCCCACCACCCTCTCCTCCTCACCCTCCTTATGGATCGGTGACAATTGCCTCACCAACCACTATCTTCCTATCCTCCTCCTGCCTCAACCTCCTCCTCTCCTTCCCCTGTCATCTCCTCTCCCTTTGTCACCCCTCCCTCCATATCCTCTCCATCCTATGTCTCCCCTTTAGCCTCATGGGCCCCTACCTCAGTGCTCTAGGGGTGTCAGATGAATTGGATCTATGCAGGTGTTTGGCTTGTGAGTCCCCCACCATGTATCATACTCTACAGTCATACTTGGATCTACTGTACCCCCTCTCCAATCCCACTACACTAGCTGTAGTGCATCAATATCCTACTCTGCCCTCGCCACCGGTACCACTTGTCCCCATGGATGCACCTCCCATGAGGAATGTGTGAACTCATCTATCCCCATAGGCGCGCATTGTACCTCTCTAAATTGTCTCCTCACCCACTCTGGAAGATAATTCTCAATGATGTGCTAATACTACATCAAGTACCTCGGCTGTCAGCACCATGGTAGGTGTTGATCCTCATCAAACCACTGTTGAAAATATCTGTAAGGCCACTAGACAAACCTAGAAAGAGTATCTATACCATGTCTTCAGTAGCCTATATCTCTAACATATGTCCATGTAATGACACCACCATACAAATATGCATATGGAATCCCATCCCCCAATTGACACCCCACTATCGGATGAAACACTACTATGTGCTCCCACGCCCATACCATCAGCAATGTCACCCCACAACTCATGCTTTGAACACCTTGATATGTGATGTCATGTAGCTAAAATTAAAGCATAACTAGTAGACATGGTCCCCACACATAAAATATCCCATCCTATATGATACTAGCCAACACCTCCCACCAACCCACTAGAAAACCATGTCTCTTGTGGTTTGGAATCATAACACCAAAAATCAAGGTGCATAGGACACAATCATACCTATCATATCACTATGCCAAGGTCTCACATATGATCTCGTAATCCTAAACATTGAGCTCTGACACATCCCCATACTCATAGTGGTCATATATCAACTACAATCCTCATACAGGATCATATATGACTCCCATCCCTTAGATTGGTAGCCAAAGTATTCTATATACATCCTCTAGGGTCATAGTAGTCTCCACGATCAGCAAGTGAAATGAACAAGTCTCAGAGTGCCATCACTTTGCAAGTAATTTCAACAATCATTTGTTTTCCCTGATGATGGGCATATATGTGACATGGTATAAACCTAACTCCATCAGTCTACACTTTTCAATGGCAGATAATTGATCATGTAGCTGAAAAGTCATTGGTCATGTCATTCGAGTGTAGATAGTCCAACAAGAACAACTTGACGTTACAAATAATGAGCATTGTGTCAATCCAAAACCCTAATTTGACCTATTAGACCTAAATTAGACAAGACATTTTATCCTAAACTAGGGAAAAACCTTAATCAATCAGCCGTGTCCTTCTACTTAGCACATGCATCACAAAACCTAAGTGCATCGCCATTTTTGCATATGTGTTGCACAACTGCAATTGTGTTGCAAACCTCGGGTAATGTGTCACCAAGGTAAATTTCAGTCAACCCCTAGTCATTTGCATCATTTCCCCTTCATTTTTTCCATTTTCCGTTGGAATATGCATTGCAATTTGTCAATTGCATTGTTTCTACTTGCAGGTGCATTGTAGGAAGAAAATGCGGCACACTTTACAATTGCACCACACCACAACCGATCCCCTCTTGTGCCCTAGTAGTTGCGTCGCAATGAGATGATTGTGGTGAACCATAGTCACTTATGTCATTCATGCATGAAATTTCGAAAAATAGCATTCATCACAATTTCCTGCTAAAAAATTCCTAGCCCTAAATGCATGAAAAACAAAAAAATGACAAGATGGGTTTGGTCTACTTACCGGGTCCCTTGCTCCCTCTGGTTGGCAGAAAGTGTGGATGTGATATCCTCAATGTGTGGATTGTGGAACAAATGACATATTCTCAACCTTTCTCTCCTCAGAGCTCCTAAGTTTCAAACTTGAAAGTGCACAAATGACCAAATTACCTAATCAGTGACATATTTCTAGGCAATCAACTTAGGGTTTTAGGGTTTGCACTAGGGTTATAAACTAGACACACTATTTGGAATCTTCAGACCTAAATTTGACTATCCAAATGACCTCGCAAATCATTTCTATCACCACCATTGAACTCTTGGTTGTCAAATTGACTCGTCGAAAAAATTTCCAATTTTTTTGAAAATTTATGAAAATTTGCAAATTTTTTTTAAGGGGGCATACATCCACCCTACCTTCATTGGGGCATGTTTCAACTGATTTTCTTTGACACAACACAATAGACTGCATTGTGTCAAAGAAGGGAAAAATATAGACACTAAAAATTGTCCTAGGCCTGTGACCTCTAGTTCTCCATCATTTCCCCTTTCATCCTTAATAATTAAATAATTTTGATTATTTAATTATTTTCTAAGGTCATAAGTCCTCTATTAATTAAATAATTTTAATTATTTAATTAATTCATTTCTAACTTTATATTTTCTTCTCTTGATTAATTAAATAAATTTTACTTATTTAATTACATCACTAATGCTCTTTTCTTCTATGATTAAATAAATTTTATTTATTTAATTTCTTACTAATTTGTTATTTTCCTCCCACTTTTGAATTAAATTATTATTTAATGCATAATAAAACCTTGTCACATGTCCTCTATAATTAAATAATATATTTTATTATTTAATTAATCATTTTCCTCTCAAATCAAATAATTTTAAAATTATTTGAATTCCTCCTCCAACTTATTTTTTTGTGTCAGTTTTATCTTCCATATATCAAATCTTATCTTCTCTTGTCTCATTTAATTTCATCCCTTGATTGAATCATCTTATAATTCAATCTTAGCCATTTATTTCTTGGCATTGCCCTATTTTTTCCCTAACCCTATTTCATACTACAACTTTCATTCTTTGCCATTGATTGACACATCTTATTGACATTCAATCTTAGAACTTCATTCAAAATTGTCTTTTCTATAAAAGATCCTTGTTCTTTTCATTTGGATATCTTAGATACATCTAGTTCATATGCAAGTACATGCTATTAGTGTGAGACAACAATCTTCAATATTTTGCCCAGGGTCATTATCATAGTCCATTATTGCACACTCAAATCTGACAACATTAAGTACATTCCAAGAAAAATGGATAAGGGAAATGGAGGTGAAGCAATGATGGCATGAATATTTTATGGTGATATTGCTTTAAATTTCATGTTTTTATGCCTATTTGTGCTCTATTGTTGGTTTAGGGTTAGTTTTTATGCTATTTTACATTAACCCAACAATTTTACCCTAGATTACAGACATAGGCTACTTCCATACAATATAATTTTTTTGTATGTATCCAATTTTGTTAAATAAATACACCAATACCTAGCGTACACATATTTTAATTATTTCTAATCTATTTTACTATTTTTTTATGTGTGTGGAATAGAGACCTTGATGATTTCTTGAAACTCTATGTTCATTAGAACATATATATTAAATATAATAATCAAGTTAAATATATTCAATATTATGCTATTTGGAAAGATTATTTTGAGTGCTAGACCCTACAAATTATCGAACACAAGGTTAGAAATAGAAAATTCCAAGGAAAATCTAAGGCTTGAGGTGGAAAGGTCACTTTTACGACCTTCAATTGAAATTCAAGGACCTTCGAATGAAGGAATGCTACTTCCATGAGTATTTAAAAAATAACCTTTAAATAAAACTGATTTCCATAAATGGAAAATGCGGACCTCCATTTGAAGGTCTATTTCTTTTCCTTTTATGGTAATTTCCATAAAAGGAATAGAAAGAAACTTTTCAATGGTCTCTTTCTATCCCCTATATGATAATTTCCATAAAAGGAATAGAAAGGAACCTTCAAACGAAGGTCAAATTTTTTTCATTTATGGAAATTACCTTCATTTTAAGGTTTTTTAATATTTTACACCCTTGATTGAAGGTGATTTTTGACTTTCCTTTGAATGAAGATACCTTTTCTTAAATAAATTCCTTGAAATAAAAGTGTTTACTATTTTCACCTCACCCAAATTGAAAAATATAATGTCAGAAGTTTGGGACTCACTATTGTGGGTTTACCCAATCCTTTATGAGTCTTTGGGGTATTCCTAAATGCAAACTCTCTAGTTTGATTGAAAAAGTATTTTTTGATGTCTCCATTAATGAATTGGTTCATATCTTTGAAATTCCAACAAACTTTAATTCTTGTAATAGATCAATCAATGTCCTAGTAAAATATATCATATAATGATTTTGATAGGATAGCCTAAAATTTGAATCGCATGTAGATACTCTTTTAGCTATCTCTTGCCATATTTCCTTAACCACTAAAAAAAAATTGGTTTCAAATTAATTATATGAAAATATTTAAGCAATTTGTCTTTGATTCTTCCATACATAACAATTAGGTGCTTCAAATAAAACTTTTGATACCAAATATGTGCATGAGGGTAAGTGTGCGGAAAGGGGGGTCAAAAGTGGCCTTTTTATTTTTATTTTTCTTTCTAAAATCAATAAAATTAAACTTCAACATGTAATGGAGATTCCTATACTCAAAATTTGAAGTTATGATAAGAAAAAAAAACTAGTGCTTGATATAGTTTCTAAAGTGTGTTTTATTAGAAAAATGGCAGAGATTAAGAGAGTCATATGCTAAGAACATATAAAGTGGTCCTATTTTTATCACATAAATACATAACATAGAATTGGGCATGCTCCTCACACTTCTTGTGTTTCTTTACATACGATCTAAATATACTTAGATAAGATTATGCATGTGTCTAGATATCTTTTATTTTTTAATAAATATATTATTTTTACTAATTTTTTAACTAGACACATCATGAGAAATGGATAAGTGTAGTCACCCCAATTTTGAACTAAATAATCAAAAAATATTTTTTTCAATGCATATAGAATTAACCTTAGGATATAAAAATCTATCTTTTATATTTTGATGAGTAGATAAAAATTATGAAAAAATAAAGACACAAATAAAAGTAATTAGAGATCAAAACCTTAATATATTTGGAGAGCATGCTTTAATTTTGTAATTTTTGTATTTTTTTTTGTAAAACATGCATTTGGGTACCCAAATTATATGTCCAACCATTAGAATTGGTAATTTCAAACTTATTTCAAGCACAAAGGTGATATTTCATTGGTTTAAACTAGAATATACATGTATTATAACATACTTGAGGCTTATGCAATTGTGTTATAATATATGTGTGCAATTGTGTTATAATATATGTGTGCTATGCTTTCTAAAATGGGATTTTTTTTTTTTAAGAAATGTGACTATTTGACCATTTTTTCCCTCCCATATCTATGCACAGACCCATAAAAAAATGTTGAGGTGAACTAAGTTTCCTTGTACTTAGTTGAAGTGATATCCTTTTTACCTTAGAAAATCTCATTTTTGTACATTCATAGAGGAAGAATTTCCATGCCTTTATATTCTAACAATATTAGGGACACGTCACAAACTTTTTAAGGCTAATAAGTTACCTTTTGTTGGGGATACTTTTAATATAGTCCCTATTGATATTATAGGTATTTTTTCTGATAATAAGATGATCCTTTTATCTTTCTTACAAGTTATTAATTATCACTATTAAGTCCTAAGTCATCACAAACTTAACAAACGGACCTTAAAAAGTGTAAAATATCTTGTTTTTTGAACTTTTGCACACTTAAAATTATTTCAAAATTAAAGAGTTTGGCTTATATTCCCTTTAGTATTTGATTTTTCTCTTGGGTTGATCCTAATTGTGTTATTTATGAATCCTTCTCTAACATATTTGGGTAGGGTTTTATCATTTTCATTGCATTTTAGCTTGTTATAGTCTTATACAAACTTAAGGTTTATAGAATACATACTTTATCCATCAAAAAATCACCTATTCGAGGAGGTAGAAATACAAAAATAGGGGTTTAATTGAGTAAAAATCATTTATAACCACCCTTTCCCTCTCTTTGTTGTGATTTTGTAGGTTTAGATTAAGAGATGAAAAGTTACATATCGAGAAATTTACAATGCATACCCATAACTTATAGCATAAAAAATCGTAGATAAAAAATCATACTTCTTAGTCAAGGGAATCCACACTATAGACACATAAATTATAGCATAAAAAATTGTAGATCAAAAATCATACTTCTTAGTCAAGGGAATCCACACCCTTGACCAATTAATTCTACTCCAAATTTTGATAACAAGTTGACATATATTTTCCCTTAGATCTATTTTTATTTTATCAAATTTCCATTTTGTTTGTGCAAATAATTCATGTTTTCAAATTCAATTCAATAGTCTAATTAGGTTGATAAATTCATGTAAAATTTAATCAATTTTCAAAGCAACGAAAGATCCAAGTCTAGAGTAGATTGTCTTTGCTACTAGGTTAGAAGCCAATATTGATATCCTTGTTGGCTTGAATTGTAATGTTGATGTTAAGAAAGATTGATCCTAGGAATATATTAGCTTGACCTAGGATGCCTTTTTCTTCATCACATTTTGGTGAACTTAACATATCCTAAACTTGTGAAATCTTCTATTTTTTGTTGAATATCCCTAGATCTGAATTGTTAATCAAAATTTCAAAATTGAAATTTTTTACATATATAAGAAAGTGTGTTTACATTTAAGAAAAAAATTTATATCTTTATTTTTGCGAAAAAGTGGAAGTCTTACATCATTTAAATTTCATTATTACATCATATAGATATGTTTAAATTTGGAATTTTTATGAATTAATGCACGAATTAGCTTAGTATAGTAGAATTTTTTTAAAAATGAAAACCGTAGATTTCATTGCGTTAGATCACATTTTGAAACAAAATTGAGAAAATTTCAAGAATTTATAATCCTATACAATATTATACTTATACATTCACAATCTCATACCTCTCTATAATATCAAACCTGTTAAAACTTTAAAAATTCAAAATCTTGAATCCTTGGTTAAGGGTGTCAATGCCCTTGACCTACCTATTTTGGTTAATTTTTCAGAGATAGGTTGGTAGATGTATCCTTTTCCTAGATCTAAACTATGTTCTAAGAAAGTTATATGTAGATCTTTTTTCCTACAGATTGAAATCAAGTGCTTTCTTTCAAGCTTCTTTGTTTTGAGTTTATCTCATGAGTTTTTTGGCCCTGCAACCATTTTCTCTCATCTTTGATTTTTCCCTTTGTATATCAGCATTGGGAACGCCACGTGTTGGAATGGCGCGCATTCAAGCAAGGCCACAACCTCCTCCTCTTGCAAAGGCATGTGATGGTGCCATGTGGTGGCAACACAGACTTTGCTAAAAGTGCCCATTCTTTTGAAGTCTTTGATAATAGAGGGTGCCATATGTCAGTGTCGTGGAGATCCCTAGAAGCAACTTGAAGGAAACCTTGAAAATTCCCGCTTGCATTCCACATGTCCCTCTTTGCGATTTTCCTAAAGGAAGAAGCATACAATGTTGAAGTAGCAATGAAGAACACCATTTGATAGCCAGATGAGGGCTCGAGTATGTCTTGAGCCCGACAAGGAATTGAGTGAGCATCATTGATGGTGGAGGTGTGATGAGGAGCATTGTTTAAGAAAGCGAAAAGCAACAAGCACATTAATATTTGAAGGATTTTCTCACCCGAGAATTTATAGCAATCGCCATAGTTTCCATATCTTATGATTAGATTTTTGGCTATTAGGGGAAAGGACCCAGTTACTGCCTCCCATTGAATTATCGCCACCTCCATGCTTACTTAACCTCCCCAAAAAAAATTCACTTTGATCCATTAAAAAAATTTATTTTATTGAATAAATAATTACAAAAACACCAATAGCTACTCATTAAGTGCTAAAGTGAATGATTTGAGTGGATTTTAAGTGCTAAAACAACTATAATTAATTGAAATTATAGCAGGTGGATATTGGGACATTAGGTGGCAACAAACATATGACACCTCTAAAAGGTGAATTTTTGACCTTTGCATGCATATCTAACGCTCCCGCACTTGATTGAATTGCCCAGAAGCCAAAACCTTAGTTATAAGCACTTAACTCGTGAGCAAAAAAAACACATATTTTTTTTTAATTCGATGTATGGTTTGAATTCTACAGTTGCACGAAGTTATCCCTGGCGGATACTGGGTCTTCTCCCCTAGGGGGTCTTAATTAAGCACAATGCTTGATAATTCTAGGTTTTATTAGAGGATATTCATTCCTAAATCAGCTGGGATCCATCACGATAGGTTTGCATAGAGGAGTTTATTGAAAAGAATATTTTGGGGAATTTTTTATTCTATTCCAATCAATTATCACCAGCTAAAACTTAATTGTAATATAGGCTTGTCAGAGGGAGGATTAATCTCCATTTTCTTTATGCAAATATCCCTATATTTTCTAAAAATGTTTTAATGCCACCATTTATTTTTTATCTTTTACAAAATGGGGGTGGGAGAGGGATTTTTGCTTGTTACTTCCCTTTTCCTATAAAAGGGAATTCTAAGCCTCTCCCAAGATAGGTCGATTTTTTTCACAATTTTAGTAGTGATTATTCACCATTTATTTTGTACGAAATTCATAGAAGATTAGTTTTCAAGTGAATATCCATTTAGCACTTGACCATATCATTTTGTATCATTTTTAATCAAGTAATATAAGTGGAACACATCAAATTGTGCCCAGTTTAACTTTGTGTTGTGTTTTACTTTCTATTAGTACTAGTTTCATGCTCTGTGTCATTTGTGGATGAAGGTGATCTTAACAACTGATCTTTTAGGTTTCATATTTTATTGTGCTTTATATAAATTAGCAGTTAATTGAATCATGGTCATATGCTCTTTCATTAATGCAATAATTTGTGTTAAGTATTACACTATGCTTATGGTTGAATGTTCTCTGTCAAAATTCAAGGAATTAATAGGACATTCTAGGTGTATTACACTCTATTGAACCTTAGTGGGTACTTCTCACAAGAAGATTTGAATGTTATGCTTTGTGCTTGTTCAAGCCTTAAGCATTTTTTTCTCTTTTCAATAGTGAAGGATCTCTAGCACTTTGTGTTCATTGCATAAGAGTTGGTACTCTGATTATCTAGGAGAGAGGTTTGAAATGTTGTAAAAGCTTTAGCGCAACACCTAGTTTGGATTTATTTATGTTATCCTTCTTCCCCTTTTCTCCCCAAACAATAACAAAGATTCAGCTTCTAAAATTCTAGAGGTTGCTCAGTGAAGCAAAATTTATCTTCTATTCACTAAACTTCCCATAAGGTTGTTTTTGAGAAGCATTAGCTTTTAGGATCAATAGTTCTTTATTTGGAATGCTCAGTGGGACAGAACTCTTAATTCATCACATTGAGAGAGTGGTGTTTCTCTCGATAGTTTAGCCTTGAAGAGCCACTCAATCAGATTATTAGAGACTTTGCATTCATTAGAAGACTCTACATCAAATTTTGTGACAACTATTGTCCAGATCTCCTGAATATAAGTAAAACCTGTGCATTCATGCCCAAAATCCAACCCAAGGCATCCTTTAGAGGTATTTTTTAGTACAATGAATTACCATCTTTTGTTCCTAGGAGAAGAAATAATGCACATTATTTATCACCTATTAGGGAAAAAAGGGATAGAAGCATTAGTCCTTCCCCAAGGGACCAATCTATGCCACCATTGGGTAGATTATTTTTGCTGGAGTAAATTAATTAATATTTACTCCAATGATTAATGCAAACTTAGGAAAAGATCATCTATTTCTAATTGTGTGTGTTATTGCATTAATTATGCATTTCAATCAGTCATGTGCTTTATTCTTTGTGTTGCACAAAAGATAAAGTCACTTAACTGATTCATGCATTTTGTTATCTCACTCCTCTCTCAACCAAAACTCCATCATTCAAGGTCTCATGTTGAGTTTTCCTGAATCTGCATAAGGATATTCAATCCTTCATTGTATTCATTCAGTAATCAATAATCATTATTGTTTCACATATTTTTCTATGTAATTTCTCATTTGTGTGTGACAGGTTTCTCTTTAGAATATCATCCAGGGCTTGTGGGATCTCAATCATGGATTCTATCATGGTATCAGAGCTCTAGATCTAAAGATCCTTTTTTCACTTTTTTGAGAATTTTTTTGCATCAAAAACATTGTTGGGAGTCAATCTACACATGCATTCCCCATGCACTAGGCTGACATTGATATGGAGTCTTAATGCTAATAGAGGCATTATCTATGTGAATATCAAGGGAAAGATCCATGTTTAATCCACCCGCGCATGTAAATCTCTATTTCAAGTAGCCAATTCACCTTTTTTGAGGGTTGTTAGTTAGCAGGCAACCTCCACAGATCTCCATGTGCAAGCCATGATTGCATTGTTGGAGTTGAGGTTTTGAAAAGTGTAGTGGATTTGATTTGTTGCAATGGATTGCCCACACATAGCCACACACCAATCAAACCCACATCCATTTTGTAGGATGCAGGCTATTTGTGTAGGCCTACGTTGAACTTGGATGCTACATAGAGGCTGTGATTTTGGAGGTCTCGATGTCACATGACTTGCGCCTTTGGAAAACCATAATCTGGCTTTTTTAATGCCTAGCTAAAACCTTTGAGAGCAATGATTCATGCATTGGAGGCCACAATTCTAACCCCATGTCAAAATTCCTCTATTGGAGGGCATGCTTTGGTGGTGTTGTCTCTCACAGCCTACACACTCTTTCAAAGAGGCACGATTCTGATGTTTGAGGCTGTACTACTAATGCGTGAGGCTACATTCAAACTGGAGGGTGCCGTTTTCATTCTGCAGGTAGATTTCTGTGAATATTTTCATGAAAATGGAGGCAAATGTAAACCTTTGTTTCTAGATGCATGTATGTTTCTTTCCCTTTTTTTTACATGATCCTTGCTTTCTTCCTTATTGTTTATTTAAAAATTGTATGTGCTTTGTGGGCACCACATGATAAAGATCTGGAAAAATTTGGATCTTTATAAAAATTGAACTTATATTAAGTTCCATATGGGGGTTTCTACTTAAAACATCTAGTATAGGTTTCTTTCATTTTGCTTCCAAATAAACAAACTTATAATATATTAAAAGTTGCTAATTAACTGTCAAGCTTCACACTGCTCCTCCAATCAGCAACCAAAAGTGTTCTTTTGTTCTAAACTCCTATCTACATGAGATTCCAAAGTTGCATCCTCGTATGCTTCTAGAGTTTCTTTCTAGTAGGACAATATTGAGCATTGGATAAACAATGGCATTATCTCAACCAGAGGGAATCTTTGCAATTCTTCAATAGTTGTAGCTTTCTTCTTTAGTTTGAATAAATTGTTAGGAGTTTTTCCATCTATATTTTCTCCTTTCCTATTTGTTGATAGCCACATCACTATTTTTGGCCCACCATGTTCATCACCTTTGCAACTTGCTAGATATAATTTTTCACAAGATATTGGATTGACATTGTTGATCATCAAAGCTTGTGCCTCTTTGACAGTCTCATGGGAAATTCAGTGAGTGGTGGACTAATTTGTGCCTCACTGAATACCTCTAGGATTTATATAGAAATATAGCTCTTCTTTGGGCTTTAGAGAAAAGGGTAGAAGGAAATGTAAACATAAACATAAAAATGGTGATGCGCCAAAGCTTTTACAACATTTCAAACCAATATTTCCTATTAGTGATATAATTAGACACAAAATGCCACAACCCTTCATTATTGCGAAGAGAACAAAAAACAAAGGCTAACAACAAGCATAGTGCAGACTTTCAAATCTTCTTGTAGGTAGTGTTCTTTAAGGTCTGATCAAACATAAATATTTCAAAGATTAACAAAAAAATGTTCAAAAATTGCATAAAATCTCTATCCTAATTAAACACAATATAACAAAACAACAACCCTTTAGAAAAATAGAGAAGTTTACTAACATAATCCAATTTTCACAAGTTATTATTCTACTATATAAGCCTACAACATGGAAATCAACAACTTAAACTATTTGAATTCAACTTTCTTGACACAGTTTTTTATTCGAAAAGAAAGCATAAAGAAGGAAAGATTGATAAAGTCCATACATGCATAGTATTAAGGATTTCTTCCAAATAATTTGTGCTTAAATATCAAATGAACTTTAAAACAGAGGTCAGATGCCAATCCGATAATAGTTCAAGAATAAACAATATAACATGCCAGAGAAAAGTAGTTTTGCAACTCTACTTTTGAAAATAGTTCTTACAACCTAAGAAAATTAAAGAAACTTTTCCTCAGCAAAGGAAACTGAAACTTGGAACCAACCCTTTCCTTCTTTCACCGCCTCTCTTTTATAGCTACAAAAAGAAGAAAACACCACTACAACATGGAAGTAATTACTTCTAGGTGTTGGCATTTGATAGCACATGATTTGATCATAGATCTTTAGTTAGGTCACAATAATCTTTGCTTATCAATTTTCAACTGCCACATTAATGCTCTTTAGATATTTAGCAAAGATAGTTATTTGAAAAAGATCAAATCTTAGAAAACAACTTGGAAAAAATCTAGTTGACCAGTCACATAACCCAACGACACCGACTCAAAGCTTTGATCACAAAAACAAAAAAAAGGGCCAACAAGCTCCGAAAAACTCCCAAAAAAGATCACTTCATGAAAGTGCAAACTACTCACAGAGAAGCGATGATGTGTCAAACAAGAAAAAATTCTTGTACTCATGAATATAGCTCCTTGAGATAATCCCCGATGAACTGACACGTGTCTCAACACTCTCCTGAAAGGAAGGAAAAAAATGAAAGCCGCATAGCCACTATTTGGTGTGTTGTGCACCTTTATAACAACCTTACTTGAGTGTGGACACATCTGAAGCTAAAAAAACATATACAAGATGAAAATAAAAAATGATCAAGGGAAAAAATCTTCACAATTCTAGTGACTCATAGGGGGTCTTCGCTTGCGGAGGCATGAACCTAGGCCTCTAGTAATTCTCAGAGTTTCAAGAAAGAAAAATGATGTGCCTCCCAATTTGCATCTGTCAATTGGACAAGAGTATTGATATTCCTATATGCCTGCTCCAACTTGAAAACTTATTTGAAAGAAACAAATCCCCATCTGGAAGAAACCATCCCAAGGTGATAATAGAGTCGAGAAAGAGGAAAGATCTCACACTCAATATCATTAGTCGTGGGCATCATGCTTGAACCTAGGAGTTTTGTAGAAGTTTGTACCTTGCGTTGAATTGCATCTGTAACTTGTTCAAATGTCAACACATCCCCATCTGATGAAAGAAGAGGAGGTAGACTGAAGTCCTTGATTTCATTGACTTGCTTGTTCAACACCATTTGACAATACTTGCACCTCGTTGTGACTTTGTTCTAGTTGATGATTTCATTTGCTTTAATAGAGGAAAATATTCAATTGGGAATCCTTACACTTCTCAAGGCCTTATCAGTGGCCATGCATAGCTTGGAAATCAAGATTTTCAATTCCACCAATTGGGGAGCACATATTTGCAGAAATTGATCAGCCATCGGGCCAACCTTAATGTTTAATTCCTGAATGTCTCTTAACAATTGTAAAGTGGGTCTGAGAATGGAAAAAACAACTATGATCTGCTCCCAATGTGTAGATATCAACTTCTTCATTATCAGGAGGGTCCCAGATCCTCGTGCAACAACTAGCTCTTGGTCAAACTGAGCCTATCTTGCTCTCACATTTTCCTCCATTTTCCTTCTTTCTTTAAGGGCATTTTTCAATTTTGAGTTGAACCTTTCGATCTCTTGTTTTGAAGAACCATCCAGCTCTTTTCGCATGCTTTCCTAAGCGTGTTAGTATTTTGCACTTGTTTGGTGCTCAGTAGCCAACTCACCTTTTAATTTTTCAATTTCAGCATAAAGTTGAACCTATTCACCCTGATCTTTCATAAGCAACTTAGATGTTTCCCCTTGCTGACTTTCTATTTGCCTTATGCAGGCCATCTCAACATCTATGGCCTAGATCTCATTCTGCTACCTACTCACTATTTCCTTCACATTTATCAACTCTACCTCCCACTTCTTCAATTTTCTACCTAGCCTCTCATAGTCCTCATATACCACCTTTAGCTAGGACCACTTTGTCACATGGGAAAGTTTCATTCAAATCCAGGCCCATGGATTTGATGTCATGTTCATAGACATTTGCATCTTCCCTTTGGGCTTGGACATGAACGACTTCATGGCAGTGATTAGCATAGAGTTTTTCTTGGTGACTAGCAATGTGACATTCTTTAACAGTAGTTTTTAATTTTTTGGCCTATTGAGCTTGCTTGGCTACATCAGAAAGGTCTTGAAGACTCTGAGGGATATCAATACTCTATGTTGCAATGGAAGCACTAGGAGGGAGACTAAAAAGGGTGACAAAAGGAGAAACTTCAGATGTATGAGCATGCAGAGAAGCAAAAGGGAGCATTATCATGGAAAAAGGTAGGATACCAAATTGAGATTAGGTAGGGGAAAAACCAGTTGGGGTGAACAGAGAAACAGGTGGAAGGAGAGGTTCCTTCCTAGAATAAAATGGACCAGGAGTGACAGGAAACACATAAATTTATGCTCTTTCAATGGGGCCCTTAATAGGGTGATCAAAGAATCAATAGCAGCCAAAGCATATGATGCTCATTCAGCGCACGAGGTAGTTTCATAAGATTCATTAAAAATGAGAGGGGGTGTATTCAACACTATTAGCTTAGGATCCAAGGACAGAGGATTCCTTTCCATGGGAGGGGTTAGAGGAGTAACCAAAGATGCAGCTCGTGATCCCACAAAGCTGGTTTACAATTTCTGGGAGGAACTAATTTTTGCTGAAATCACATATTTTTAGAAAATATAATGATTTAATCCTTAAAATGTTCCATTTAAAGAATTCCAATTGAAGAGGGTTTGATCAAACTACCTTAAATCAAACCCCCTTGGATAGAACCCCGCTAGTTTTAAACCATACCTATAACAGAGTCTCCTTTACACCTATCAAAATGCTGATAAAAAATCACTTTTGATTTACCTTTTGGTAGATCAAATGAATTCATTATTATTATTTTTTCCAAGTATGTAGTCCTTATTATAAGCTTCCCAAAAAGTATAATTTTAAATAAATTTAATTTAATTATTATATTTATTTTTTATTTCTCGTGAATGTAGGTTTTTCACTGAAAATCAAGCTCTCAGTTTTGCACATGATGAAAAATAGCATATTATTAATTTTTTTTTTAAAATATTAGTGCACCAGATATTGAAGTCCTTGATCCAACAAAGAAAAAAAATTAACTTTCGATACACACAAAAAAAGTTATGCGTTATACAGTCACGCTATGTCTAAATTATAATTGGTCTGAATTCAAAACTTGATTAAAGAAAAAATATTCAATAAAAAACTATCTAACCAAGTGGAAGCACTAGATATCAGAGTTACAAATCTAAATTTTAAAGAATTATAATTTTATCCTTCATGTAAAAAAATTTATGCGTTATATGGTGAGCGTCACTTTTTAAAAATGTTGTTTTCTGAAAAAAACTAGTTTTTGAGAGAGATGGACAAAGAAGTGAAATTTGATTCCTAAATTTTTGAAAAAAATATATTTAGAATCTATAGAAAAAATTTCACGAAACTCTAGTTTGCATCATCTACAAATTCCTCACGGTTTAGCTACTATAGGTGCCCGATAGTGAAGATTTAGTTAAAAAAAATTATTTCAATGTCCAGTTTGGCCAAAAATTGTAAACCACTATTGTGGGATCACCTAGCCTGCAGGAAGAAGAGAGGGAGAAAAAATTACTTGGGCCATGTTGTTCGGAACATTTTTTAGGGAAGACTCTGCTTCATCTTCTCTTCGAGTCGACATGTCAGCTGTACCTAGATCCTGGACCCATCTTTTTGCACGACTGGAACTGGTACGTTTCGATCCTCTAGTAGTTGATCCCTCTGAAACTTGGACTTCGATGACTGCAATGGACCCTCTTGGGGACCGTTGGGTCCTTTTTCCTTTTTATTTGAGCACTAATGGAGGATGTGGCTTGTGGGTCTCTTTTCTTCAAGCCTCTCTAACTGTCAGGTTCCTGAGGACGAGAAATGCGATGCAAAATTTTCTCTTCGTCAATCTCATGACTGGTCTCTGGATTGCTATTGTCGGGTTCGGCCTCTTGATCATAAATTTCCTCAAACTTGTCATCATGTGGTTGAAAGTCACCAAACAGGGCACCGAGGCTTTTCATCTCTTGTTGGAATCTTCAGAATTCTACCATTTTTCTTTCTGACCATCCCTTGCACTTCAAATGCGTGTTGTGGGATTTTCCCATCAGGATGTTCTTCTAATACTCTGCCTGTGGCACATAGAAACTTAGCCATTTTGGTCGCTTGAGTGGAATGCGATCCAAGTCAATATACACCTTCACCCTTTCTTGAGTCGGATTCCTCCTCTCAAAATACTCCCAACTCTCATGTTTCAAATCAAAGTATTTTATCAGGTTGTAGTCCCACTTGTCACAAATGAGAACCAAGCCTAAGGCCACTAGTAGATTTGTGAGCTCACCCTTAGACTTCCCCTTGTTCAGTGTTACTTGACTATTGGAAATCATGAGGGGAAGCAGATATATCTTTGTTTTGTTTCTTCTGATGCCATAGGCATTGTCAACAAGGGTTTCTTGATGACATGCCTCCAATGCAAAAACTTTGTTCGTTACAAATCTAGGGACTCAGAAAGGTTCCCCGACAAAACCATGAAATTTGATAAATGTAAAATCCTCTCCCAAGAAATAATTCATCGGTGTTGGTGGATTTTCCTTCCATTGTGTGACCTCAGGAGAGAAATGGGCCATAGGGCATGGAAAAAAATCTTGAAGCACTGGCCTTAGAAAATGATCCACAAACCAATAATAATCCCTTGTTTTCAAAAGTACATGGGTCTATACAGAAACTGGCTAAAAAAAACCTCTTGCATCCAACCTAGACACTGGTATATTTTTCTCTAGCCACTCATAATTCTGATGTAAAACTAAATGTGCCAAGAAAGAAGAATACCTTAATTTAGATTTAGTGGTGTAATTCTTCAATTGCTCTAGCATGTTTCTAGCTATCACCTCAACAAAGTCATAATATCTCTAGTTCTTTTCCATTTTGAGTGCAAAAGCCAAGCTCAACTAAAAAGGATGGAATTCATCATCATTGCCAAGGCTGAAACCCTAGGCCAACATTGAGAACACAACCTGCGTGTCTTTCTTGAATTTCCTGCATGAAAGAGGAAATGGAATATGAACTCTCTCTGGCCTTTCCTTTTCTTCATCCTCATAAAAAATTTTTTTCTTCGCCATTTCTTCCCTGAAGATGTCCATTTTTTCTTCATCAAAATATTTAGCACCCTAGGTAATAGGTATACACAACATATCCCATATGGCTTTGACATAAATGGTAACTTTGATCTTGTTACCCTCAATGGCTTTTGTCCTTTTGTTGAATCTTCTGACACATGCGTCGACCAACTTTGGGCATGGGTGTACGGTAGGCAGTATGAACTGTAGATGACCAAAATTCCAGAGTTGAAATGTGAAACCCTTGGATGGTTCATGCTCCATTATTTGAAACACACCCTCCCTAAAAATTTTAGTGTTAGCTGACAACCTGGGGTCAAAAACATTGTCGATGATGTCCTGCACCGCCTCTCTTAGGATGTGTCTATTTGGCTACACCTTTTGATAGAATTTGAATGGCCGCTCCTCAGGTGTTGGAGCATTGGTGAATGAGTTCTGCCCAAAAATATCGACATAACCAAGTATTTTGCGTGAAGCTACAACTTTTCTACCAGAGAGTTTCCATAATGAAAACAACCACTTGATTTTTTCTCATTGGAAAAACCTACATTTGAGTGCAATTAATTTCCTCTCTCGTACATGCAGTTAAGGCTATGTTGTTACTATTGGTCCATTAAATGTTGCCACTAAGGTGATATGAGTGGATTTGAGATCTGTATCCCTTGGGAATGCTAAAAAATGTCATGAGAATGGAATTAGTACATTCTCCCAGTCACCTCTTTCACAAATAAACTCACTATATTATAACACATGCTTTTTTCTACGAGAAACATGTTGAAGTGATGCAAGGTACCTTTGAAAAGACATGCCTATTAATTTTTCAGAAATTAGCATGTTAATCCATGTCTTTTCACATAAGTAAGTTGGTTGATGTTGATGATGGCAAAAGACACACGTTAATGATCGACATATGAGATAATTTACTCCCAACGCCCAAATTTATCTCTTAAGACCTCCTGTCAGATCCTCCATATGATTTATCTTCCATCTTTCATTTTGCTTTGATATTTTCCCATTTTTGTCTAGCCAAAAATGGACTTTCCGTTGATTGGGTTTGTCGGCTTATCTTTTCTAAATATAGCTATACCATTGTTGTGCATTTTTTGCACAAACGCCCCGCTGGGGGTAGGGACCCTCTTTTGGTTTCACTCTTGTTGCTTTGGCTCTTTGATTTTGGATATTTGCATTGCCTTGGTATGTGCGTAAAGTGTTCATCTTTCTTACCTAGGCATTTTCCCTAAGTTGCTTATTGAAAAACTTAACTTTTGGGAAAAATCTAGGTTTTTGCACTATTTCAATATTTTTAGGCCCTTCCGGATTTTCTCGGAGTTCATTCGAACTCCAATTAAGTGTTGCAGTTCAGGAATTTCTAGCCTTCGCAGAATTCCATTTGGGTCGAATTTTTCCAAAATTTTGTCATCCGGTTGAGTTTCCAGATTTTGTCTGCTCGTTTGGTCAGCTACATTTATGATTGCTCCTTGTATGGATTGTACTTAGTTGATCTTTGGGAGATTTTCTTGCCATTATGCTTTCTCATTGGCGTCCTGTTGAGTTGAGATATTTGGTCTTGTGGTGCTTTGGCGTTATAAGCTTCCTCTATGCGTTCATGGTCAAAATCTAGGGTATCATGCCTAGGGCATCGTCATTGCATCTTAATTTGCTTTTGATTGAGCCTAGAATTCAAGGAGGATCTATTGAAGGTTCAAGTTAAGTTGGTTCCATGCCTTGGATCCTCAAATTAGTGATCTTCGATCAATTTGAGTGGGCTCGTGTTAAGATTGCCGATGTTCGGGTTTTCTGTCAAGTTCAGAATTTTCCTGTCCATTCAGATTTTCCCGGTTTCTCGTTTGTCCCCTCATTTTCCCAAAATTCGTGTAGTGTTATCATTTTTACGGAAATCCGGTCGAGTCAGATTTTTCTAGATTTTTTGGGAAGCTTGGTGAAACTTGGAGTTTGGTCGAATTGGATGATTTTAATGATAAATTCTTATTATTCCATGATTTTAACTGATATATTACACTGTTATTTTCATCTTTTCTACATTTTTATGATCTATTTTGTTGATTTTGTGCCTTTTTCGCCAAAACCCGCTTGGACCGGATTTTTTCGAAATTTCCTTCCTGGCCTGGATTCTGTGGTTGGCTTGAAATCCTGGACTATGTGGGTTGTGCTTTAAGGACATTTTCTAGGTTGTCTTCGATTTATGTTTGAGCTTATTTGGATAACGAATACATTACTAATGATGTGATAATCTTGATTTTCATGTTATAATGAATATTAATGGTGGTTTTGTTGAGTGCAGATTGAGTTTTGCTGAGTCGTCAAGGAAGTTTTGGAGATGAAGTTTAAACTATGAAGAAATTCAAGCATCGGTTACTGCCCCCCTTGGCCGACTTGGTGAGGTGTGCTCAGGATAAGAATGGAAGGAGGTAGTTAATATGGGGCTGCATTGAAATTTGTGCCTTGGTTCAAATTGTATTGGGATCCCAGGCCGGCCTGGATTGAGTTCATGCATTAAATGCTAATTTGTTCTATTTTGAATTCTCCTTGGGACGACTTGTTTTATGGCCGTTATTATTATTGCAAACATCAATTGGGCCAACTTATTTGTGGCCAATTTTATTATTGTCAAACCCTTATTGGGCCGACATGCTTTGGAGGTTTCTATAAATTTGGCATTTTTCCTCATTTGCAAGAAAAATAGACTACATAGACAGATACAAGCGAATTTAGCAGTAGAGAAGAAGTAGAAGTTAGTCAATTTCTGAACAAGTGAGCTGTAACAAAACATTGGAATTGTTGTTGAAATTTGGTGATTCAATATAATTGAAGACATTGTGATTTTTTGGTGATCTCTTTTGTGTTGACATATCTTGCATGGTTCTTATGATTCTATCTTTCAAATTGCTCAAGGTTATTAGATTTAGATTTAGATATGATTCAATGATGTTCATGATTTAATGTTTGAATTGTTTGCAGCAATCCCTAGTCCATAGTTTTTGCAGTTAGCTGATTGTTAGTTGCTTTGCAAAGTTAGCCTGGACTTTAGATTCATTGTGCTTAGTTCAATTGTGGAGATTTATTCATTTCAATTGCAATTGGTTTGTCTTGGATGAATGTTCATGATCTAAAAAATCCTTAAAACCTTAGAAGATTGCATTGTTTCTGTAAGATTGTAGATTTATCTTAGTCAAGCAAGAATTAGTTTATGAGGGATTGGTCCATTTCAAGTATTCCATCATTTGCATTGTTAATCTTAGGAGTAGTGTCCAATTTAGTAATATTTTTGAAACCCTAATATTTTATTAATTCTTTATCATTTGAGTTAGATTTAGGATTGAAGTATCATTACATTGCCAGATCTGATAAGTTCAAGATTCAGTCTTTGCTTGTAGTAAGGTCACTTTTCAATTACCAACATTTTCACATTTATCACTGAGTTGTTTATGCATTGTCAAGACCTGACATTAGAGACCTTGACAAGGTGCTGCCACAATAGTGGTTTACAATTTTTGAGAGGAACTGATTTTTGTTGAAATCACATATTTTTAGAAAATATAATGATTTAAGCCTTAAAAAGTTCCATTTTAAGGATTCCTTGATTGAAGATAGTTTGACCAAACCACCTTAGATCAAACCCCCTTGGATAGAACCTTGCTAGTTTTAAACCATACCTATAAATGAGTCTCCTTTACACCTATCAAAATGCTGATAAAAAATCACTTTTGATTGACCTTTTGGGGGATCAAATGAATTCATTTAAAATTTACTTGAAATGATTATGGTATTCCTTAGAATGATCTATCCAATGAATATAATTTTAATATGTTTTAGTTTTATTATGTATTTGTTTTTTTAGTTTTATTAAACATAGGTTTTTCATTGAATATGAAGGTCTCTGTTCTACACATATGGATAAATAGCAGATTATCAAAAATAAAATTTGAAAATTATGAGTGCACCAGATATTGAAGTCCTTGATCCAACCAAAAAATAAATGAATTTTAATATATACAAAAAAAGTTATGCGTTATACAGTTGCACTATGTTTGAATTGTAATTGGTTTGACTTCAAAATTTGATTAAAGAAACAATATTCAATAAAAAAATATCTAACCAAGTGGAAGCACTAGGTATCAGAGTTACAAATCTAAATTCGAAAGAATTAGAATTTTATCCTTCATGGAAAAAAAGTTATGCGTTATACGGTGTGCATCACTTTTTAAAAATGTTGTTTTCTGAAAAAAACCAATTTTCGTGGGAGATGGAAAAAGAAGTGTAATCTCATTCCAAAAATTTTGAAAAAAATATTTTTCAAATCTACAAAAAAAATGTGATGAGACTCTAGTTTGCATCATCTTCAAATTCCTCACGATTTAGCTGCTATAGGTGCTCGAATGTGAAGATTTAGTTAAAAATAATAATTTTAGTGTCTAGTTTGGCCAAAAATTGTAAACCACTATTGTGGGATCACCACTTGGGATCATCTCTTGAGGCTTGCTGATAAAGATTTACCTTTAAAGAGAGATAGGATTTCATATTATGTATGAGTTGTTACTATGCAGAAAACATCATCAACAAATTGGTACTAGAAGGAGGGCCTAAATAAGCTAGGCTGGATCAATTTATGTATGCTATCTCTCCTGAAAGATTTAGAAGAAGAACCAGATCTAATCCAGGAGAGGAGGAATTTCAAGAATTTCCAGACCTTGCTAGGTCAAGAAGGACCAACAAAAGGGGAGAATAATCATCCACCCATCCACCTCCATCATCTCCATCAAGTTCACCTTCATCTAAGTCTGAGGACATTCCCATTCCACAACCTCAGCCAGTCATAAATCAGCCATCACCACCCCTACCTCCACCAATGGATTTCCTAGCAAATAACCCATCTCCATTGAGTTTCGCTAATTACAATGTCATTCCCAAGAACCCTGAGCACTTTTGTTCAAAGTTCCATGTTAATGATCCCAATAGAACTGCTGAAAAACACATCAGGATCTTTCAGACCAGCCTTAAGGATAGGGGAATCAATCATGAGGATGTAGCATGTAGGCTCTTTCCTTATTCCTTAGGAGAAGATGCATTCTATTGGTATAATCACTTACTTGCCAGGTCTATCCAACATTGGACTGAGCTTGAGACTACATTTCTGTAGAATTTTAGGATTCCCATTAGTTTTAATTAGCTCTATCATCAGTTCACTAATGTTAAGAGAGAATTCAATGAGCCTATAGGGTCCTTTAACAATAGGTTTCATCGTGCCTATACCCGACTATTGGCCCCCTATGTTATTGATGATGCCACTACTTTAGAAGTCTATTATGAAGGACTTGATAGTTTGACAACCACTTTCATGAAATGGAGAAAAAATCCTCCTAGTACTTTGCTTGATGCATATGCAGAAGCTGTAAAGGTTAGCACTGCCTTAAGACAACATTTTTCTAAACCTTTACCATCATTAGGACCCGCTGCTCACCCTGGAAAAGTCCCAGTTCTCAACCAGGCTCTCACTAATCATACTTCCATCATGAATCTAGTTCCTCAGTTGCCTATAGTTCCTCACCCAGGGCCTCCAGTGAGTCAAATGCCACCTACAGTCAGTTATCCCCATCAAAGTGTGAATCAACCTCTTCATCCACAATCTCATCCTAGCTATCCCCCATATTTGCAGAATTTTGAAATTTTGAACCAATCATTGAATACCAACATTGCAGTAGGATATTCCCAAAGTAATGTGATCTAGCCTCCATATAGAAGTCCTGAACAAGAGAGACTGGATGAATTGTCTAAACAAGTGAAGAAGCTGAATATGGAGGTGACTTACTTGAGGAACTAGAACAGTCAGTTGCAAGCTGCTTAGAGAAATATGCAGTCCAATTATAGTAGAGAAAGCAGAGAAAATCAACAAGGGAAGCATTTTGATAGAGGATACAACAATAACAGGGGATATAACATTGAAAGAGGACATAATTATGATAAAGGACAATCCTCAGGCCAGAACTTTGATAGAGGTCAAGGTGGTGGACAAGGTTTCGACAGGAGATAGCCACCCAGACATAATGGGACTTGGAATACAAGGCCTAATAATGGAGGAGTCCCTACCCCATTGGATCAACCAGTCAATTAGTTAGTCAGTCAAGAGAAGCCTCCTAGTGGTGTATATTTAGTTGAAGCTGCTTTATCAGGATGGTGTAGACTCCATAAAACAAGTCATCATTCTGAGTTAGATTTTCAAGAGTTCCAGACAACAGCTTCAATCTTCCAATATGAAGTGGAGAACAATTCGAGTATTCAAGAGATGGTGCCATCCACCCTCTATGATTCACCAGTGTTGGTACTGAACCATGCTCCTTTTCCACAGAGCAAGGACAATGTGCCTGAAGAAGAGCCAGACTAGCTCAACAAAGAGGTAGATCAAGTGTGTAATGGAGATGAAATTTCACAGCTATTTGATGAAAATCCAGTAAATGACAATGGCCCCTTGGATGAGGAAGAAGCTTATATTGAAGAAGTACAGACTTTCCAGAGGCCTCTCAAGAAGTATGATTTGAGAGATATGCCACATAGACATCCACCAGCTGGAGATCCCTTCACCACCTCCATTTCACCAAACAACTTAACCACTCCTCCAGATCGTAATGTTAGCAATAATCCATCATATCCTCATGTGTCTAAGCAGTATTTGTCAAAGGAAGGACAAGCACAGATGGACATGTCAAAAGGAAGGAGTGTTGAAGCAAGCAAAGACAGGATGGTGGATTATCCAAAAGAGACTCTTGTTGATCTAAGTGAAGAACAATTGGCTATATATGTTGTAGAAGAGCCTAGGAAGCTAAAGGTAAGTCTATCTGCATTTGAGTTATTGAGAGTTCCAACCATTAGGAATGCAGTTTTAGGAGCTTACAATGCAAATTCCATATCACAAGATAGATCAATTAGTGAAAGTATCAACAAAGCATCTAGCTCTCAAACAATAGGAAGGAAAAATCAGACCCATAATCAAGTGAATGTGCCTCTTCGAAATAAGGGAAAAGAGAAAGATAGGACTCAAGTTTCTCAAGTAGATACTCCCTTAACCCTATTTCAAGGGAAAACAAAGACTCCTCCATTTCTAATATTTGTTCGTATATTTGGTAAGCACTTGCACAATTTCTTGTTAGATTCAGGTGCCTCCACCAATGTAATGTCGTTCGGTTTCTGTCGAGCTTTGGGTGGTACTCTTGCTGATTCCCAAAAGAAAGTTATACAATTGGATAGGACTGAAGTTGATGTTGTAGGGGAATTAAATATGATTCATATGCAGGTTGCTTCTGATCCTAGAATTCAGCAAGTTATCAATATACAGGTGGTTGACATACTTGATGCTTATGGCCTGATTATGGGAAGAGACTTTACTAGGGTCTTGAATGGATATGTATCAACTGATAACTCTCATATGTGGCTTCCTTGGAAGGGAGTGCCAAATCAGATCAGAATTGAAAGAGAACCTAGGATGAAGTGAATGATTATAGAATATCAAAATACCTCCAATGAAATCCTGATAACAGAGGTGAGCATGGGAAATTATGTGCTTGCAACCCTTTTTGAGGAGTTAGATGCAGAGGAAGTCCTCATGTTCCACACTGTGCCTATTGATTTCACAGCAAAATCTAGTGGTACTGAAACCTTGGTGGATCCAGTTGAAAATGAATATGATATTGAGGATAATTAGCTCAGTTTACTAGATAATTTCTAGGAATTCATTCAAAAATGCATCGAGGATCAGATTCAGTTGGGTAAGAAGATGAATTTCAAATATTTTCTCTTGCCAAATTGGTGTAGGGTTCATAATGCCTCCCATTCTAAATTGGATTGTTGCTTATTCCAGACTGCAGTGTAACAAGTGAAAAAGTGTATCAACCCCACTCCAACAGTCAAAGTTGATATCAAGAATATTCAAGAAGACCCTAAGGAGAAGAAAGTGATTCTTTCTGAGGAACCTTCAAGTAGCAACATTGCAAGAGATACAACAAGGAAATCTGTAGTTGCTGACTATTGGACTTTAAGATTTGATGGGTCCAAATCAAAGCAAGGAGTTGGAGCAAGATTTGAGTTAATCAGTCCAAAAGATAAGACATTCTTTGTTGCTCATAGAATTCAATTTCATTGTATGAATAATGTAGCAGAATATGAAGCTTTGGTACATGGGTTGTTAATGGCATTAAAGAAAAAAGTTAAGATCTTAAAAGTTTTTGGGGATTTTGAGTTAGTGGTCAAACAAGTTAGGAGACAATATTCTTGTCATGACAAAAGAATGACCAATAACAGACATAGAGTATGGGACCTTATTGAAGGATTTTATGCCTTCAACATTCAGTTGATTCCACGAAGTAAAAACCAGATGACTGACTCCCTTGCTTAGACAACTAGTACATTGCAACCTATGTCCCTTTCTAGATTGAAGAAGTTTATAGTGGAACTGACTCCAGTACCTTTAGTGCCTAACAATGTCACCAAATTCTAGGTATTTGAAGATGACAAGCATATCTTAGATTTTATCACAAGTACATATGTTTTTGCTTCTCAAATTATAGATGAAACCGAACTCCAAGAAGCAGAAATGGATTTGGAAGGGGTAATCAATTTGAAGACTAATACAATTCCCAAAGGAATGGTGCAATTAGAAAGGATTTTTGACCTGGATAAGGTCATAGATCAGGAATAGGATGCCAGGAAGGATTCCATCAGTGGACAATGTGAAATGTATAATATGGGAACTCAAGATGAGGCCAAGAATGTCTTCATTGGAAAAGTATGCACTCTAGAAGAAAGGAAAGGAATAATTGATGCATTACATAGATATCCAAATATGATAGCTTGGAGTTATGAATATTTGAAGACCTATGACACATCAATCATAACTCATACTATCCCTCTCAATCCAATAGCAAAACCTTTCAAAGAGAGGCAAAGGCTAATCAATTCCTTACTAGAACCTATAATACAGAAGGAAGTGCAGAAATTGTTGTCTGCAAGAATCATATTTCCAGTTAGGCATTCAACTTGGGTTGCAAACTTGGTTCCTATGAGGAAAAAGAATGGTGAAGTTAGGTTGTTTGTAGATTTTAGGAACCTCAATAGAGCATCAGAAAAGGATAATTATCCAGTACCCTCACTAGATGAAGTACTTTAGATTGTCAATGGATCTCAAATGATGTCTTTCCTAGATGGCTATTTCGGATACAACCAGGTCATGGTGCAATATGAAGACAGGCATAAGAATTCTTTCACTACCAGGTGGAGAACTTTTTCATACAAAAGAATGCCCTTCGGTTTGATTAATGTTGGAGCCACGTTTCAGAGGGCCATGGGCATTATATTTAAGGACATAATTAGTAAGTGCATAATCATTTATATAGATGATTTGATAGTATTTTCCAAGAAGAGAGGTGACCATATAGCAGATTTGTGCAAGGTGTTTTAGAAGTGCAGGGAATTTGGTATATCTCTCAATCCAAAGAAATGCATTTTTGGAGTTACAGAGGGAAAATTGTTGGGGAATGTTATCTCTGAGAAAGGAATTTCCATTGATCCAAAATGAGTGGAAGCTATACTCAAGATCCCACCTCCTGCTAGCAAGAAAGAAATGAAATCATTCTTTGGAAAAATCAACTTTGTGAGGAAAATCATCATTGGATTTACTGAAATAGTCAATCCACTAAATGCAATGTTGAAGCAAGAGGCCAAAGTTGAGTGTAGTGCAGAAGCTAAAGAAGCATTTGTAGAGATAAAGAGGGCTATTGTTGAAGCCCCTATTTTGGTGAGTCCAAACTATGCTAATCCATTCTACATATATTCGTTTGCTTCTGATCATTCCTGTGTTGCTATGTTGACTCAAAATTTTGATCAAGGAAATGAACATCCCATAACATTCATGAGTGAACCATTAAAAGATGTTGAACTAAGGTACCCAAGTGTGGAGAAGTAGACATATTCCTTAGTCAGAGCTATAAAGAAGTTTAGACATTATATTCTCAGAAACAAAGTGTTTGCAATAGTTCTTGATCCTGCAGTCAAGTTGTTGTTGATGCAGAATGAGCTAGGGGAATGTAGAGCAAAGTGGGTAACTGTGTTACAAGAATATGATATTGAGATCCAACCCATCAAGCTGGTAAGAGGGCAAGGACTTACAAGGACAATGGCAGAAACAGGCTCTGATCCTGCAGCTCAACATTACAATCTAGAAGATGTCTCCCCTGGAGAATGGTATGATGATATTGTTCATTATTTGCTGAATAAAAGGTGTCCTAACCATATGAATGTAGTACAGAGAAGAGGATTACGTTTGAAGAGTGACAGTTTCATGCTGAAGGGAGTTTGTTTATATAAGAAAAATCATGAAGGTATCTACCTAAGGTGTTTAGGAAGATAAGAAGCTGAGAGAGTCATGGCTAAATTTCATGAGAGATATGGTACTGGCCATGGATCTACCCATTCTACTACAAAATAGATTATGAGGGTTGGTTATTATTGGCCTACATTTTTCAAGGATACATACAACCATGTTAGAACTTGCCACATATGTTAGACCACAACAAATAGAGAAAAGTATGCAACTCTTCCACTTGAGCTGGTCTTTGAGGTAAAACCTTTTGCATAGTGGGGGATGGACTTCATAGGTCCCATCAATCCACCTTCTTCTGCTGGTCACAGGTATATTCTCACCATTACTGATTATTTTACACGATGGACTAAAGCTCTTGCATGCAAACAATGTACTTCTGAGGTGGTAATTGATTTCATTGAATCATGTATTATAAATCACTCTAGATGTCCTTTATCTTTGGTTTGTGATAATGGTCCTCCATTTTCATCATTGAAATTCTCTAATTGGGCCTTTGATCATGGGATTATAATCAAATTTGCATCCAATTACTATCGACGGGGTAATGGGTTGGCTGAGTCTTCCAATAAAAACCTCTTGATAGTTATTCATAAATTGCTAGAAAAGAATCCCAAGGATCGACACACTCAACTTAGATTTTCTCTGTGGGCAGATCGCACAAGACAGAAGACTTCCATAGGGACCTCCCCTTATCACCTTGTATATGGTCAGGAACCTGTATATCCAATCCAATTAAGGATCCCCACTTTACAGTTCATTAATGAGTACTATGATGAAGAAAATAGGCGTGAGGCCCGCCTACAAGAGTTGTTACACGTTGAAGAAAAAAGAGATGAAGCCTTAAAGAACTTTGCTAAACACCAAGGTGTAGTCAAAAGGTGGTTTGATAAAAGAGCCAAGGTAAAAGCCTTTCGGATTTTTGACTTGGTTCTATATTGGGATAAAGCCCATGACCGTAAGGGGGAGCATGGTAAATTTGAAAAACTTTTTCTTGTTCCTTACCAGATTTCAAAAATCCTAGGAGATAATGCTTTCTGCTTGAAAACTCTCACTGGGGAGGATATCCTACTACCTGTCAATGGGTAATATTTGAAGCATTATTTCCATTCTTGAGCTATTTTGAGCTCTCTTCCTATATATAGTTAGAGTACGTTTCCATTATATTTTCTTTTCTTTTCTTTGCTTTGGTTAGATTAGGTTTCCCTTTCTTCTTTTATTTTTTTTGGTTAGTTTAGGTTTGCTTTCAGTTTGGTCTGTTTTTGCTTTGCTCTTGCTTTGGAGGTCTTCTTGTTTTCTTCTGGATGTGTTGCACTTGCATAGTAAATATTCTCTTATCTGGGACTATTCTGAGTATTTCCTTGATGAACTTTAATCATGTGTTTGGAAAGGATGGTTGAGGTCTTTGTTATCGCCATGCAGTCTAAATGTCTGATTTGAAGAGGATGGGTCACTAGTTTGATTTGAATTTGAAGTATTCTGAAATCTTATATCTTTTATATATCTTAAAAATCCTGAGGTTGTTGTAGGATCCTTGTGAAATCTTGTCAGGTGAAAAATGTTATTTTTGCTTCAGTGCCACTGTAGTTCTCAGCCTTGAGTGTGAACTTCATTGTTCACAGGTTGAAATAAAAAAGTGAAAAGAAAATAATATCAAAAGAAAAGAAAAGTGAAATATTGAAAATAAAAAGAGTGAATTCAACTTATTAGGGGTATTCGAATATCTCTATCGGGGCTATGGACACCTGGCTGGTACTAGAGCTATGTCTGGGAGAGTCACAATGATAACCTCATCGGGGCTATAGACACCTGACTGGCAGTGAGGCTCTATCCAGGTTGCTTGTGGAGTTAGAATATTTACGTAGCATGACCTGATGGAACTTGGTTCCTGTAGTAGCTCAAAGAAATGAACTCATGTGCACACATTTGGATTTTCAGTCTATGGAAGGTTCAATCTGCCTTTGGTTCTGATTCTTTAATCTTGCATTTTGATTTGTTTGTCTGATAGTGAGATCGAAACTAGAGATTCTAGGTTCTTGATTCATGTTTTTCATCAAATGCTCTGGAGCATTTTCCCAGTAGAGTTTTCATTTGTTGTGCAAGTTTTGCACACACGCCTCGCTGAGGGCAGGGACCCTCTTTTTTTTTTTTCTCTTGTTGCTTTGGCTCTTTGATTTTGGGTATTTTCATTGCCTTGATATGTGCTTAAAGTGTTCATCTTTCTTACCTAGGTGTTTTCCCTAAGTTGCATATTGAAAAACTTAATTTTTGGGTGAAATCCGAGTTTTTGCACTGTTTCAAAATTTTCCAGCTCATCCGGATTTTCCTATATTTCATTCGAACTCTAGCTAAGTGTTGTAGTTCAAGAATTTCTGGCCTTCGTGGAATTCCACCTGGGCCAGATTTTTCCAGAATTTCGTCTTCCGGTCGGGTTTCCATATTTTTTCTGCTCATCTGGTCAGCTACGTTTATGATTGCTCCTTGTATGAATTGTACTTAGTCGATCTTTGAGAGATTTTCTTTCCATTATGCTTTCTCATTGGCATCCTGTTGAGTGGAGATATTTGGTCTTGTGGTGCTTTGGCATTATAAGCTTTCTCTATGCAGTCATGGTCAAAATCTAGGGTTTCATGCCTAGGGCGTCGCCATTGCATCTTAATTTGATTTCGATTGAACCTAGAATTCAAGTTGGATCTGTTGAAGGTTTAGGTTAAGCTGGTTTCATGCCTTGGATCCTTAAATTTGCGATCTTCAATCAATTTGAGTGCGATCATGTTAAGATTGCCGATGTTCGGGTTTTCTATCAGGTTCGAGATTTTCCTATTCAGTCAGATTTTCCCGGTTTCTCCTTCTTCCCCTCATTTTCCTGAAATTCATGCATTATTATCATTTTCTCGTAAATTCGGTCTGGCTGGATTTTTTTGGATTTTCTGGGAAGCTTGGTGAAACTTGGAATTTGGTCGAATTGGATGATTTTAATGATAAATTCTTATTATTCCATGATTTTAACTGATATATTACACTGTTATTTGCATCTTTTCTAAATTTTGATGATCTAATTATTGATTTTGTGCCTTTTTCGCTGAAATCTTCTTGGGCCAGATTTTTTTAGAATTTCCTTCCTGGCCTAGATTTCGCAGCTGGCTTGAAATCTTGGACTGTGTGGGTTGTGCTTTAATGACATTTTCTGGGTTGTTTTCAATTTATGTTTGAGCTTATTTGGATGACGAATACATTACTAATGATGTGCTAATCTTGATTTTCATGTTATAATGAATATTAATGGTGGTTTTGTGGAGTGCAGGTTGAGTTTTGCTGAGTTGTCAAGGAATTTTTGGAGATGAAGTTTAAACTATGAAGAAATTCAAGCATTGGTTACTCCCCCCCTTGGCCGACTTGGTGAGGTGCGCTCAGGATAAGAATGGAAGGAGGCAGTTAATATGGGGTTGCATTGAAATTTGTACCTTGGTTCGAATTGTATTGGGATCCCAGGTCGGCCTGGATTGAGTTTGAGCATTAAATGCTAATTTGTTCTATTTTGAATTCTCCTTGGGCCGACTTGTTTTATGGCCGTTATTATTATTGCAAACATTAATTGGGCTAACTTGTTTGTGGCCATTTTTATTATTGTAGAACCCTTATTGGGTCGACATGCTTTGGAGGTTTCTATAAATTTTTCATTTTGCCTCATTTGTAAGACATATAGACATAGATATAGAATACAATACATAGACAGATACAAGCGAATTTAGCAATAGAGCAGAAGTAGAAGTTTGTCAATTTATGAGCAAGTGTTGTAACAGAACATTGGAATTGTTGCTGAAATTTGGTGATTCAATACAATTGAAGAAATTGTGATTTTCTGGTGATCTCTTTTGTGTTGACTTATCTTGCATGGTTCTTATGATTCTATCTTTCAAATTGCTCAAGGTTATTAGATTTAGATTTAGGTTTGATTCAATGATGTTCATGATTTAATGTTTGAAGTGTTTGCAGCAATCCCTGGGCCATATTTTTTATAGCTAGCTGATTGTTAGTTGCTTTGCAAAGTTAGCTTGGACTTTATATTCATTGTGCTTAGTTCAATTGTGGAGATTTATTCATTTCAATTACAATTGGGTTGTCTTGGATGAATGTTCATGATCTAAAATTATTTAAAACATTAGAAAATTGCACTATTTCTGTAAGATTGTAGATTTATCTTGGTCAAGCAAGAATTAGTTTATGTGGGATTGGTCCATTTCAAGTATTCCATCATTTGCATTGTTAATCTTAAGAGTAGTGTCCAATTTAGTAATCTCTTTGAAACCCTAATATTTTGTTATTTCTTTATCATTTGAGTTAGATTTAGGATTGAAGTATCATTACATTGCCATATCTGATAAGTTCAAGATTCAGTCTTTGCTTGTAGTTGGATCCATTTGTGATTACCAGCATTTTCACATTTATCACTGAGTTGTTTATGCATTGTCAAGACTTGACATTAGAGACCTTGGGATTATCTCTTGAGGCTTGTTGATAAAGATTTACCTTTCAAGAGAGATAGGATTTCATATTATGTCTGAGTTTTTGCTATGCAGAAAACATCATCAACAACCACCTTATGCAATATTCATTTAGAAATATAGCCTTTAAGTTTAGCAATCTTTTTGTTGTCTCCCATTCTACCACAATTTGGTACTTTTTCAGAATGTCAGTTGGCTTAAGAACTCCTATTCAATTTCTCCCATAGAGGCCACATTACTTCTTTATGGGAGAGGTCATTAGTGACAAAATTAAGTGCTTGGTGAAAAGGTGCAATCGTCTTTCCTTGGTTTCCTTAGGTGGGTAGTTGGCCAGGACTTCATTAATGGCAAGAACTAGCTTTGGAGTAACTACAACATTCTTTCCTATTTCATCACCTCCTTTCTCAACCTGAACATGGCCAAACACATGATAATTGATTTATTTCACCAGATGTTTGACGATGCACTGATGGAAGGGCTTGGCAAGATAGTGCAAGTGGCTATCCCTTGTGTTGGTATCCTAAGTTCCATGGGTCTTTGCAAACATGTAGAATTTGGGATAGACATACCCTAGTTGCCCTTCCTATTCTGAATTTCACACCATGAGATGCATCGTTCATCTTCTTAACTAGTGGCCGCCTATCTGCCATGGGAGTATGATGTGGAGGGTATTCCAAAACTCGCCTGGAGGAAGCACTTTGAGTTTCTAGTGTAGAGCCATGGCAACTAGGCCTTTGGTCTACATTGTGTGGAGCCTACATGTGTTGTGTGTTCAGTCCCATTTTGTGTCCTGACATAGAAGAAGAAAAACCAAATGGCGAGCCCTTTTGGCTTCCTAGACAATGGCTAGAGGATTTTCTTTACTATTTTTTGTACGTTGTCTCCTTTTTGCATCTTTTTTCTCTATAACCTTTTTGGGTTTTCTCAAGAGAGACTTACATTTAAATATGAGCCTTGGGATTTGTATTACATTGTAAATTTTCAATGAATATAATATAATACAAAAAAATTTCTTCTTCTATGTGATTCTAAATGGCTTATTCCAAAATTAAAACGTATTTACAAAATGTTTTACATATGGTACATAACTATTAAATTTTTTAAAGAACTTTGTATTTTAATGGAATAACTTTAGATAAATACCGTTCACTAGTTTATCTAAAATGTTTCCTTCCATATCTTCAAGTTTGTATGCATTATTTTCCTTGCACACAATGATTCAGAAGGGTCCTTTCTATAACGCTTCAAATTTTGTGTGTTGCCTTGGTTTCACAGTATGTTCATCATACTTTAGCACTAGGATCCCTTCTTTGAATTATGGGTTAGAGGTTTTTTTTTTGAACCATCATTTTACTATTTTTTGTCAGTTGATCATGGCTCCATAAGCTTTTTTTCTATCCTGCTTCAGTTTGTGGAGTTCCACCAACCATACTTCCATTCGACCGCTTTCTTCAATCTCTAGGTCTTTTAGTAGTTGTAAGGCAAGAATTTCATTGGAAACAAGTAACACTACCTCTTTTTCGTACACCAATTCATAAGGGGAGGTCTTCATAATTTTCTTGGGAGTAATCTAGTCCAACCATAGAGTAGCTTGTAGGTGCTTGTACGAGTTCCTATGTCATTTTGACCCAATTTGCTTGATTAACCTAATTAGGTTTTTGTTGGTCGATTCCACTAACCCATTTCCTTGTGGGTAGTAGTTTGATGAAGTTTTAAGGAAAATCCAATGTTTGATAACAAAACCTAACATACTCGATCCTAAAAAAGCTTGAGTGTCAAGTCAGATATGATGGTTTTGGGCGGGCCAAATCTGGCTACTAGCTCTTTAAGGAAATTGACAATTTCCCCCTCTTTGGAATATTTTACAGCTACAGCCTCTGTCCACCTTGTGAAGTAGTTAGTTGCCATAAGGATCCACTTATGGTCAGTGCTAGAAATAATATTTATGATCCTAATAAAATCAAAACCCCATTGAGCAAAGGGCTCCTTAGTTACATTTGGACTTAGGGGAAAAGCGACATTCTTTCTTTTTCCAACAAATAATTCACATTGAGTACAATTTTTCACCAAATGATGCACTTCATAAAACATAGAGGGAAAATAATATCCCACTCACATCATCTTTAAAGTGGTGGTCTTGGTGGAGAAATGTCCACCATTAGGATTGCAATAGAATTCATTGAGAACTCTTTCTGTATGCATCTTGTCTAAACATCGGATCAGGACACCATCATAATTTCTCTTGAATAATACACCTTCAATTAATACATAGGTCTATTTCCTTGGAATAAGTAGTATCACCTTTTATGGGAAAAAATATTGGTTGGGTAGTGCCCCTTTTGCATATATTGTGTCCGATCAACCACCCAAGATTCATTGGACTTGAATTGGTTCGAGTAGACTTGATCGATCTTTTTTTCAGCTACAAAACTTGATTCTTGTGCAATGTATTTGCACAAACATCTTCCCCTAACCATCAAGTTGTTGGTTTAATTTCCACATCATACTCTAGGATCTTTGTGATCCAATTTTCCCTCTTTTCGGTTATCTCAACTTCTATGATAAACTCCCTCACACTAGGATGTGTAGTGAGGATAGTGATCTTATTGTCCGAAACCAAGTTTCAAAACTTATTTAAGCTTTTAACAATGGAAAAACCTTGATTTTTTACAAAATTATACTGGCCTCATAACCATTAGGGGTCCTTAAGTGAAATGAAATAGGGTGATCTCCATTATCTCCCTCATCCTTCTGAGTTAGCACCAAAGCTATACTATGTTGGCCACTATACACATAGAGTAGAAAGTCTTTGGAATAGTCAAGTTTAGCCAATACTGGAGCAACATAGATGGCTATCTTTATTTTCTCAAAAGTTGCTTTTCCCTCAAGGGTCCATTTGAAAATCAAGTTATTCTTAAGCATCAACGCGATCAGTCTTGCAATGCCTGCAAAATCTAATATGAACCTGCTAACAAAGTTGATCTTCCCTAGAAAAGACTGTAGTCCCTCTTGATTTACTAGAAGGGGTAATTCAATTATAGATCTCACCATTTCAGGGTCTATTTCTATTCCCTCCTCCGACACTACAAAACCAAGTAGCTTACCTTGAGGTACTCCAAAAACACATTTTTTGGGATTCAAAGAAATCCTGAACTGTTGAAATTTCTAAAAAAACCTTCTCTAGATGATTGAAGTGATCATATTTCAACTTTGAAAAGACTATTAGGTCATCTAGATATATTAGGATAATCAAATTGATTAATCCCTTAAAAGAAATATCTATTGCTTGTTGAAAAGTCGCACCAACATTTGAAAGTCTGAATGAAAATTTTGAATATAGAAATGTTCCCCACTTAGTGGTAAATGTTGTCTTATGTTGGTCTGCTTCCTTTACATACATTTGGTTATAGCTTGAGAAACCATCTAGTAATGAAAAAATCCCTTATCTGGCCATAGTCTACAGGATCTGCTCCATCAATGGCAAGGAGTAGTGGTCTTTTAGTGAGGCTTTATTCAAATCTCAAAAGTTGAGACAAAGCCTAATATGGCCATTGCTTTTTCCAAATTGGTACCAAATTTTGACACCCAGGTGGAATGCTTAATTGAATATATGATCTTTGACTTGACCAATTTGGTGAGCTCCTACGCCATGAATGCTTTGACATTCGAATTGATTGGCCTTTCTTTTTGTCAGATGGGCTTAGATCCTTCTGCCAAGTTAATGGTATGCTGAATTATGCCCGAGTCATACTCGAGCTAAGATCATCATAGGTCTAGGAAATAACTCCATCATATTTGAAACATAGATCCTTCAATCTCCTCTTGTCCTTGTGGGGAACTTCCTTTCTGACCTTTAACTTTCTACCACTTCCGACATCAATCTCTTCATAGTCCCTAGCCTCCGCAGTGAACCTCTACTTGTCATTTCTTATGTCTTGGGTATATACATGATCATGATGGGCCAAAAAGTTGCGATATGATGGGTATGTGTAGGTTATGTGGTTGGGTATGTGCAGGATCATGATGGGTATTTGTAGGGTATGTGGCTGACGACTTTTTTTTAACCCAAAATTAATGAAATGAGAAATATTTTTGAAGGAGATTCTCAGCTTTCTACCAATATAAATTATCCTTTACTTTGAATTTAATAAATAATTATTATTCATTTTCTATTTGAATTACGACTAAAGTCCTAATTGATAGGCTGATTGAAAAACATCTATAGCTTTCAAACAGTATCACATTTTTGAATCTGAAAACATGCATCACATTTTATGCTTTGTATACTATAGGATTAAAAAAAAAATTTCATGAATTTTTGACCAAGTTAAGGTGGTTGGACGTACAATTTTTTATATTTTTTAAAAGTTGTAATAAAAAATCATAATTAATTATTTACTTGGAAAAAATTACAAAAAATATGCATCACATCTGGACATGAGTCCTTTACTTATATCTAAAATCTTAGAAAAAATATTATCATTTTATTGTGGTAGGGTGTCGGATAGACACCTACTTCTTATTTTTTCCTGAAATTTAAGTACTACTACATTGAAATTTCAAATTTTCACCAAATAGATTTTGTTTTTTTTAAATAAACCTAGTAGTTTAGAAACTACATTCAATTTGCTACAAATTCTATTCTTACATATTTTTTAAATAATATAGATAACTTATTCAATTTTACGCCAAGTTGCCTAACTCTAATTTTTCTAAATTTATTACCACTCTAAGGGCTTGTTTTTCCATGATGATCCTGCATTGCATTCTCACGGCAACTTTTTTAACCAAAATTGATGAAACGAAAAGGGTTTTCAAAGGAGATTCTCAACTTTCCACCAATATAAATTATTCTTTCCTTTGAATTTAATAAATAATTATTATTCATTTTCTATTTGAATTACGACTAAAGTCCTAAATGATAGGTTGATTGAAAAACATCTATAACTTTCAAACAGTATCACATTTTTTGAATTTGAAACATGCATCACATTCTATGCTTCACATACTATAGGATTAAAAAAAGAAAATTTGAATTTCATGAAGAATTACCAAGTTAATGTGGTTAGACATACGATATTTTATATTTTTTAAAAGTTGTAATAAAAAAATCATAATTAATTATTTAATTGAAAAAAATTACAAAAAAATATGCATCACACATCAGACATGAGTCCTCTACTTATATATAAAATATTATTAAAAAATTATCATTTTATTGTGGTTAGGTGGTAGACATACACCTACTTCTTATTTTTTCCCTCAAATTTGAGTACTATTGCATTGAAATTTCAAATTTTCACCAAATAGATTAAAAAATCCTAGTAGTTTAGAAACTACATTCAATTTTCCACAAATTCTATTCTTACATGTTTTTGAAATAATATAGATAACTTATTCAAATTTTTACGTCAAGTTGCCTAACTCTGATTTTTTTAAAAAAATTTGCCACTTAAGGGCCTATTTTTTCCATGATGATCCTGCACATACCCTCTTCACAATCAAAGATATTTTCAAGGGAAATTAATCCCTGAGGAAGCTTGTTTCCTTTTAACTAGATAACCTGTTCTTCGGTCTAAAATTTTGCGCCTTGTTGTGAATAGTCTGAAACTACTCCTGACTTTTGTATAAAGGAAAAAATCTGAGTGTCATCATAAAAAACTTGCTAGTTTTGATCATTTTTTGAGGATTGCGGGTAAGACGATGACTTGTACTACATTTTGCTTGGTCGAATTAGAAACTGGTTCAAATTGTGAATTGGTAGAAGCCATCTGATCAGTGAAATCATTTTGAGATCATGGAATAACTTGTATATTGAAGTCTTCAAAACTCTCAATCAGGTCCCAAATTCGATTTCTATATGACTTCATTCTTGTGTTCGTCATGGCCGCTTGCCCACAAACCTAGCTCACAACTAACTATGAATCTATGAAAGCTTGTATTCTCTTTATGCTAATCTATTCTACAAGATTCAGACCATGGACCAAGGCCTCATATTCTATGTCATTATTCGAGCATGAGAAATAAAAAATGGTAAGCTTTAAGAGTCTTTGATCCTATTGGAGACACTAGTCGAACACCCGCTCTAGAGCTAGATTTGCATTTGGTGCCATCAAAATATAAGGTCCATTGATGATTATCACTTGGATCATCATGTTTCTCCTGATCTTTCATCAATTTCAGAAGGACTTGATCATCATTGAAAATCACATAGTTTCCTAGCCCTGTTGCATGAAATTTGTTGAATGGGTCAAAATCAATGAACTAGTTGAGTAGCACCTCCTCTTCAGGAATCTGATCACTTGTGTCTTCTTCATCTTCCAACATCTCTACACAATATCTCTCCTATTGAGAGAAAGAGGTATGTGTTGCTTCAAAGCATAGGATTGCATTGTTCGCTATGTGTTTGGGATGCGAAGATTCAAACATAATCTTCATCTTCGCCCTGTGCTTTTTTCTCAATATCAAATGGGACCAATCAAGTGCTTAGTATCCACCAAGCTTCGCAGTGAAATATCTTGAAAGACACATTCTAAAGACCTAGGGAATGTCTGTCACCACTATTTCTTGTGTGACTGTTTGGCTTGGATATGAGAAGAGGGTTAGAGATAGATCTTTTATCCGACCAATGGTCATAACCTTCTTCCCATCTAATTACACGATTCCTTTCTCAAGGGGCTCATACTTATGTTTTAGGGCACAAACGAATTGTTTTGGAATGACCATTGTGCTAGCCCCTGAATCAATCATGTTATTATGCAAAAGCTTATCTCCCACAACAAGCGTTAAAAAGAAAGGTGTGGGCTTTGGCTTGCTGACCTCTTTCTCTTTTGAATTTCCCACATCATTCGCATAATCTACTACTTTTGGAGCTTGAGGGTCTGATGTGGATCCTTTGTCTCTACTTTAACCATACGACGGAGTTGCATGGAGTCATCGGTATTTGTTCTTCTTTCTTTAATGCTTCCCAAAGAAATGTATTTTGTTTGGGGATAGATATGATGTCCCATAGAGATACATTGGAAGGTGCCTTCCTTAGTTTCTCCACCACATTGAGTGTTTCAACTGGTTGGGTCTTGGGCTTGAATGGTGGTATCTCTCTTGCTTTCAAAAGAAAACATTATTTCATCAATGGGCTCAGTGTTTTGTTCATCTCCTTCTCTAGGATGAGCGAAGTGTGCAGCTGAGGAGTAGGTCAGACAGTGGGAAACATAGCCTACTTTTCTTGGGGTAGGAGTTTTTGTGGTTGTGGATGTGGCAAAGCTTGTTGCATGTATTCTCCTATGAGCCTTCTTTTAGATATTGTGTTGTAATCTGACTATACTTGTGGAGTACTAGTCATCAGAGCTTCATTCATGAACACCGTATCTTCTTCTTCCATGCATGAAAATGGTATTTTTTTGGGTGCGATATCCAACTCCTACTCCAAGGATATTCCTTGCATTTGTGCACTAAAACATGCATGTTCCATTTCAGAGTACTCATATTCATCCACATTTGGGAGCGTTCCCTTGCTTCTTTGTTCTGTTATCTTCTATTGCATATTCCCCCTTGGACAATTTTTGGGCATATGACTAGCATTTCCTGGGAATAACCATACATTCTCATCCTCCACCAAATTTTTCTGGCCTAGAATTAACTCTTTACAGCTAAGATTGTCTTTGACCATCTGTAGCAGCATGGTGACCAAAACTATCTGGTTTGCAAGCATCGTTTGTTGACCTCCTTCTCTAGAGGATCCTTAGTATGTATTCTGCTCATAAGACAACTTTCCTCCACCATAGACTTGAGTAGTCTTCTTTGAAGGTGTTTCTTTCTGATTTTTGATAATAACCAACTTGTTAGCAAAAGTTTGCATGAGACTCTTCATGTCACTGATGTTCGTTGCAATAGAGGAAGAGCATGGCATGCTTATCCAGGTGGTGGGGTACATGTACATAGACTTTAGTGTAGCCAACATCAGTTGTGTAGCACAAGTTCTTGGAATAGCTTCTTCCCAAGGACCATTGAATATTTCTGCAAATACAGGCATCAGAGGCCATGGCAAAAGCTTCCTAGCATTGATTAGACCGCTTCTCATGTGCACAACCAACTCATATGCATCGAGTAAGATATCCCCTCCCATGGAGGTTATCATTACTGTGATATCCAAATTGAGAGCCTTTAGGTAGAACATAAATGCCATCATGGTTGGGGGTTGAGTAGTTACAAGGATCCTTTTCCAGGTTTTGTGGAACTTGGTGTTGAAATCGCTCATGGGGTAAACCCACAAAAATTGTTTACAATTCAAGTGAGGAAGGAAAAGTTGCAAAAAATGACCCCATGCAAAAAAAAAATCATTTTTGGGGGTTTGAATTAACTTTTGGTTCGAGTGAACGCAAAGGGGGTTCGCTAGAAACCCCCTTCAAGCAAACCCATTAAATGTTGGGTCCCACATTTCCTGGAAAAATAAGCAAAGAAAACGGTTGTGGAAAGGGGGTTCGCTCGAACCTTGGGTTCGCTCGAACCCTGGTTTGAGTGAACCCCCAAGGGTTCAATAGAACCCCCCTAGTTCGCTTGAACCCCCCTTTTCCCCCCTTTTCCCCCTCTGGCACCAAAAAACTCCATAATTTTAACCTTCAAAGCTTGGGTTGAGGATGAAAATGGAGGAGAATTCACAGACCCAACTGGATGATGGTAGTACTTGGAACAAGCTATCCAATGAATATAATTTTAATATGTTTTGGTTTTATTATGTATTTGTTTTTTTAGTTTTATTAAACATAGGTCTTTCACCAAAAATCAAGTTCTTTGTTCTGCACATGTGAAAAAATAGCAGATTATCAAAAAAAAATTGAAAAATATGAATGCACTAGATATTGAAGTCCTTAATCCAACAAAAAAATAAATTGAATTTTGATACATACAAAAAAAGTTACGTTGTATACGGTCCGCCTATGTCTAAATTGTAATTGGTTTGACTTTGAAACTTGATTAAGGAAAAATATTCAATAAAACACTATGAAACCAATTGGAATCACTAGATATTGTAGTTACAAATCTAAATTCAAAAAGAATATAATTTTTTCCTTCATGGAAAAAAGGTTATGTTGTATATGGTGAGCGTCACTCCTTAAAAATGGTGTTTACTGAAAAAAACTAGTTTTCAAATGAGATGGAAAAAGGTGCAATCTGATTCCAAATTTTTTAAAATATATATATTTAGAATCTACACAAAAAATGTCACAAATCACTAGTTTGCATCATCTTTAAATTCATCATGGTTTAGCCACTATAAGTGCCTGAAAGTGAAGATTTTGTTAGAAAAAATTATTTCAGTGTCTAGTTTGGCCAAAAATTGTAAACCAATATTGTCGGATCACCCCATGGCCTCTTTTGGAGCTCTCTTGATGGTGATTAGTTGATGTAGCAAGGAAGAATGATATCCTTTCTTTGAGAAGTGTTCAAACAACCTTTCTCTAAGTTGATCCCAAGAGATGATAGAACCTGAGGCCAAAGATCGATACCAATCTTGGGCCTTTCCTTTGAAAGAGGTAGCTAACAACCTCAGGGCAATATTTTCCTCTGCTATATCTTGAAGTTGTTCGGAGGGGGTTTTGAAATCTTCTCTGGAGAATTTTGGAATAGCCTTGAGGGTGTTAGTGGGTATGGCAGACCATACATCTGGGGGCATAGGTAGTTGTAGCGAACTACCACTATCCCAAGTTACAAAATTTCTAGGAGTAGGGGCAGCTACATGAGCCATAGAGAAAAGATTTTTATGAATCGGGTATATAGGTATTCTGATTTGGAAGGTTGAGCCTTTGGGTGGAGTAGATAAGGCTCTGGATATTGGGCTCTTACTTCTCACTCTATTGCTCCTTATAGGTGATACAAAACCTATAAGTATTCTTCTCCTAGGTATCGAGGAAGGTAACTGGGAGTACTGGAAATGACCTCTTGAAGATTCTCTTGTTTTGGATTTTGGGCATGAAACTTCCAGTTTCTTTCCTTAGCCTGATTTAAGAAATATTTTTGACTTCTAATTAGGCATTCAAAGAACTTTGGGTCCCATCGAACATGCTAGAAAAAGAATTGTTGATCATCAAAGCTTGTGCATTTTCGACAGTCTTATGGGAAATTCAGTGAGTGGGGGACTGATTTATGCCTCACTGAATAACTCTGAGATTTTTGTAGAAAGTAAACTCTTCTCTGGGTTTTGGGGAAAAGGGTAGAAGGAAATGTAAACGTAAACATAAAAAATGGTGATGCGCTAAACCTTTTACAACATTTCAAACCCAATCTTTCCTATGAGTGATATAATTAGACATAGAACGCCACAACCCTTCATTGTTGGGAAGAGAATGAACATCAAAGGCTAACAACAAGCACAATGCAGACTTTCAAATCTTCCCATAGACAGTGTTCATTAAGGTTCGATCAAACATAAAGATTTCCAAGATTAACAAAAAAAATTCAAAAATTACATAAAATTTATTTCCTAATTCATCACAATATAACAAAACAACAACCCTTCAAAAAAATAGAGAAGTCCACTGACATAATCCATTTTTTACAAGTCATTATTCTACTATATAAGCCTATAGCATGGAAATCAACAACTTAAACTATTCAAATTCAACTTGCTTGACACAGTGTTTTATTCAAACCGAAAGCATAAAGAAGGAAAGCTTGATAAAGGTCATACATGCACATTCTCAAAGATTTCTTCCAAATAATTCATGCTTAAATATCAAATGAACTTTAAAACGAAGGTCTAATTCCAATCCAATAATAGTTCAAGCATAAACAATATAACATGCCAGAAAAAAGTAGTTCTGCAACTCTACTTCTAAAAATAGTTCTTACAACCTAAGAAAACTAAAGAGACTTTTCCTCGGCAAAGGAAACTAAAACTTAGGACCAACCCTTGAATTCTACCGCCACCTCTCTTTTATAGTTGTAGAAAGAAGAAAATCATGCCACAACATGAAATTAATTACTACAAAGTGTTGGCATTGGATAACACATGATCTGATCATTGATCTTTAGTTAGGTCACAACAATCTTTGCTCATCAATTCTCAATTGCTGCATTGATGCTCTTTAGATATTTAGTAAAGATAGTTATCTAAAAATGATCAAATATTAGAAAATAGCCTGGAAAAAGTCCAACTGACTAGTCACATAACCCAATGGCACCGACTCAAATCTTCCATCCTGAAAAACAAAAAAACAAGGCCATCAAGCTTCGAAAAAATCTCAAAAAAGATTGCATTATGAAAGTGCAACTGCTCGTAGCGAAGAGATGATGTGTCAAACAGGAAAAAATTCTCAAACTCATGAATATAGCTCTTTGAGAAAATCCCTGATGAATTGACATGTGTCCCAACTCTCTCCCGAAAGGAAGGAAAAAAACAAAAGCCGTGCAACCACTAAGTGGCGTGTTGCACACATTTTTGAGAACTTTACTCGAGCGTGGACACATCCAAATCTAAAAAAACATATACAAGCAAAAAATTAAAAAAAAAATCAAGGAAAAAATGCTTCACATACATCATCGCTTTCCAACATGTGAACATGTGAGCAGTTTTCAGAGGCACACATCATCTAGATTTGGATTCCAAAATCACCGATTCTTTTGGTTTGGCTTCTCCAATCACCAGTGGATCATTTTCTTCCTAAGGGGAGAAATGTTGTTTTTAGGCAATGGATCATATTCTATCTTTATCATTGTCATGGGAGCTCTTTCATTGTGGGGGGGATTCATATCTTCATTTTATTTTCCTTCATTAGTTTTTGCTTCTCCTCAGTTTTCATTCAGGGGGGGTGTTTGAGTAAATTAATTAATATTTACTCCAGTGCTTAATGCAAACTTAGGAAAGGTCATCTAGTTCTGATTGCGAGTGTTATTGCATTAATTATGCATTTCAATTAGTCATGTGCTTTATTCCTTGTGTTGCACACAAGATAAAGTCACTTAATTGATTCATGCACTTTGTTATCTCACTCTTCTCTCAGTCAGAACTCCATCATTCAGGGGCTCATGTTGAGTTCGCCTAAGTCTACATAAGGATATTCAATCCTTCATTGTATTCATTCAATAATCAATAATCATTATTGTTTCACATATTTTTTTGTGTAATTTTTCATTTGTGTGTGACAGGTTTCTCTTCAGAATATCATCCAGGGTTTGTGGGATCTCAATTACAGATTCTATCAATTTCAAACTAGAATACCCACTTTCTAGATGCAAAGGACTTTATTCCCTATGTCCAATATTTTAAATAGTATAACATTAATAGTTGTGACTTTGAATTTGTTAATATTGATCAAGAGTAGTCATAATCGAATAAAATACATTCCTTAGATCTAAAAAACAACAAATCATGTAATGTCACATTGACCCACGAATGAAATATGACTTAATGCATGATTATTGTAACTTATTATACATCCAATGGTTTATCTTTTTTAGGGAGGTATTTTGAGACCTCAACTAAAATAATGCTGATGCGGCATCATATTTAATGATGATGGCTTGAAACATTAGTTATAAGTAGGGATCTTGCCAAGTAAACCAACATAAAATATTGGGAGTGATTTAAAATCGTCACATATAATTTTGTAAGGCACTAAGCTAGGATGCTCAACTATTGGATCATCTCCCCTAGTATCAAATGGAAGATTGGATTTCTAATCAATTATAATGCTTCATGTGATCAATGAACTTCTCAGTGTGATGAACATTTATTTGTTATTTATTCATTAAGTGAAAATGATTAATTCTATTCTAATTGCTTGTTTACAATTAGTAGCGCTATAATTTTAAGGCTCTCAGCCAATTTAAACCCTTAATCTCTACTGTTAATCTTAGTCATCCAATCTCATAAACAAAAATCTATAAATTGAATGGAATCCTAAACTATTCATGAATTTAGATCTTATGCAATATTATGTTGTTTGTGAACACACTCATATTCCACCAAATCTATCATCCTTGAATACAACCACTATTCTTGTGAAGATCCCTTTATATTTTTATCAATAATTATGGGCCAAAATTGGAGTGGAATTATGAGTAGATTTTGTTGTTTTCTAGCCCAGAATTCAGGCATTGAAGATCCCATCATATGCCAAGTTCGTTGTGCAAAAACTGAAAGGATGAGTGCTTAGAGATGAAATTTGGCACCGAATTATGTGTGATCTGTATCATGTTAAACTGTTTAATATAAATATTGGAAAGAACAGTTTAGCTTAGTGACATCACATTTCAACTTCTTCAAGAGGAACTCTCAACAACTTAAATATGATAAATAATTGGAAAATGGATTTTTTGGATGAATAACTTGCCTCGAGTATAAATTTTTTTCTCTAATTTCCATGTACACCATTTTAACTAACATTACACACACCTAATACATGTTAAACCTATATATACATGAAGGTTGGGCTCACTAATCTCAATAAATTAGAAAAATGAAGATGAATGGCCTGCACTCAAAGATGTTACCTTTCCTTGCACAAGGCAGTATCAATCCTCTTATCAATTTGGCTCACCTTTTCTCTTTGCGAGAGGTTTTCATCACCTTTGTCAACATGGAGTAGAGTCATTGGTGTATGTCCAAAGTAGTTGATGATGAAGAACCCTCCAAATCCACATTTAGGATTTTCACCATTCCAGATGAGTTGCCGCCTGACCACAGTCATCTCTCTAATACTCCCGAGTATGCAATTGTAGTGGAAAAACTTGGCCCTGTCCTAAAGCATCATTTGTCGTGCATCTTATCTGAGGGAACTCCTCCCATCACTTGCATTGTAACAGAAAACTTCATGTCTTGCACTCACGAAGTGGCCAACAAGATGGGATTTCCCCGAGTTATCTTCTGGACAATGTGTGTCGCCTCTTCTATTTCTAAGTGCAACACAAACCTTCTCCTCTCCCTTGGACATATTCCTATCAAAGGTACATAAGCTACACTAGTAATCCTCAATTCTGTTAGCATCAATTTCCCTTCATTATCAACAGGTGGTTATTCATGCAATAAGCTAACTAAAGCAACAACAGTTCAGCGGTTAGTTTCTTTTCATGCAATAAGCTAACTAAAGCAAACAACAATTAGTATTCTTTTCTCCACCTCTTATCACCACAATTTCAGTTCTACGGTGGTTATATATTTGCAAATCTATGCATTTGAAAGACAAGCAATAATGAAGTTGGTTAATGAAAATTTGTTCTATGCTTGATCATTTATCTTTGTAGATCTACAAGAATTTAACATGGTATTAGAGCTTAGGGAGAGATGTTTGCAAGCCAATAGTTGAAATTTTTTATTATATTTTTGTTTATCTTCATTACCGCGTGATTGGAGGAAGATGGTTAGATGTTTTTAAATTTTTTGAAGCATTGTTTGGAGTTGACTTCTATATGGCATAGCAGTCTAAAAAAACTCCACCTCGGTGTTAATCTCTATTCAAAAAATTCTAGGTGATCCCACAATAGTGGTTTACAATTTTTGGCCAAACTAGACACTGAAATAATTTTTTTTAACTAAATCTTCACTTTCGGGCACCTATAGCGGCTAAACTCTGAGGAATTTGAAGATGATGCAAACTATAGTTTCATGACATTTTTTCTGTAGATTCTAAAAATATTTTTTTCAAAACTTTTGGAATCAGATTGCATTTTTTTTCCATCTCCCTCAAAAACTATTTTTTTCAGAAAACAACATTTTAAAAAAGTGACGCTCATCGTATAATGCATAATTGTTTTTCCATGAAGGATAAAATTATAATTATTTCAAATTTAGATTTGTGACTCTGATATCTAGTACTTCCACTTGGTTAGATAGTTTTTTATTGAATATTTTTTCTTTAATCAAGTTTCAAAGTCAAACCAATTACAATTTAGACATAGCACAGTCGTATAACGTGTAACTTTTTTTGTATATATTAAAATTCAATTTTTTTTTTGTTGGACCAAGGAATTCAATATCTGGTGCACTCATATTTTTCAATTTATTTTTTTGATAATCTATTATTTTTCCACATGTGCAGAACAAAGAGCTTTATTTTTTCGGTGAATTTAACCCATTTTTAATAAAACTAAAAAAATAAAACATAATAAAACCAAAACTTATTAAAATTAAATTAATTGGATAGCTCGTTCTGAGGAATACCTAATTCTAGTTGGGTTTTTGAAGTCTCCATCATTTTATGTTCAAACCAAGCTCCAAAGTGCAAAATTTTAGCTTTTTTTTGTGAATTTTGTCAAACATCAGGGAAATGAGGGGTTCGAGCGAACCCCCTTCCCAAAAGGGGTTTTCATTTTAATTTTTTCCATACATGCAATTAATGGGTTCATTCAAACCATCAAGTTCATTTGAACCCCCAAATGTAAAGTTTTTCCATGGGGTCATTTTTTCCAAGTTTTCCTTCCTCATTTGAATTGTAAACCACTTTTGTGGGATCACCCTCCTAACACCTCATAGAGGTTTGATTTACATTGGCATAAGCAATTTTGGAAGGGCCTTCACTCGCAGTATTTTCCAATAGAGAGGAGCAACCGATTTTTTTGCAATAGAGAGCCCTCATGCCCCTCATGCGATCTATATCCGCAAGCTCCTCCAAGAAGGCATTTATTAGCAATCCCCTCTAGAGTTTGATCTTTTCCCTCACAACACTCAATGCAGGTTTGATTTATTGCATGTGAAGGAGAAGTTTCTTTTTATGCTTTTTTGCATTCATTCTTGGGGGATTATACATGCACTTTGTAATTACGAATTGAGATAAAGTTATGTTTATCGGGGGTTAATCATGTCTATTAAACACCATTTTCATCATTCTGTTATTAGGATAACTTCAGAAAACTTTTTGTCTTAGAAAAAAGGGATAAAGAGTCATTTCCTTAAGCAAGATCTACTACCCTATCTCTTCAAACTCGTTCCTGAGCTAAGCGACTATGATGAAAGGAATGCATGGTTTAATAATAATGACATATTATATGGACTAATATGTCTTACTATTTTTTAGGATACTCTACATCACATAAAGAAAACTGAATGTCCTTTTACTACTTGGATCATCCTCCAATAGTTGTATGGAGACATTGAATCTTCATCTAAAAGTGTTGTTTCCTTGGACAAATGGGATATTGATGATATTGAAACTTATGTTGCCTCATCTTATGTGGAAACATCTCATATGGATGATCAGTTCACTGATTCCCCATCAACAACACCTATTGCAAATCTAGATTTCAAAGATGCTTTTTCGAGAGCCTCCAGTGATTCATTGCAGCATGATCACTTACTTCTTTTGGATTCAGTCCATTGGGATCAATTTTTACCAAACATTTCTTTTTTTTTTGTAGAGTTCCTCATTTTGGATCTAGATGGCACTTTTGAGGACATATGTCTTCTCTTTGAAGACCACTCTTTTTTCCTTGCATTTGTTGCTACTTCTAAGTTTTGTGTTGCTTCTTCAAAATCTTCCAATGGCTTCTTGCAATAGGGCATCCATAGTCTTCCTAATTCAACTTTGTGGGATGATCTCTTGATAAAATTTTCAAACTTGTTTATGGAGACTCAAAATTTTAGCTTTGTAGGACACATTTGAGGGGTTATCTCTCCTCTTTGTTGATAGCCACATCAATGTTGTTGGCCCACCATCTTCATCACCTTTGCAGCTTGCTTTATATCAGTCTTCACAGGATCTTGGATCACCATCATCTCTTTTCAACATGTGGACATGTGAGCAGTTTTTAGAGGCACACATCATCTAGATTTGGTTTCCAGTATCACCCATCTTTTTGGATTGGCTTCTCCAATCACCAGTGGATTCTTTTCTTCCTAAGGGAAGAAATGTTGTTTGCTAATAGTGGATCATATTTTATCTTCAGGAATTCATCATTGGCACGGGAGCTCTTTCATTTGGGGGATTCATACATTCTTTTTCTCTCTCCTCTTTCCTCTTTTCTATCTCCTTAGTTAGACTTAAGGGGGGGTGTTAGCATCAATTTATCTCTATTATCAACTAGCGGTTATTCATGCAATAAGCTAACTAAAGTAACAGCAGTTCAGTGGTTAGTTTTTTTTCATGTAATAAGCTAATTAAAGCAAACAATAGTTAGTTTTCTTTTCTCCGCCTCTTATCACCACAATTTCAGTTCTACGGTGGTTATACATTTGTAAATATATGCATTTGAAAGATAGGAAAGAATGAAGTCGGTTAATGCAAATTTGTTCTTCTGTGCTTGATCATTTATCTTTGTAGATTTGCAAGAATTTAACAAATTCTATTTCGATTGTTGAAAATGCTTGTAATAACTAAAATTTTATAATTGTAGTTGAGGATTCGAAGAGGGCAAACAAAGTTATCAATTGTTTTGCTGGTAATCTTTTTCCTTTGTTTCCATCCAATCTACTTTCCTTCTATCATGCTACTAACACATCAGATGTTTTGTTTCAAAATTATCTGTCAGTCCTAAATTCAAGGTAAGGTATACTATGTGTTGATCAACACATCCGATGAGTTGGAAGCACCTCATATGGTAAGTGCACTATCTTGTAATGGTTTTTCTGCTCTGGTAGTAGGTCTTGTATTTCTTCCCAATATCCTACAAGGAAAATATTTGAACAAGCAAGTGAGTATGTTGGAGTAGGACAAAAGCTGTCTAAAATGGCTTGATGCCCAATAGGTGGTTTTTGTGATATACGTTTCCTTCGAAAACATCACTATCAAATCAAATGAATAGATGGAGGAGTTGACAATGGGATTTGAGAAGAGTGAGCACCCCTTTTTGTAGGTTCTTTGTATGGATATCTGCCACTCTCTGAGAGGGTTTTGTAGAAAGGACCGAGGATTGGGGATTGATTGTGAAATGTGTTCCTTAGGTGAAGGTGTTGTTCAACCCTTCTATAGGAGGGATTCTTACACACAATAGGTGGAACTCGTGTTTAGAGAGCATGATCATGGGAATTCCAATGCTTGGATGGCCCTATTTTGCTGACTAGTTTCTTGACCACTAATTCTGCAAGGATGTGTGGAAGATTGGCATGGACTTGGAGGGCATGGACATTGATGAAAATCTGGTTGGTAAAAGGGAGGAGATAAAGAAAAGGGTGAGGAGACTAATGGAAGGTCTGCAAGTAGAGAAGCTAAGAAAAAGGGGCATGGAGTTGAAGGAGGCGACATTTAAAATAGTTGCATAGGGAGGTTCTTCTTTTATCAACTTGAGTAGGTTTATTCATAACATGACACAAATTTCCAAATTAGCCTCTGTTAAAATGGCGTAGTCATCAAAGCATTTCATCCCTCATTGATCACTATTATTAACTACCATAATTAAAAAATAAGTTTAGAAAGTGCCTCACTTTCATGCTTGGCATCTCCTCGTTCATCTATAATGTCAACTAGGATGCCAACTTGACGATTTATAAAATGGTTTGTATTGGCTATTGTATTTGGCTACAATAGGCTTATATCCTTTCTAAATGATTTGTATTAGCTATTGTTTATCTTTAAATAACACCATAATTGTTTAAACATATTTTAAATGCGGTACCATTTTAATGGTGGAGTGTGTCCAGAGAGGCATTATGTATGTAGCATTTCATTTCATTTCAGAGAGTTTGGAGTGCATTCCAAGGAGCTTAGACTCAGTTATTTGAGCATCTTTTGGCAATTTACTTCTTGTTTACTAGCATTTATCTCATGTTGAGATCATGGGGATGGTACTTTTTGATAAATGTGTCACCATCATATATTTCATCAAAGTCACTTTCACGTCTTTAATGTTTTTTTCCAACTCAATAATTCCCTATGATCCTCTTTTTCCCTACTTAGCTAGTCCTAAATTTGTTGGTTCTATGATCGCATTTAATTTTTTTTAGTAAAATATAATTAAATTTTAGGAAGACTGTATCATATGAAAGGGGTGATTTAAAGGGTAATTTGAAAGAGATAAGTATCACACAAAAATTGTGACATGTAATGTTGTCCATCAAATTTAAATCTTAAGGTTAGCATGTAGCTAATATTATCAACCTGATTAAATATGCTTTAAATTATTTTTGATGTCATCGATGCCATGGGTCAGGTCAATAATATTGGCTAAAATTGGGATTTAGATTCATATTTATAGAAAGTCACTTTTGTTAGTTTTTAATAAGAATACACACAATTCACTTTATTTTTATAAATACATCGACCTTAAGTATAAGAAAAAAATTTAAAGTTAAGAAAAGCTTATACTAAACATAAAGATCTTCAAAAAATTTAAGAATAGTAGTTGTGCCAAGAAGGTTTGGACCTCCAAAATAAGGTCCATTTAGATCTTCTATTTTTCCTTACTTCATCTATAACCATCTCTCAAGGGGATATTAATGCACTTATAAGTAAAAAATGTTGGCAGATGGTCAACACTCCCCTTGGGGTTCGTGACATGGCCTAACCACCTCTCGTGGATGCGTTAACTTTGGCGATTGTATCGGGCATTAACAAGTTGATCATTTGGTGCAACGACAACCATGGGGCCAACAAGTGGTTTTAGAGCTAAAGTTGTCAGGTTTGAATCCCCTCGGGTAATGCTGAGGGGGATATTGTTGGCAAATGGTCAGCTCTCCCCTTGGGGTTTGTGACATGGCTTAACCGCCTCCCTTGTATCCATTAACTCTAGCAGTTGTATCGGGCATTAACATGTCAATCTTTTGGTGCAACGACAACCATGGGGCCAACAAAAAAATTATAATTGTCCTTACTTCATCTATAACCATCTCTCAATGGGATATTAATGCACTTATAAGTCAACAAAATGTAACTAACCCTAATCATGTTATATTTCTTTTAGTTTTATTTATACAGTAAATGTTGTGAACTTCATGTATAGATAGCATAGAATCAATCATTTCTTCTACTTTCTACATTATTGTTTCTTACATCACTTGCTTACCACGTAATGGCATTTTAATCTTCATAACTTTTTTATTTACCACTAGTTACATCCCTTTTATAAGCAACCCTTTTTACAATGACAATTTACACTCTTGATTAGTACTCATAAGTTTGCTACATCTAGAAAGATCTTCTACCTTTATATTATTTATCATCATCATATAATAGATACCTATTTTAGGGCCAACAATATTTTTTATTAAGATCACATGAATGTTACAACACTTTTGATTAAATTATTTTTTAAGTCTTTTATCATATTTTAAAAAAATGAATACCTTCCTTTAATTTGACTTATCAAACATTTATTTATTTCCACATTTCTATTTCTATAAAATCCTTAAAGAATATTCTTGTATTTACACATAGGAATTTTTATATGATGCCCAAGAAGAGCCTTAGAGTTATCTCCCTTCTTCTAGAAAACCATAATTCTAACATGGATTGCTCCACATATTTCTATAATTGGCATCAAAATCTAATCATTGTAATAGCTTTATTAGATATATGAAAATTCATTTATAATTCTACAAAATAGGATGAATAATTTGGTAGAGCTTTGTTGTAATGTTCACTCACTTCCTAATTTTGAAATAATAATTCATGTTTTTATACAAAAATCTAGGAATAAATCAAAGTGTAGACTATCTCATTTAAATTTTATTTTCAAGATTAACTAACCATCAACTCTTGAATTAGAATTAGCATCGCATAAATTAAGGACCACCTTAAATTAAAATTAAAATTTATGAAGAAAAACATCTAGAGTAGTGTACTCATTCCCCTATCTAGCTTTTTTACACACATTGATTCTCAAGTTTAGGGTCTTCTTAATCAAGACTTGTCCAAAAAAAGAGATTTTTTTGGAGTTAAAATGGTGAAATGTGAGCGAGAAGATACTTTTAGGGCAGCAATGACACATTCTCTTGGGTTGAAGGAAAGGTCAAGGCTAGGGGATTGTTTCTAAAAATATTTAATGAATTAGATACCAAAGCTAGGCCCAAATAAAACATGAAATGATGTGCTTGCTCTTTAGGGAGCACAATTTACAATAATACAAAAATTTATTTATATTATAGTCACTCATAATATCTTCCAAGACATGATTAAGGGGATCATTCATGGAGGGTTCTATGAAGAATAACATGTAGTGATCATTGAAGGTCCTTATAACTTTAAGATTTATTTGTATGAAGAAGATTTTCCTCCAAATTTTGAGTTTTTTCAACTTCCTTGGTATGATTTTTAATTCTATGTCAATCGAATAAAATTAATATAAAACATGAAAAAATGATTGTGTAGCATAGGGAAAATTCATGAATTGGCAATACAAGCATAAACAACCTAAACCTAAGCTAACAATAAAGAACAATGGAATATAAAGCATAAACAAACGAAAGATCTCACCAAACCCTCATGCATTCCATGGATCACCTTCATGGCACTTCTCCATTTTGTTTTAGTATAAATGCCCTCATATTTCTCTTAAGTACATGCAAGTATGCCTAATGATAATGATAATAGCAAAATATTGAAGATTCTTAAAGTTGCTTCCAAAACTCATAATATTTTGGGATGAGTAAAAATGGTAGTGATAAAGCCATTTTATAGAAAATATAATTTTTGAATGACAGACTAAGATTGAAAGATAATTAATTGATGATCAAGATTAAAAGGTGTGGCATGCCATAGGGTTAGGGCTATATTAGTGTAAGTGATAAAGCATGAATGGTGGAGATTAAATTAAAAGTAATTTAATCATTGGTGGAAATTAGTTGACACATAGAAGGATAAAGATTGCATGTAGAAGATCATATTTGATTAGGAGAAAGTTATAAGAGAAAATCAAATCCGATCTTATCTAGATAACAAAGTGATCAACACAAAAAGACTATTCATTATAGAAAATTGGATATTATTTAGACTTGAGTGATTAATGACTAATTAGATAACTAAGAGATTATCTAATTAGAGAAGAATATAATACGGATAAATCATTTTGAATTAAATAATTTCAATTCAACATTGAATATATTAGATCAAATTAAATAAATAAAGATTCATTTAATTAAAAAGAGAAAAAGTTAAGGAATAATTAAACAATTTAAAATGATTATTTAATTATAGTAGAAATGTCATAGAAATTAAATAAATAATCGTTTATTTAATTTTACAAAGAAGATAGATTTAATTAGCGATGTAATTAAATAAACAATAAAAAATATTTAATTAATCGAGGAAGAATAAAGGTAGGAATGAATTAATTAAATAATTAAAGTTATTTAATTAATAGAGGATTGCATGTAGAAGATAAGATTAACATAGATAAAACTATCTATTAGAGAAATCAAATCTAATCAAATCTTATCTAGACATAAGTGTTTAATGACTAATTAAATAATAAAGATATTATTTAATTATAGAAGATTGCGATAAGGAGGAATCATCATTTTGAATTAAATAATGATTTTAATTCAAAATTCGAGGATATTGGATTAAATTGAATAAATAAAGATTTATTTAATTAAAGAGAGAAAAGGCCAACAGATAATTAAATAATTAAAATAATTATTTAATTATAGTGGAAAGTGACATAGGAAATTAAATAAATAAACATTTATTTATTTTAAAAAGAAAATAACATTTATTTAATTAATCAAAAGGAAATAAAGATGGGAATGAATTAATTAAATTATTGAAATTATTTAATTAATAGAGGATATATGGTCATAGGAAATAATTAAATAATTATATTATTTAATTATGAAGAATGAAAGGGAAAAGGGTGGAAGAATTATGAAAAAAATTAGAGTCGCAGACCTAGGACAATTTTTAGTGTCTACATTTTTTCCCTCTTTAATACAATGCAGTTTATCACATTGTGTCAAAGAAAAAGATATGCCCCAATGAAAGTAGGATGAGGAAGGATGATGAGGAAGTAGTGGTATGCCCCCTCGAGAGGATAGATGGGTTCGAAGAACACGAATGTGCTCTCAAAATGGATGAGAGAACTAGAAGATGAAGGACAAAATGATAGAGGAAAATAGATAAGGGTGGTGAAGATGCAAAAAAGAAGAAATGTTAGAGCAGAAAAGATGAATAGCAACATAAAAGACATGGATGTTAGTATACTAGAATGACTTCAATATTTTGACAAAACATAATAGGCCTTGCATTAATCATCATTGGGCGTTAAATGATACTGATGGATATCAAACACCATGATATGAGATAGACCAAGGTGTGCAAGGTGATCCACCTACTAAAAACAAACAGTCACAGACAAGGAATGTTCTAACTCATACTAAGCAAAAAATTTCCCGTCTTTTTGTCAATACAAACCGCAAAAAACAATCAAATAAAATATGAGTCATGATACATCATCGCTCCTCTAAATCATTCATGGGACATCCTCAAGGAAGCTATTAACCTGACTCAAAGAAAAATCCAAAAGATAGTCAACAAACAACAATCAAAGAAAAAAAGTCATGAGACATCCTTGCTTCTCTAAATCCTTCATGGGACATCCTTGAGAAAGCTAGTAGCTAGACTCAAAGACATATCCAAATGAAAAGATAAGACAAAACAAGCCATAATGTCAACAACTAGTAAGAATATTTGCCAAAATTTGATTTGTTTGTTGTTTAAGTTCACAAAGCATTTTTGTGATCTCTTTCTTTTTCTCTCTCTTTGCTAAGGTAACTATATACATGAAAGAAACATTTTTGACATGTACATATGAACATTTACTTTATTATAATTTAAGTTATATTTTATTTATATATATGTAGGATGTTTGAGAGTGGGTTTAGATCTCTAGAGTTATAATGCAAATTCTAGTTTTTGAAAGATCTTATAATTTTTCAGGCTTAGTCAAATTTTAGTAACCAACATGCCAAATTTTGGTAGTTGGAAAGTTGTATCATATTTCTCTCACTCTCTCCTTCCCTCTCTACTCTCTATCTCTCTCTCTCCCTCCCTCCCTCTCTCCTGTCTCCTCCCTACCTCCCACCTCTTTCTCCTCTCCTCTTTATCTTCCTTCCTCTCTACATCTTATCTTCCCTCTCCCTATCTTTACCTCCATATCTCCTTGTGCCTCCATTCATGCCTGTGCCTCCTGGTTTTCTGTCTCTCGTGTCTCTCCATGTCCGTTTCCTCCTCCATCCACTCTCCATGCCTCACTGTCTCCTCTTTTCTCTCTCACTCCTGTCTCTCCGTCTGTCTCTCTCTCTCTCCTGTCTCTCTCTCTCTCTTTGTCTCTTTCTCTGTCTCCTTCCGTATCTCTCCTGTCTCTCCATCCACACCTCCTTCCTGTCTCTCCCGGTCTCTCTCTCCATGTCTCCACTCTGTCTCTCTCTCTCTGTCTCTCTCCTCCTCCATCTCTCTCTTTTCTCATTCTCTCATCTCTCTCTCTCACCTCTCTCTCTCTCCATGGTCTCCTCCTCCTCTCTCATTCCTCTCTACCACCTCTCCGTCCATTCTTCCTCCTCCTGTCTCTCTCTCTCCCCTCTTTCTCTCTTGTCTGTCCTTTCATCTCTCTCTCATCCTTCCTCTCTTCCTCATTCTCTCTCCTTCTTGTCTCCTCTTTTGTCTCTCATTCTCTCATTGTCTCATCTCCTATCACCTCTCACCTTTGTCATCCTCCTACCTCTCCCTCCCTCCCCTCTCTGCTTCTCTCTGTCTCTCTCACTCTCTTTGCCTCCTCTCCTCCATCCTTTGTATGTCACCTATGTATCCTCCACCTCTTTCCTATCTCTCCTCATCCTCCCTCTACCCTATCTCTTTGTCTTTCTTCGTCCTCCACCATTCTCTCTCCTGATTGTCTCTATCTAATCTATCCCTATGTACCTCTTTCTCTCTCCCTCCATCCCTTCTTACTTCTTTCAATCTCTCTACCTTTTGTATTCCCTCTCTAATTATCTCTCTATCACATCTCTCTATCACCTCTCTCTCTCCCTCCCTCTCTCTCTCCCCTTACCTCTCTACTCTCTCTATCTCACCTCTCTCCCTCTCTCTATCTCTCTCCCCATTTTCCCTCCCCTATTTCTCTCTCTTTCCCTCCCTCCCTCCCCCTCTTTCTCTCTCACTCTCTCCTTCCCTCTCTACTTCTCTCTCTCTACTTCTCTCTATCTCTCCATTCTCTCTCTCTATCTCTCTACTTCTATCTATCTCACCTCTCTCTCTCCATCCATCCCTTCTTCCATGCCTAATTTTTTGTATCTGCCCCTTTATCTGTCTATGTCTCTCTCTTCCTTCATCCCACCCAAATTCCCTCTCTACTTCTCTCAATCTAACCTATCCATCTATACATATTTCTCTCTCCCTCCCTCTCTCACCTCTCTAATCTCTATCACATCTCTCTATCACCTCTATCTCTCTCACTTCTACCTCATTCTATCTCTCTTTTTCTCTCTACTCTTTCTCTCTATTTCAACTCTCCACATATCTATCCCTACCTGTCCCTCCCTCCCTCCCTCATCTCTCTCTTTCCCTCCACCTCTTTCTCTCTCACTCTCTCCTTCCCTCTCTGCTTCTCTTTATCTCACCATTCTCTCTATCTCACCATTCTCTCTCTGTATCTCTCCCTTTGTCCCATTGACTTCTCTTTATCACATCTCACTATCACCTCTATTTGTCTCACTTCTCCCTCCTTCCCTCTCTCTCTCACATCTCTCTCCCTATCTTCCTAGGTCTCCCTTCCTCTATCCTTCCCTCTCTACTTCTCTCTATCTCCCCCTCCCTCTTTACCTACCTCTATCTCTCTCTCTCCATACCTACCTCTCCCTCCATCTCTCCTTCCCTCTCTACTTATCTCTACCTACCTATCCCTTTATACCTCTTTCTCTCTCCTTCTCCCTCCTTCCCTCTCTCAATATTTCCACCTTCCTCCTCTCTCTACTTCTCTCTATGTCACCTCTCTCTCACTTCTCACTACCTCTCCTCTCTTTCTCTCTCCTTTCCTCTCTACTCTCTCTATCTCATCTCTTTCCCCCCTCTTTCTCTTTCAATCTCCCTCCCCCTCTCCTCTTTCTCTCTCAATCTCTCCTTCTCTACCTCTCCCTCCCTCATTCCCTATTATTGTAAATCTCCCCACCTTCCTCCACTTTTTTAATCACATATTGGTGCACATCGGAGAGAGAGAGATGAATAAAGATACAAAGAGAGAAGAGAGATGATGGAGGGTGGGAGAGAGAAAAATGGGAGGGAGGGAGAGGTAAAGAGGTATAGGTGAGATACAAAGGTAGGTGGAGAGAGGGAGAGAGGAGATATAAGTAGAGAGGTAGGTAGAGAGAGAGAGTGGTATGGAGTTATAAAGGGAGAGGTGGAGAGGGGAGATAGAGATAAGTAGAGAGGGAAGGAGAGAGGGAGGGAGAGTTAGGGAGGGAGAGGTAGATGAGATAGAGAGCAGAGAGGGAGAGGGGAGAGGAGGGATAGGTAGGGAGAGAGAGGTGAGAGATAGATAGAGAGAGAGGGAGGAGAGAGAGAGAGAGAGAGAGAGAGAGAGAGAGAGAGAAGTGATAGAGAGAAGTAGAGAGGTAAGGTGGAAGGTAGATAGATTAAGAGAGGGAAGGAGGGGGGAGGGAGAGAGAGAGAGGTATATATGAATAGATAGAGCAATAGAGATAGGTAGGTAGAGAGGGAGGGGAGATAGAGAGAAGTAGAGAGGGAAGGATAGAGGGAAGGGTATGTAGAGAGGGAGGGAGAGGGAGGGAGAGATATGTGTAGGGATAAAGAGGTGAGATACAGAGAAAGAGATTAGAGAGGGAAGGGGAGTGAGAGATACCTAGAGAGAGAGGTAGCGATGAAAGTAGAGAAATGGGGAGAGGGAAGGAGGGAGGGAGGGATGGATAAAAAAGAGGTATATAGGGGTAAGTTAGATAGAGAGAAGTAGAGAGACATAGATAGATAGAGTGTGGAGGAAAAGGTAGCGAGAGATATAGTTGATATATATAGAGTAGAGAGGGGAGGAGAGAGATAGGGAGAGAGGGAAAGGTAGTGAGAAAGAGAGTTGATATAGAGAGTATAGAGTGGGAAGGAGAGAGAGAGATAGAAAGGGAAGTGATAGAGAGAGATGATAGAGAGAAGTAGAGATCAAAGGTTGGTGGAAGAGAGAGAGAGGGTGGGGGAGAGAGAGGCAAAGAGGGATAGTTGTAGAAGTTGAAAAACCAAATTCACAGTACCCAAGAATCCCCTGCATACAATCACCTATCACATGCAACATATATTTAAAACAAAAAAGAAAAGATGTTATGTAAACCCTTAGAGACAATATGTTCAAGAAAAAACTAGAATAATGATTATTGAAAGTAATTGTTTTACAAATAATACAAAAGCCTTTAAAAATAAAATCATTCAAAAAAGAAAGACATGCACAACCCTAATCTTATCTTGAGCAAAAAGACAACTCAACTAGATAAGGATTATAATTAACATAGGAAATAAAATATGCCTAAGTAAACTTATGCTAAAGTGTAATTAAATAATTAATTACACCAACACCCCCCATAAGTGCAACTTAGGGAGAAGAAAATTATTATGCAAGAGATGAGTCTTGACAACAAGGTCTGATCAGGTACCCATTTACAAATGCAATGCAAACTAAATCAAATGGGGTAAAGGAGAAAACCATATGGGAACAAAACTCCTCCCCAAAATAGAATGCAATAAACTAAGTGATGAAAGATGGAGGAATCCATAAGACCCCCCAAGGACATCATCCATCACAAAGCTACATAAAATAACCCCCCATAAGAGAGGAAGAAGGAGGCCACAAAGCCCCCCAAAATGAAGTAGCTCCAAAAAGGCTGAAGAAACCGCATCTCCTGAAAGAAGTGAGAGGGAAGAGGCTAGATGAATGCAATATCTAAAGGTAAAGTAGATGTAGCCCAAGATGTCTCCATAGAAACAGGTGTGACCTCAACAAATGAAGAAGTCAAAGTAGATTAAGACTCAAAAGTAGCCTCTAGAGATGGATGATCAACAAGACTCTACTACACTAAAACAAAAGAAGCCACATTGGTAGCCACAACAATAGCAACAAGAGGTGGAGGAGATGGAATGGAAGGCTTGAGAATAGAATCCAAAGTGAGAACACTAATGTTCAAGAATCCAAATCTCTCCTCTAAATGATGATGCACACTAGAAGTGTGAGGAACAACTATAGGAATAGAAACACCACCAGTAGCAAAATTGGTAAAGGAATACAACTGAGATGAGTGATCCACTATCCCAGTAGAAATAACTACTCTACTCTCCAAGTGTCTGATGATAGCCGAATCAAGTGTGAACTACACAGATCTCCCAGTGCCTCCATGAGTGATCTGATAGATGGAAAGAAGGTTTTTTGTCAAGTGAGGGACACACAAGACGTCCTGAAAGGAGTGGTCCCCAAAAATAATAGACCTCTTCCCTATAACACTCATGTAAGTGTTGTTTCCCATAAAAATGGGAAACATAGTGCAAGGCTCAAAGGAAGTGAACATAGACTGTGAAGATGCCATATGATGGGATGCACCTGAATCTAGAAGCCATCTCCTTGATCTAATACCTGAAGAAGCACAAAGAGCATATCCCTTCATATTTGATGAATTATGTAAACCAATTGTTCCCCTATCATGTTGCTCTGAAGAAGAAGAAGAATGATGGGAAGGAGATGATGCATACATCCAAGAAGGAAAATCAATTTGATGTTTCTGAAGAAGATGCTTCAGCTCATCAATGTCCTTGTAACAATTATGTTCTGCATGTCCTTCTCCCTTGCAATATGCACATGTAGTCTTCTCCTTCCTAGATGATTTCCCCTTAGAAGAGGATGATGAATATGATGACTCCTTTTGCTGCTCATGAGGTTTGGAATCCTTTTGTTTATGTTTCTTTCCTTTTCCTGTAGAAGCCTTTTGCTCGCTAGGCTCTTGAGATGCAATAAGTGTTTGTGACGAAGAAGTTTTCACCATGCCTATGCTAGCTAACTTAGCTTGCTCTTGAGTGAGAGATGAAGTAAATTCATCAAGATATGGAATAGTGAATCTCGTACCAAGTATATCCCTAGTGGCATAAAAGGTAGATACAAAAATTGAATAATCTTGTCCAAGCTTTAGAAAAAATGGACAATATCAACTAAGAGTCTTCCTTTTGAACACCACACTGTGACAACTACAATCTAAGAGACCTGAGTTTGGTGAAAAAATATTGGATGTTGTCAAAATCCCTAGGATTTAAGCCAATAAGCTCATTCTCTAACTGAAACCCTCTCATAGTATCCTACTTCCCAAACAAAGACTTTGAAGTAGTCCAGATCTCATTGGGTGTAGTGCAAGACTCAATATGAAAAAGAAGGTTAGATGAAAGAGATAGACATAATGTAGCATAAGATTTATCACATCTATTAAACCACTTTCTCTTTTCAGTAGCACCTATAGGTTCAATTTTTGTACCCATGGTTACCCTATACAACCCTTTGTGTTTCAAATGAATATCCATTTTTTTTTCCAACCAAAATAGTTGAATGGAGTAAGGGGTGAAATATTATGTGTATCCATGACAGAAAACAACAATATATACTCTCAAATAAAAGAAATGCTCATTGATCTCAAAAAAATAGCCTGATTGCACGCTTCCCAAGAAAATAACTAAAAGGGTAAAGGATGAGATCAAACAACAATATTAGATACTTAGTAAAAAAATATGAAAAGTAGGGCTAAGATCTATGTAGAGCACTGAAAAAACTTTCCAATGCCTATTTTTTTCGCAAAATGGAGCTAGGAAGCAAAAGTTATGCCTCCCGAAGTGAAGACAATAACTTTTGGCTTTGATAGGCGAAAAAAGCATCCAAACTAAAAAATCAAAAAATCAAACCTCCACCACTATGAAGTTCATTGAACCATCTTTCCGATCATATATCATTTTCGAAAAAGACCTCTATTTGCAAAAGTTACGCCAAAAAGAAAAAAGTCCCTAAAAACACCTTGAAGGCTAACAAGGGGCAAAAAATCAACTCCTTTAGCTCAGCCCTTGGTTCTTCATATGACCTTTGCTCCTAGTCACCAATACAACCATAGAGGGTGCTAAGAAACCTGATGAGGCTGAAAAGGCTAGTTCCCGGTCTGTAAGCGAACCACGTGCTTGGCGAATGAGGGTCGGGGGTTAAACTGGGCTTGGTGGCGGAATATGATGGCGCCGCCAGAGGAGCTACAGGCGAGCGGTTGAACGGTGACCTCCGGGCAATGGTCTAGTGGTAGGGTCATTGTAAATGGGAGGCGTAGCTTCTCTAAAGGATTTTTGGTTTTTTTTTATATATTTTTTTATTTTTTTGAATATTCCTACCTCGATTTGTGTGCCCTAGGGTCGTACGGCCTTAGGCCAATTTTTTTTCCTTTTTTTTTATCAAATTTCACCAAAATAAAAAAAAATTATATGAAAATAGGGGTTTTTGGGCACTACGGACTCAATGGCGAGGTCCTTTTGGTCCCAAAATTCCCCAAAAATTAGGTGAATCCCAAATCCACAAAAAAAAATCTTGCTTGAAACCCTTGCACAGAAAAAATACGTTGTGAGGAAATATCTTCAAATCACAAACAGGTAGCCATAGGTCTGGAGCTCTGATACCATGTAGAAGTTGAAAAACCAACTTCACATTCCCCAAGAATCACTTGCATACAATCACCTATCGCATGCAACAGATATTCAGAACAAAAAAGAAGAGATGTTCTATAAACCCTTAGAGCCAAAATGTGAAAGCAAAAACCAGAATAATGATTATTGAAAGTAATTGTTTTACAAATAATACAAAATCCTTCAAAAAGTAAATCATGCAAAAAAGAAAGACATGCACAACCCTAATCTTATATTAAGGAAAAAGACAACTCAACTAAATAAGGATTATAAGTAACCTAGGAAATAAAATATGCCTAAGTAAACTTAGGCTAAAGTGTAATTAAATAATTAATTACACCAACAATAGTTGATATAAATAAAAGGAGAGATGGAGAGAGTTAGGTAGAGAGAGAATGAGTAAAGATAGAAAGAGGGAAGGAGAGATGGAGGGAGAGGTAGGGATAGTGATGGGGGGAGAAGTGAGAGAGAGTAGAGAGAGGAGGAAGGTGGAGATATTGAGAGAGGGAAGGAGGGAGATAGAAATAGGCATATAGGGGAAGGTTAGATAGAGAGTAGAGAGAGAAGGTTGGTGGAAGAGAGAGAGGAGGGAGGGAGAGGTAAAGAGGGACAGTTGAGATAGATAGGAGAGGTAGGTAGAGAGAGGGTGAGGAGAGATAGAAAGAGGGGAGGGAGACAAAGGAGAGATAAAAGAGGGGGAAGGAGGGAGAGATAGATAGAGAGGGAGGGAGGGAAATGTAGGGAGAGAGAGAGAGGGAGTTGATATAGAGAGAGTAGAGAGGGAAGGAGATAGATAGAGAGAGGGAAAGGTAAGGAGAAAGAGAATTGATATAGAGAGAGTAGAGACTTCAGGGAAGGAGAGATAGATAGAGAGAGAGATGACAAAGAGAGGTGATAGAGATATGTGATAGAGAGAGATAAGTAGACAGGGATGGAGAGATAAAGAGAAGAGGGAAGTAAAGAGGAAGGTAGAGAGAGGGAGGGGGAGATAAAGAGAAGTATAGAGGTACGAAGAGAGAGGTGAGAGAGAGATTGAGGGATAGGTAGGGAGAGATAGGTGAGATATAGAGAAAGAGAGTAGAGAGGGAGAGATAGTAGAGAGGGTTGAGATAGAGAGAGAGTAGAGAGAGGAAGAGGAGAGAGAGATGGGGGTAGGTAAAGAGGGAGAGGGGAGAGGGAGGAGAGATGAGAGATAGAAAAGAGGGGGAGGGAGAAAGAGGGAGGAATATAGATGTAAGGAGAGAGAGTTGAGATAGAGAGAGATTAAAGAGGGAAGGAGAGAGAGGAAGGGAGCGAGAAGTGAGAGAGAGTAGATAGAGGAGGAGGAAGGTGGAGAGATTGGGAGAGGAGGGAGGGGGGAAGAAAAAGTAGGATATAAATGGATAGGTAGGTA
>VDFB02353493.1:221365596-221410432 GCA_007258455.2 Sequoia sempervirens | reverse complement strand
GGAAGGAGAGAGAGGGGGGATAGTGAAAAATAGGAAGGGAAGGAGGGAGGGAGGGAGATAAATATTACAGAGGTAAGGATGGAGAGGGATGGAGTGAGGGAGAGATAGAGAGAGATAGAGAGAGAGATAGAGAGTTAGTTCTTCAACTCAAGGGAGAGAGTTAGATAAAGGGAGGGAGATAGTGAGAGATAGACGTATAGAGTATAAGATATGAAAAAGAGTGAGTGAGAGAGAAAGATGATACAAATTGTTGATTACTAGAATTTGACCTCTTTATTACTAAAATTTGACTATCTAAAATTTATAAGATCTTCCAAAAACTAGAATTTGCATTATGTTCTCCAAGAGATCTGAAACCACTCTCAAACATCTTGAAACTATATACATAAAATATAACTTAAAGTATAAGAAAGTAAATGTCCATATGTAAATGTCAATTTATACTTAAATTTTTATTTAATGTATATAGTTTCCCTAGTAGAGAGAGAAAGAAAAGGTAAAAAAACAAAAGGGTTCATAAAAATACATTCCAAAAATTCATGCACTTCATTTGGTGAGTGCCATATTTGGGGCTTGTCAAATTACTTGCATTAGGAAACACCAACCCAAAGGGATGTATTTTTCCTTGGACATCCAAATCAAAGGTTTGGATGGCCATTTGATGTCAAGGACGTGATTTTCTAAAAGGGTAACAAAATTTAACATATTTTTGGTCGTGCTACCTATCAGGTTTACACGTCTTTCAATGCAAGTTTATAAAAAAACCATGATGACCTTAGGCTCTCTCTTACCTATATAACCATATAATTTTTTTAATATTTTGATTATGTTAAGGTTTTCATCCATCAATTATCTTGTTAGTGCCTCTCTTTTTCTTGTCAAAAACCAACATGTGCTAGTTTTAGGATAGAGTTTTACTCGTTCATCGAATTTTGAAAAAAATACATTTTTATAAACTAGACTCCATTATACATATAATGAAAAAAATAAAATTTATTTTCAATTAGTTTAAAAAAAAAGGGGGAGCATGCTCAAATTTTAGCTTTTCAGAATGTGTCCACTTCAAAAATTCATAAAATATTATATATTCATTAAAAAATTAATTGAAAGAACGAAGATAAACTACATTGTGTTAGCTAATTTCTCACCATTTGAATTTTTGAATTTCTAAAAAGAAAGTTAATGAATAAGGGGGGGGGCCTTAGACGCTAAGCTATTTTTTTAAAAAACTGGGACCACTTCCCCCCCCCTTTGAAACCCTTAATCTTCATTATTTTCAAAATAAATTAGTAGCTTAGAAAGTAACTCAGAGCACTTCAACTCTTTTTCTAGTTGCATCTTCAAATTTTGAGTGTAACTATCTTCATTTTCTCATGAACATCAAAATTTGTTGATTTCAGAAAAAAAGTGGCATCTTAAGAGCCATTTTTGTGTCACAGCTTGGTGTGCATACCTTCACAGTGTCATCACAAGCACCTTCAATCACTTAGTAGATTTTTGCAACAAGATATTTCACACCATAAATACCACCAATAGACCAAGCATATTGTCCAACACATGTACCAGTGTGTTGAAAGAATCATCACCATATCTTTGGCAAATGCTCAAAGATTTTCTACTAAAACTTCCCCTAAGTGAAAGATCTTCATCTAGTTTTTGGAGGAAACATCAACACCAAGAGTTGGTATAGACTCATTCTTCACTTCAATCTTATCCTTTTTTATCTCCTTCTCCATCTGCACCAGATCAACCTTCTTCATTGAATCACTCTTCTTCTTTTGTGAAACAGAGGGTTTCACATTCTTACTTCTGCAAAATTTGGCTATGTGTCCTAGTTTAAATTGCATTTATTAGATGTGACACTTTTTTTTTTAACAAGCTTACTTCTTACCATTTTAGACCTACATTCAAAAGCTTTAAATGCCCAAATCCATTCCATGCATAATAATAACCATTTAAAAATTGAAACATCATACAATTATTGTACCCATTCATCATCTAAATTTTGCATTCACTAGCTCTATGACTAAGTCTATTGCATGTAAAACACTGATTGAAAAAGGACTGAACATTTTGATTCATTCTACTTCTACATTCTATAACTCTATATCCAAACTTATTGTAGGAATAACAATAACCATTAAAAGATGAATACCTTTGTGAAACAAGTTGTCTAATAGGAGGTCTTTTGAAATATTTCTTCTAGTTTCAAACCTATTTTATATTGCTCTTCTTATCATTCTTCTTTTAAGAATTGTTTGGAGTCTTTAAACTTTCTCCTTTTTTAAGCCCTAAACCTTCTTTGTCCTTTGAATCATTCTGACTTGCAATCATCTCATCAAGTAATGTGGAGCTCTTATTGAATCTTTTCTTTCTCTAGATCTAATCTCAAAGTCACAATCTCTTGTTCAAGCTTTGAGAATTCTTCATATTTATCTTTCAATTTGGCATTCAGGAAGTCTTGAACTCTTTTTCCTTCTTTAACTTGCACTTTCAGACTTGTGATTGTCTCATTTAATTGTTTGACCTACTCATTTGCTTCCTTGAATATTTCATTGGGTAAACCCACAAAAGTGGTTTAAAATTGGAATGAGGAAGGAAAAGTTGAAAAAAATGACCCCATGGTAAAAAAAAAAAAAATTTGGGGTTCGAGCAAACTATTTGGTTCAAACGAACCAAAAGAGGGTTTGCTAGAACCTAGGTTTGAGCGAACCCATTTAATGAAATGCCCCACCATTCCTACCAAAAATACAAGGAACACCCCTTTTGAAAGGGGGTTTTCTCAAACCCCCCTGGTTTGAGTGAACCCCCCTAGTTCGAGCAAACCCCCCTTTCCCAGCTTCCTTCTCTCTAGCACAAAAAAAAAATTCCCTTCAAAGCTCGCGTTGAGGATGAAAATGGAGGATATTTCACAAACCCAACTGGAATCAGGTAGTCCTCGGAATGAGCTATCTAACTATAATTTTAATATGTTTTGGTTTTATTATGTATTTGCTTTTTTAGTTTTATTAAACATAGGTTTTTCACCGAAAAATAAATCTCTTTGTTCTGCACATGTGGAAAAATAGCAGATTATCAAAAAAAAAAGAAATATATGAGTGCACTAGATATTAAAGTCCTTGATCCAAAAAAATAACATTGAATTTTGATACATACAAAAAAGTTACACATTATACGATCCACCTATGTTTGAATTGTAATTGGTCTGACTTCAAAATAATCAATTGGAAGCACTAGATATCAGAGTTACAAATCTAAATTCAAAAGAATTAGTATTTTATCCTTCATGGAAAAGAAGTTATGTGTTATACGGTGAGTGTCACTCCTTAAAAATGATGTTTTTTGAAAAAAACTAGTTTTCAAAGGAGATGGAAAAAGAAGTGCAATCTGATTCCAAAAATTTTGAAAAAAATTATTTAGAATCTACAGAAAAAATGTCACAAATCACTATTTTTCATCATCTTCAAATTTCTCATGGTTTAGCCGCTATAGGTGCCTAAAAGTGAAGATTTAGTTAGAAAAAATTATCTCAATGTCCAGTTTGGCCAAAAATTGTAAACCGCTATTGTGGGATCACTCCCTTAGCTTTCTTGAGTTGCTCCCTCAACTTCTTGATACACTCTGCATCTGCATCCTTAATATTCTATTTTAATTCATTGTTCTCACACTTTGCTTTATCTAGATCATCAAGGGCTGATTTGAGTTCTCCTTCCATATCAACTTCACAATCTCATTTAGTAAACCCTTTAGGGATAATCTCTTCTAGAGGAATAGGATACCTCCTTGTTTCCATGTGTTCAAACTCCAATATCCACCTCAACGATCAAGCCAATTGAAGGAGCCAAGCTTCAATACCAATTTTTGAACACCCAAAATACTAAGAGGGGGTGAATCAGTATTCACTTAAGTCATTAACTTCATCAACTTAACACACACTCAAAGCATCACATGGAAGTTGCAGTAATGAAAAGGAATATATAAGGCACGTGCATCACATTAGAGAACATAAGAACACTATATATTTACGTGGGAAAACTTTGAAAGGAAAAAATCATGATGAGGATTAGATCACAGTATATTATACCAGTTACAATAGAGATTACACAATGTAGAACCTTAAATCTGCATTAGCTAAAAAAAAAAGCCCTTAGCAATTTTTGTAAACCAAATCAAACAAAGATTCCCTATAAGATTCATCTAATCACTAGAATAATGCAAAAGAAGCAATAAAAACATAGAAAAGATCATTCTAATAATCAAACTAGCATCTTATAGTGGATTGGTGCTTCTATGGAAAGAAGCCCTTTCCCAATCCTTGATTAAGCTCCATGATATGAAAATGATATGTTGATGATCAAGATGATGAATGGACAAAATCAGTTCTCAGTTTAAGAGAGTGACCTTGCGTGAGGATTGTGGAGGATTTGATCAAGAATGTAACCTTTCATTTATAGATTATTTTGATGAGAGAATGGCCAAATGGATGAATGTGGGACAAAGATTGGACCAATGAGATGAGGACACTTGTCATCTTGTGAGTGGTTGAGGAGTGTGCAAGATTTGGGAAATGTGCCCAAGAGAGGGAGTTTCAAATTCAAATTTGAGAGTAAACGTTGAGTTTGACTTGTGCAAGGGACATGTAAGAGACATTAATTTCTTTGTTGGATGTACATGTCCACTTGTTTTTGAATTCAAATTTGAGGGAATATTCTTGAAAGATGCCATGTTGAGTGAAAATGCTGATTTTAATAAATCAATAAATTGATTTATTTGTGCAAGTGGGATTATTTAGATGACGTGACATGCATTAGTTTAGATTTAATCAGGATTAATTAGCTAGGATGCTGATTAGGGGATTTGACCCATTTGACTTAAATACTTTGATTTATTTAAATCAAAAGGGATGTGAAATGACTTTTGAGATTTTAATTAAATAAAGTTTGATTTATTTAATTAAAGGATGATGTGAACCTTTGATTTATTTAATTGAATAACCTTAGGACTAAAGACCTGATTTACCTAGTGAATGGATTTGCTGCATTTGATTTATTTAATGAGTGGATGAATGTGATTTGAAGAAATTAGGAATCCCTCCATCACAATTGTTGAAAATAATGATCAAGATCTCTCCATTGATGAGCACCTTGAAGATGTTTCCACCCCATCTGATGATCAACTCTCCATACATCAAGAGCCACTTTTTAGTGATCTATTTCAAGGAGTATTAGGATTATTTGATCCTATTGACATAATGCACAATCCATCGACAAATGATCACGATGAAAATGTCTCTACATCACCTAATGAGTTAGAGGGCATATCTCAAAGATTTATTCAAAAGCATGATCAACATCTTTCACCAAAGTCTAGCAATGGTCCTTTCCAAGACATGTTGACCCCCTTTGACCTCATGGTTACAGATACTGAAGGAACCCTAAACTTGACACTTGAGGATATTGAACCACTTACCATGTCTAATGATGAAATCCAAGAACCCTTTGTAAGAAATCCATCCTTTGAAACTGATCCATGTCAAGAACTTGATCCAAAGCATGTTGAAAGCAACTCTGAAATCATTCAAGATCAAGAATTTGTATCTTCAAGATAATACAATAATCTAATGGAAACTCTCTTATCTATGCAAGATGATCATATCCATGTAGTACATACTCCTCCATCTACCCACAAGATGCTTTCTATGGATGGACACGTAGATGATCTTCATCTAGAACAAAATTCTATTACACAAAAAGAGCAGATTATTAACTCCTACAGTTAAATTGAGTTATCAATATCAGGATCAGATATATCCCAAATTCAGACTAAGGACATTAGGTATGCAGATTTCCAACATTATCCACTCAAGGAAGCAAGTCAGATAGAACAGTATAATCCAGAGTTAGCAGAGCAGAAAATTGAAACAATGTCATCTACAATGGTCATTTTTCAGAGCATGTTTACTGAACAAGACATTTCAGAACAGGCAGAATCAAGTCATGAAGGTATTACTTCCACAATACTGGGGGAAACTATGTCTCAAGCAAGCATCAACATAGAGAGCACGAAGAGTCCTTATGATGAAACCAATGCCAATACTACAACCAGCCATATCAAAGATCTTCATCCATCCATCACCCCATCCATGAATTGGGACCAACATCAAAAGAAAGAATTGAATCAAAGTACGAAGAAAATTATCAAAGAAAAAGAAGTTGGAAAGCATAATGGACAAATCAAATATAGATGGATACCAAAGAATACAAAGAAAGATCATCCCTATCAGACTCCATCAGTCAAAGAAACTATGGGGGAAAATAAAAAAGGGAAAAGTATCCATCAAAGATGTCCGCAAAAGAAAAAGTAGGCTTTTCAAGTGATGTACAAAGTGTATCAAGCAGTTGGTCCTAATTCCATGCACACTTTCATATCCACCCATCGTTGCTCATTTTCCCAAGTTTGGAGAGTCAAAGGTTCCAAACTGTCAACCAATCCATCTCTTATCCCTAAACACACTCCATCCACGCCTCCACATATGATATCCAATTCTCATATTGACCATGTATTGACAACAACCCTTCATCATAAGGATTCAAAAGGCACTCTATCATGATGTGTGCACAAAGACAAAGTTAACTCTGGTATCGATGAAGCAGATCAAGAATCTCAAAAGTTGCATTCAAGTGCACGTATCTTGGAAAGGCAGCTTCTTTAAGCAGGATATCAATGGCACATTATGACAAGGGAATCTACATCAGCAACACCTGGTGATTCATCATGAGCTTAAAATCTTTCAAAAAAAATCAAAAAAATCAAAAAATATGAAAATCCAAAAAAATCAGAAAAAGGATTGAAAACAGTAAAGATAAAAAAATCGTCCTCTAGTGAAAACCGCATGGGTGGTGCTTTGGGCTAGACCATGATGAAAACCTAGAAAATAGGCGTCATGTGTGGAATCAAGCATCTATGTGCGTCACTTCAGGTGAAAGCATCTCATCCCATCCATAATAAAGCCAACATTCCATCAGTCTTATCCATAATAAATCCATTCATCCATGAACTAGTTATCCAATTCCTTTTCATCCATCTGTATCCATAGTCCAAGTTATCTTGATCTTGACAAAGTTTGGGGCACACTTGCTTATGGTAAACATATTGACATGGGTTGTTTTCATTGATCCTATCCTATACAACATTATCTGAGCCATGAAGCACTATCCAAATGAGCTTTCTTGATTCAAACACCTTATCTTATCACAAGATAATCCATATCCATCCATTTATACACTTATCCAAGCATCTATCCATGACATTCCATCCATTTCTAGGCACTAGGGGCAGATATATAGATCTCACTTTAGGAATAAATCTTGGTCCATGTCCTCCAACTTATGTGGTGATTCAAACATTGGAAAACATGAAATCAAATTGGTCAAATAGTTATAATCCAAAATCCAATCACTAGCCCATGGCACATTTTGATGAGAAGACATTCCTTATCAGTCTTCATCTTCCATCAAACATCAATCCAAACAATCAATATCAGTTGCATCAAACACACCCTTCAAAATTCACATCAAATCATCCAAAACAACTTTTGTTACAAACCAAGCTTCATCAATCATGATCAATCAAATCCAATCAAAAAAATCATCATCTAGGGATATCCTTCCCGATCATTGTGTTGCTTAACAGTATCCTTGCATTGTTGTGCATCCTCAACAATGTTATCATCATCAATCTCGATCAATCCATCCTTGCATTATTGTGCATCCTCAACAATGTTATCATCATCAATCCTGATCAATCAAATCCTTGCATTGTTATGTATCCTCAACAATGTTATCATCATAATCAATCCATCGGTCGGATCAATCAACCTTATCTTGGTTTTTAGCAAAATCCCCAAACATGGTACTGATATCATCACACATCCAAATCGTCAAAATCATGCAAAAATCCAAAAACATTTAAATCATATCAAAATCCAAAAACAAGTCAAAAACAAAAAACATCAAAAACATGGAATCCAAACTACGTCGTCTCTAACCTCAAACATAGGCAAGGTTAATCTCTGATGAGCCCCTGAGACATCAAAATATCGAAAATTCAAAAAACATTCATAAAAAATAGAAAACATCAAAAACATTAGAATCTAAACTACGTTGTCTCTGAGCTTAAACGTAGGCAAGGCTCATCTCTGATCAGCCCTTGAGACATCAAAATCCAAGAATAGATTAGAAAACCACGAAAATCCAAAACAATCCAAAAGCACATCAAAATCCAAAAACATCCAAAAGCACATCAAAATCCAAAAACATCCAAAAGCACATCAAAATCCAAAAACATTCGAAAAACATCAAAATCCAAAAACATTCAAAAAATAAAAAATTGAAACATTTGAAAAATTCAAAATACCAAAAACAGCCTCAAAACATTCAAAAAACATAAAAAAAACATCCAAATATTTGAAAAAATCCATCCATCCCATTTCACTTTCACCTGCAATAATCAATAATCCATAATAAACATATCGTCACCTTCATCTTTTGGCAACACAAATAGAAAAAATCACAACAATTAGCAAAAGCAAGCTTCAATTGTAAAATCAAAAGCAAACAACAAACCGTTAAACGCAAAATCAAACTCTTGATCATTTTCAAACATGTCAATCAACCTTATATCAACAACCTATCAATCAACTTATCAACCATCATCATCCTATACAATGCATGTCCTAGGATATATCGTTCTGTCAATGGGCATCATTTTGGATATCACCTTAGATTCTTATCCTATCAAAACACATCCCTTTGGCTGAAGATATGAAGAACATTGGCTTGTTTGCGTACTTGATCTTTTCTTTTGATTTATCTTATTGTGCTCATTCCAAGGACCTCTCGATGATATCCGAATGAAGGATTTAGAGAAATAGGAATGGGGCAACGATCATTATCTTTTTGTCTATTATGCTTGTTGGACGTTCTTGTAAAATAACTTGGCAAATACTTACTTTGTTAGGTACGTCCTAGCAAGGTTTTTGTATGTCAAGTGTGAACAAGAATACTCCTATCTATTTCTCAAGTCAAAGTCCATCACACTAGGTACAACACCATCCTAGTTATTTATACCTTGATGCATCATATCTATGTGTATTATCAAACATAAGGTAAGTAGCCCTTTTAAAATCCCAATCCTTGATAAGCAAATCATCATCATCTATCTATCATCATTATCTATCATCATCATCTATCATCATCATCATCATCTCTAATAAAGTCTCGTCAGATCATGGACTTGTTGGATCGTCTTGTCATCATCTCATTTCCGCACTAACATCATCATCACCAATGCATCCATCATGCATCCATCCTACATCCACAAACTGTCAGCATACCACATATCATTCATACCATACATAATAGGAAACATTGATCATTTCACATGCATTGCATTTGCATCATCATCATAATATAGATCCGTTAGTCTAAGCATTGGCATAAATCATACATTTGCATAATCATAGCATATTGCATCATTCATGCCATCCATCATCACATCATATCATCATTTAAATTGTTTAAAATAATATAAATTTGTTATTCTAAGCATCTTAAAAACATCTCATTTGCATCATCAACCATAACCATCCATTTTGAACCTCTTTATCGTGAGATCGACCCTCAAATTGAATCTTTTCGCTTGATCTCTCGAGGGGGAAATGTACTAGTGTACTTCTTTCCGCTTGGGCATCCGAAATATCATTTTTTTTTTAAATTTTGATTACAAGAAGTTTATTCTTTGAACCAACACAACAAGTACATTGCTTCAAAGAGGGGGAAAATGTAGACACATGAAATTAACATCGTGCACCCAATTCACGTTCATCCGCTCATTAAATAAATCAAATGCAGCAAATCCATTCACTAGGTAAATCAAGTCTTTAGTCCTAAGGTTATTCAATTAAATAAATCAAAGGCTCACATCATCCTTTAATTAAATAAATCAAACTTTATTTAATTAAAATCTCAAAATTCATTTCCCATTCCTTTTGATTTAAATAAGTCAAAGTATTTAAGTCAAATGGGTCAAAGCCCCTAATCATCATCCTAGCTAATTAATCCTAATTAAATCTAAACTAATGCATGTCACATCCTCTAGATAATCCCACTTGCACAAATAAATCAATTTATTGATTTATTAAAATCAACATTTTCACTCAACATGGCATCTTTTAGGAATATTCCCTCAAATTTGAATTCAAAAACAAGTGGACATGTACATCCAACAAAGAAATTAATGTCTCTTGCATGTCCCTTGCACAAGTCAAACTCAGCATTTACTCTCAAATTTGAATTTGAAACTCCCTCTCTTGGGCACATTTCCCAAATCTTGCACACTCCTCAACCACTCACAAGATGACAAGTGTCCTCATCTCATTGGTCCAATGTTTGTCCCACATTCATCCATTTGTCCATTCTCTCATAAAAAAAATCTATAAATGAAAGGTTGCATTCTTGATCAAATCCTCCACAATCCTCACGCAAGGTCACTCTCTTAAACTGAGAACTGATTTTGTCCATTCATCATCTTGATCATCAACATATCATTTTCATATCATGGAGCATAATCAAGGATTGGGAAAGGGCAAGCTTCTTTCCGTAGAAGCACCAATCCACTATAAGATGCTAGTTTGATTATTAGAATGATCTTTTCTATGTTTTGCTTGCTTCTTTTGCATTATTCTTGTGATTAGATGAATCTTATAGGGAATCTTTGTTTTCTTTGGTTTACTAACAATGCTAAGGGCTTTTGTTTTTGAGCTAATGCAGATTTAAGGTTCTACACACAATAATGGACTCACTATCCAAAAAGAGAGAATTGCTCAGTGTCGGTGGCTCACTTCCTAGAATAGAAAAGGATAAAAGAAAGAGTGGCTCATTGCAAAGGATGAACTCTTAACAATGCATCTGACACATGTTGAGGAATATGGTTCAAATTAAGCTCTGAAAACTAACTTAACACACTTCAAAATTCACCATAATTACACTTCGCATCTCACACTATAATAGATCTTGCACACACTATCAATTACACACTACATCCCATCCACAAAAGGAATTAACCTTGTAAATATACTGTGCAAACATCCAAAACATCAATTAAGTTGGCCTAATTAGATGAAACATGCAACCACATAATCAGTCAACTCAAAACACCAAAACACACATTTTGCAAAAATAATCAAAATGTACATACAACACCAAAATAGGTCGGCATGACCCATAGTCACTCCCATGATTCCAATCCATACACATTTTAACTCTCCATGACCCCAAAACCTTTAGGTCAACACTGTTAGTGAACAACAATTGAATCAACCAACTATTCATTCACAACTCGACATGTATACCACCAAATTAATTTCAACTTCAAACACACACATGTTTTACATCCACAAAAACTTCCTAAAAATTGCATAGCATAATATTCATTCGCAGTGGAATGCATAGAATTCTAATATGCGCTCTGTACCAATAACACTTCCATTACAAAGCCCGATACTCTGTCAACATTATCTTTAGTTGCAAAAGACATACAATCTTGAAACCTTGGATCTGAACACCTTCAATACACATCATCAACACCTCAAAACCACATAACAATATTTTGCATACCAGAGCAATGCATACCACAAATTTGGTTCACTATAACATTGAAATTATAGTCTAGGACTTAGCTAATTATCTAAAAAAATTGGTCTTCTCTGGACCAATATTTGGATTTGTTGGAAGCCTAGAGTTGTTGGTATTAATGTCAACACAATGTTGGTGTTTTCATTGATGTCTTACTTTAGTATAGTTGCATAAGTGGTGATATTTGGATGTTCTATAGTTGATGAGAGGTGTCATAGATGCTACAAATGTGTTGCAAATATGTTAGTAATGTTTCTAATGAAATTGTTTTGCTTGGTTTCTAAGTGATTTTGAGAAAAATTGAATAAAAGAGAGTTCAGTGTGACAAAGTGGTGTTCAGTGTTCTTCTCTACATTTCTTCATGGTTGTAAGATATGCCTGTATGGTTTGGATATGATGATTAGAGGTGTTCAAAGGTTCAATATCTAACGTTTCAAGTTTTTGATTTCTTTGTAGTGAATGTTGTGTTTGACAATATGTCTATCTGGTGAAACAAGGTGTCTGGGAGAATTGAGATTGCTTTGTGTTTCTCTGTAATGAAGATTCTTGTCTTGAAAATCTCATAATGTACTTGAATTATCTATATATACATTCCCTTGATGTTTTAGGTTCTGAGGTGTTCCACGAAGTTTTTTGGTGTGTTGGATTTTTCTATGCTAGCGTGTCTGGCTGTACAAAATGATGGTGTTCTTAGTTTAGGTGGTTTTGAAAGAGTTTCAGAATGTTATGATGATGTTGGAATATTTTGAGATGTTGTATGAACTTTTTGGAGTGTTGTTATGTGTTCCATGATGTCATCTTTGGACCTGGTTAAGCATGAACTTAATTATTAAGGGTGTTAATATAGGTTTGGCTAACTTGGCTTGTTAGCGCTAAATGTGGAGGATTCAATTGTTGTTTTTGGAAGTGTTTATTAGTCTGTTGGTGTAGATTTAGGTCCTAGTTAAGTTGTGGTGTGGTCTTCCTTCACTTCTTTACACCTTGGAAGTGTTTGGTGTTGACCTATTTGATGTTGCACGGTTGAGGTGCATATGTTTCCTTAAGTACAACCTAATTGATATTGTTCTAGGTCGTGGATGGTATGCATACAAGGCGAGTTGTGTGAATGTAGAGTGTGAGTGTGTGTGATGCGAAAGATGTGAAAGTGATCAAGTGTTGTGATCTGAGTGTGAGTGTTAATTCCCATGACTCCCATATGTAGTGAGAAGAAGGTGTCTACATTTGAGTATGTTGAACGATTTGTTTGTGCTTTAGTGGAAATGCATCTTCAGAATAAGAGAGATGCATTGTTAGTGGTTCAAATTAGTAGTGAGCAACCCCTTCTTCTTTTTCTTCTTTCTTCTAGATAGTGAGTCCTTTAGCAATGATATCTTCTTTCTTTTGGGTAGTGATCCCTCTGATAGTGAGCCTATTGTATTCAATGTTTCTATTACTTTATATTGTGAGCTAATCGTCATTGTGGTTTCTCCCTTCTTGGGTTTTCCACGTAAATTTGGTGTTCCTATGTGTTTGATGTGTTTGCATGAATGTTTCCCATGTTTACTTTTCGTTATTGCTTAATAATTGTTTAATGGTTGATAAGGTTTTAAAATAATATTGAGAGATTGAATGTTTAAATTATACAACTAATTCACCCCCTCTCAGTTGTCCTATGCATTTAATAATAATGAATCATTTAATTAATTTAGAAGAATAAAGACAATTAGGTATGTAATTAAATAAATTAAATTTATTTAATTAATCAGGGAAGATTAATAGTAAATTGAATTAAATAAATAATACTAATTAGTTAATTAGTTAATTAATAGTAGAATTATGAAATTGGTAAAATTAAATAATTGATAATTATTTAATCATAGCACTAAGATGAAAATTAGTGTAAAAGTGTCACTTTTAGGCTAGGATAACTTTTGGTGTCTACACCAAGAAATGCAAAATTAAAGAATACAGATTCAATAGAAAAAAAACTAAAAATTCTAGCTTCAAATCTAGATTAGATCAAGAAAAAATCTAGAAAAGTATAGAAATCTTGATTTTCACTATGCATATCTTTTATTAACTTTATTTTTTTACTAAGGAAGACCCTTATATTCTTAAGAAAGGGCTCAGACCAAATAAAAAATATCATTGGGAGAAATCCATGAGAAAGAAACGAGTTTCTTATATAAAAATTAAACTTGCTACTTGTTTACATTACCTCTTGGAAGAAAACTAGTTGTTTGTACATAATTATTTGAAAATAAGTATAATGCAAAAGAAAAAAATAGAGAGGAAAAGGGGTTCTCTTAAGTAGAGGGAAATGACTTTGGATAATTTTTCTATCATACAGTAAAATTAACTTCAATTATTTTATTTTATTTTGCTTTTTCTATTATTTTTATTTTGATATTAAATAAATAGATGTAACTTAGCCAACATTTATACATGGTCAATTTTGATGAATAAATTTATGTGGCACACCGTGAAAGGTAAGGAAAACTTAATGTGTGCTGAAAAAATCACTTATGGTTTAAAAAAATTATGAAGGTTGTGGAATCAAATTTTGACATGTATATTATGGGATTTGGAAAAGGTCACAGCAAAACTAATCTATATGTTTATTTTAAGAAAAAAGGTAAAAAAATATCATAGTATTCTACATAGAAGATATGTTCTTAAATTTTGGTAACAATAAAAAATGATCAATTTAGTTAAGTCTCAATTATCTTTATAGTTTGACATCAAATATCTTGGAGCTAAAAAAATATATTTTGGGCAAGCAAATTAAAAGGGATTGTGCAAATAAAAAGTTAGGGTTACATCAAATAAATATGTTGAGCTAATTTTGTAAAGATTTAGGATGTGGGATATTAAAATTGTGAGCACTCAATTTATTGTTAATAGAAACTTATCTATTGAATAAATTTCTAAAATAGAAAAGTAAATTGACAAAATATATCAAGTTCCTTATGTTAGTGTTGTAGGAAACCTCTTTAATGCAATTATTCACAAAAGACTTGAAATTGCACATGTAGTGAGAGTTGTCAATAGATATATGTCCAAACAAGATAAATAACATTATAATACTATGAAAATTAAATTTTCAATATCTATGTAATACCTCATATTATACAAATTTTTAGTAGGGACAAAAATTAAACATTAAATTTGCAAAACAAAAAGTGTGGATTTCAATTGTACTAGATGTTGATTTTCAAGATGTACTAGTGGATATGTATTTTATAATTTTACAAGAGAATTAAGTTGGATAATAATAAAAAATGGTTGGATTATCTAAAAAAAAGGATAGTAGATGGTGGCTAATTATGCATGTAAGAAGTAGTGTGGTTACAAACATTAATAGTCAAAGTGCAATATATTTGTTAAATATCCTGCTTATTAGACTTGGAAAAAATATATTGGAGTATAGTAATATTTTATGAGAGAAATAGTTAAAATAAAATGTGTATTATTAGAAAAAAATGATGCAAAAAATATTGTTATTGATTTATTCAAGAAAGATATGAGTATGAGAATAATTTTTAGTGTAAATTTTTTATATCCATTTATAGCATAACAAAACTTAAATTAAGTTTAACCCAAATATTTAAAAATGCACCATTAAAATAAAAATAATTATTTAATTTTTATTTGAAGTAAATCCGTTAAAAAGAAACAAGTATTTCTTACATTGGCTTTCAATGTATTACCAATTATAGCAACTAGCCATTATAAAACTATCATTTAACAATAATTTCTGAAAATTTAACATTACTAACAAAATTTGGGAAGATTTTTTTTTGAAAAAAAATATTTCTATTTTTGGGAAGCCTAGCTAGCCACCATGACACTTTAGGTTGCTAAGATGGCACAATGTTTTTGTTAACAACAATAAAGGTAAGGTATAATATACCATTAGGACCTCTCCCTTGATTTTTTTTTTTTTGGACTAATGATTTTCTTTCTTGCACACACATTATTCTATTGTTAAGTATGTTTGTATGTGTGTATAGAGAGATTCATTCTTAAATAAGAAATAGAAGTTGAAAGCTATTCAATGATAATATTATAAAAAATATGACTATATCATTCAATAGATTTCAACTTATATTTACTACAAGTAATAATGAAACACACACTATATATACATGTATTTTCATCTATTATCTCTCTTAATGAACATTATGATTTCAAGATAGCTCAAAAACATATATTTGCTACTTAACAATGAAATTATGAGATTATATATTATCAATAGCTCTTAGGTTTTATTTTCTAGATTAAATAGTTTGAAGTTACAATTAAAAGAGAAAAAATGAAAGATTTCAACTTATAGTTAAAACACTAAAAAAATAATGATTAAGAATTATAAATAAAAAAGGAAAAAATATGAAATGATTTGAACTCATAAGTGAAATTGAAAAAATAATATTTGAACTTACAATTGAAAATGAGGTTGTGAAAAATGAAATAAATAAAAACCCTATCAAAATGTAGAAAAAAAATATGATAGAAAATATTTTTAATTTATAGGAATCTTAGCAATTACATAAATTTTCTTGATTTGTGTTGTTACCTTTCATTGGCTAATTTGAAGAAGTTAGGATGTTCATGCATTAAGGATTGCAAATTAGTGGATGAATTTGAGCTTACTTTGCATTTAAGATTGTAGAATTAGTGGATGGATTAGAATTGATGGATTTTAATCAATGATTGTATTCAAATTTTCATATATATTATATAATTGATGGATTGAAAATCTACTATTAGTAGTTGGTTTTATTGTTTTTTTTTTTTTTTGGTTTAGTGGTGAGTGTTATAGTCTATTTTGTATTGTTATAGGCATTAGAAGGACATGACAATACTAAAAGTTTGATATAATATTGTTTTGGGAGGGTTATATCTTGTTATGTAAAATTTATTTGATTATTAATAAAAATATAATTATTCACCACACTTAATATAGATTTTTTTAATATATACAATTTATACAATATATTAATTTAACAAAACAAAATATGTATTTAAATTCTATTTAATTTCACTAAAATATATTCATTTAATAAACATTACATTACTAAACATCAACTATTAATACTTTAGATTACAAATTAATATTAATATATATAGACATGTATATAGGAGAGAGTACTCCAAGCTGGTGGGGTTTCCTATACACGATTTTAAATAAAACTCTTCCTAACAAACAAGCCCCACATTATCAATTCCTATAACACTTGCCAATAACTAAACATGTGGATTGAAAGAGGACAAGGTGACAAAAACATTCAATTCCTCCTACGCCCGGCTTAAATGTCACACACTAAGCTTTGACTGCTTAGTGTGGACGTGTCATGGGCCCCCTCTTAACTGGTTGCTCTTCCAATATCCCGTGTTGTTTTAACTTTTTCCTAGAGCCCTTTCCCATTGCCATTTTTATTTTTTCTTTTTCCATTCCCGTTGGAATGCTGCTTCGTTCGAGGCCCTTTCCCGTTGTCGTTTTTATTTCTGATTTTTCTATTTTTATGTATTGCTGCATTCAACCACCGTGAAGGATTTATTGTTGATTTATTGCTGCGTCAAAGCTTTGAGCACTATTTTATCTATTGAAACTTTGCATAGTCAATCCCAGATGCACTATTTTGTCCATCCAAAAGTTGCAGAAGCTCTATTCGCACGGTGAAGATTGTTGGACCCGTATTGATTGAGCGATGCCAAAAGGTGTATGATCCTTTTCACCAATCTTTTGCAATTTTAAAATTATCTGCGGGTGATCCCACAATAGTGGTTTATAATTTTTGGCCAAATTGGACAGTGAATTTTTTTTTTTAACTAAATCTTCACATTCGGGAACCTGTAGCGACTAAACCATGAGGAATTTGAAGATGATACAAACTAGAGTTTCATGAAATTTTGCCTATAGATTCTAAATATAATTTTTTCAAAATTTTTGGAATCAGATTGTACTTCTTTTTCCATCTCTCTCGAAAACTAGTTTTTTTTAGAAAACAACATTTTTAAAAAGTGATGCTCACCATATAATGCATAACTTTTTCTCCATGAAGGATAAAATTCTAATTATTTTGAATTTAGATTTGTAACTATAATATCTAGTGCTTCCACTTGGTTAGATAGTTTTTATTGAATTCTTTTTCTTTAATCAAGTTTCAAAGTCAAACCAATTACAATTCAGACATAGCACATCGTATAACGCGTAACTTTTTTGTATTTATTAAAATTAAATTTTATGTTTTTGTTGGATTAAGGACTTCAATATCTGGTGCACTCATTTTTTAGTTTTATTTTTGATAATCTGCTATTTTTCCACATGTGTAGAACATAGAGCTTGATTTTCAGTGAAAAACCTACATTCACAAGAAATAAAAAATATATATAATAATAAAATTGAATTTATTTAAAATTATAATTGTTGGGAAGCTTATAATAAGGACCACATACTTACAAAAAATAAATTTTTAATGAATTCATTTGATCCCCCCAAAGGTAAATCAAAATTGGTTTTTAATCAAGATTTTGATAGGTGTCAAGGAGACTCCGTTATAGGTATGGTTTAAAACTTGTGGGGTTCTATCCAAGGGGGTTTGATTTAAGGTAGTTTGATAAAACCCTCTTCAATTGGAATTCTTTAAATGGAACTTTTAAAGGCTTAAATCATTATATTTTCTAAAAATATGTGATTTCAACAAAAATCAGATCCTCCCATAAATTGTAAACAAGCTTTGTAGGATCACCCCTGCTTTTTTTTCTTTTAATTTGCAATTGTAATTACAGTTTTGAAGTCGTTCAGCTCATCATTGATTTGCTATGCCGAGTCCAAGTAGTAATTGTAGTTCTTTTCCAAGATGTCAATTACTTTGTTAATGGTTTTAAACCATTCATGATTAACAGTTATATATACTTTGTTTTTTCATTTTAATTTGCAGCTGTAAGATTATCAATAAGCTTTGGTTCTCTAGAAATGTTTCATAAACCAAATAATTATGGATAATTTGTGGTATGCCCATATGAATAAAAATGATTAATTCTTATTTATCTATATATATAACTAGCAAAATAGTTTTTAGGTATTTAATAATTCTTGATAAAATTAATATTATTTTGAACTTTGATTGTACAATAATAATAAAAGCTAATGTATAGCAAGATTTATATACCTGAGGCTGAGATATCCTCCCAAGGATTTACCTCTGCTAAAAGTTAGTAGATGAAACATAAATGCTATGACACACAAGAACACCATAACACTTACAAACTTTACTAGTACTGGGCCATGCCATTGACCCACACATGGGATACATGATTTGAAGTTTGGCAATATCATGTTTGCAAAAAGATCCTAGAATTCTGTTTCATCTTGCACCATTGTTGTGGTGTTTAAAATAGTGTACCTTGTGAAATTTCACACAAAATAGGGTTATATTCTTAATTCAGCATAACACATTCATTTCTATTAATTCATGAAATATATTGAAATCACATTATCTTAAGTTGCAAAATCAGTCTCCACACATACATTCATATGCACATACACAAAATACAAACATATTGTTTAATTTATTTTCATAGATCACCACCCTAGTCCAAATTACAATAGGATATGAGTGTTGAAAAAAAAGAGCATCGTTTTATGAGGATGTGACAAAATTGTTGATTAGATGGAAACTAACAATGCTTTGCAAAAGGCTACTTGGTGACCTATGAGTTTTTCCTACTTCAGGATGATATTACTAAATTTGTGGAACAAAATGGAGCATTGAAAACTTAAAATTAGATCATTACAAAACAAATGCCCAATTGGGACAACCTGTTATACATCCTACAGGACAAGGTTAATTGTCTCAAGAGGCTTATTCAAGACATACAGTTTCCAAAAGATCCTTAGCTTGATCTACAGGGTTCATATTGAGATACTACATCATCATCATTAACTTAATTGAATCATGCACCCATCAACATTCCTTTGATGAAGTGTTAGGAGTGCAATACAACTTTGTCTTGTATCTCTTCAATTTCTGAAAATTTGATTTTATATGTGGTATAAATACCTTCATCAATTTTGAAGAGATATAAAATTGTTATACAATATACATTATAGTAGTTCCATAATAATTTGTATATTTCTTGAATATTATTGGTTAACATGATGTTTTTGACTTGAGAAGACACATATAACACAACACAACATAATATTATTTCTAAGATTAAGGATAGTGATGATTGTCATGACCATATGAGTAGTTGTGTCTATTATGATAATGGTTATACAATATACTTGGGATATTGTATTGTGTAGTTTATATAAGGCTAAGACATTAAGACTCATTGAATGGAGTCCCTTCATTGTATTTCTAATAAAATGATTTTCATCACTCATGTAATTTTCCTCATTTGTAAGTCTTCCAAATTTTATCATAATTTTCTCATAGATTTCAATGATGCCATGTGACTCAGGGACTTCCTTAGAAGGAAATGACTATCCATAGTAGTATTATGGTATTTTCTAACAACCCAACTTCCTTCCTTGTAATATTATTTAGGGTGTTTTTATAACAATCAATGAGAAAATGAACCACAAGTCTATGCTCTAAGATACATAACAATCATGAATATTGATAAGTAGGAGGTATTTTCCATAGGGTGTCAAATTATGATATTGCAATCATGAATATTACTATGCCTTGGCATCCTTCATTACTAATATGAGGGCCTTATCATCGAAAAAAATCTAGTTTGTAATTTCATACTCAATAAAATCAAACAAGGACAATTGTGTTTGTTATTCATGACAATATTTTTACTTTATGATAATGCTATCTTAGTGATACTAGATGTATTTTATGACTATTTTTAAGTGATGTTAAATTATCATGAAAATCCTATTAAGTGATTCAAGACTAGCCAATTTGTGATTTATCCTATAAGAGAAAAATGGTAGAGTTTTACATGAAATGATCTTAGTCTTGATACTAGCATTTATGAAATAGTCCTCCAGTTTTTTTGGTTGACTTCTAATTGATGCATAACAACAAGGTGGAAACCTTCATAATTTAGTGCCTAATGAAATTCTATGTAGAACATATTATTGTTATTGTTGTTGATTATGCTAACCTTAATAAGACTATATAGGCACATGACCATCCTACAAGATTTATAGCATCCTTAATAACAATAACTATCCTAAATGCTTATGGATTTAATGATTTCTCAAGAGTATCCTTTTGTCCTATTGTAGTTCTCTATGATGGAATAATGATAATGCATAGAAATTTGAGTGAGCATCTAGCCTAATTATGATAGTAACCTAGATTTATTGTTATCTTATGGAAACATTGGTACTCTTACTAGCTGCTATGAAAGAATTATAACTCATGTTGATAAGAAAAGTCATTTTATGACATGTTACTAAAGTTTAATATCCATGAATACAAATCCTATTGTGTATTTTTGATATTGAAATTAACCAAATCATATCATATTAATATTCATTATTGATTTCACTTTTATAATCATTGCCAACATCAACATTCAATATATTTAGGATCTTTACCTCAAATTTTGACAATGGGCATAATTGAAATAATTTAACCTCAACATATTTTGAATGGTTATCAAACATGTCTAGAATTTCTACCAAGTGTGTTATATCATGTGCACACATTTTTAGTTAGATTCTGACACTTTTTTTTGTCTACTAGATGGATGTTGATTGCTCCCGCATCATGGAGAAAGAAGTTCAACAACCCCCTAGGGGGAAGTTCTCCTACAGAGACCTATCATGGGAGACATATATCTTTAAAGGCTCAGTTGTTTTCAGCTTAGATTGAGGATGATAGATTAAATGAATTTATTGAGGGAGAGAGTTCAAGGGACTCCTACCCAACTCAATTTTACAAGAGTCGCAAAAGGAAACCCACTCTTAATACAAAAAATAGGATTAATAGTCATTTGAAATACAACATGCAAGAATCATATGCTAACTACAAATGTTTATACTTACTATTGTGCAGTGCAAAATTGTCTCTAATAATTGATCAATTACATTTATTAATAGTTTGAAGATTATTTATGATTTGCATAGGTATTGGTGTGCGTATGGACTAGATGACTATAGGGAAAAAGATGTAGCACCTTTTGATCCTTCCTTGGTTCCTAAATCAGGGAAAGGTAGTAGACCTGGTTGTAAACATACACAACATGGTTGTACCTGTCATTTTAGCATAAGAATCATGGTTCATAGGCCAAACCATGTTTTGATATGGTACCACTAGGTTGAACATGTGGACAATGAAGGCATACCTTGTCACGGTCAAATAAACAAGTTTTGGGGAACAAGGTCCTTCTTTCCACCATATATTAGCAAACAATTGCATCAATGGGTGGAGTCATTATTATTGCTCGGCATGCCTGCAGATGCAGTGCATAAAAAACATAAGGAAATGGTGCATGAGAAGATGACCATGTTTGAGGGTCAATCTTCTAGGGATGATTTTCTTACCATGGATGACATTGCAAATATTGATAGTAAAATTAAGACATCAAGCTACATGTTTGATAGTAATGATGCTCTTTCTGTGCAACAATGTGTTTTGGAAAACCCTGAAAAGTGGTTTGCATATCAAGAGTATAGTGCCACTATTGTTGATGGAGATGGGAAAATCCCATTTTTTTTGGGAATTCAATTACCAAAGCAACTTGACTGGATGCTTCAATATGGCCACAACAACATATTGGCCATGGATTATACATTTGGTACTAATGCAATGAAGGAATGTTGTGTATTCCTTAGTAGATTTGAATTGAAAATGTTTACAATCAAATAAAAAATAGTATTGATACATTGTACCTTATGTCATATGACAGTTTCAATTGTATACAATTCTTGCGTTCGACTCAAAGCATATGGGGGTGCATGTGGCATGGGTCATTATGTCTAAGTCTTGTGCATATGATATTGCATATTGGATGAACATTCTTCTCCAATGGGTTCACTTGAAGAATATTGAATGGAGGCTAAACGCATTCATGGTGGATGATGCAGCTACTAAGATCAAAGCTATCAAGTGTTATATTTTTCATTAAAACTTTGTACATTTTTGTAAATATTTTAATACATCACATGTAAGAATATTAAATATTGAGTAAAATTATTCATGATGCAGAGAAGTGTTTCAGTGTGATGTATATCTATGCTCTTGGCATGTTAGACGTGTGTGGTTAAAGAACTTGATCGCAAAGGTCAAAGATAATGTAGAAATACGAGAGATGTTTGATAGACTTGGATATATCATGCATCGTTCAATAGATGAGGATTCTGCAAGGAATGAGATTCACAAATTTATTGAAGACTTTAAATATACACAACCATCATTCATTGAATATTTTAAGGGACGGTGGTCTAACAAAATGAGTATGTGTGCTAGATGTTTCCATACACTAAAGCATGTAGGGCAAGAGACAAATGGTTCCATAGAGTCCTACCACTCACACCTAAAGAGACGATTCTTGAAAATAGTCGAGTGTGCTGCAAATTGTTGTGTTGATTGGTTGGTACATCAACTAACAACACATGTTTATGTCTATTATTGGTGGGTGCAAGTTAGCAAGAAACATGGTTTCTATAGGAACTTTGATATTGAGAAGATTGAAAACACATCTTGGGTTCGAGCCTTGCAAATTCTAGATGACCACATGTGTTACATTCAATGACACCGATGATTGCATAGCATGGGTGACAAGTGAAAGCAATCCTTGTTTTCGATATGAGGTGTATAGATCCTCACCTAATCTATGTATGTTCTCTTGCAACTTCTCAATACAAGGATACATGTGTAAGCATGTGATCAAAGTGAACTTGATGAGGGAGAGACGAAATCTATCTAACAACTTGCATAAAGACCTTGATAATATTGCTAATACAGTTGATTATATAGAAGATGGATGCACTGCTAGTGTCTCTAATCATTTGGTAGTTGAAAAAAATAATTCTTTTATTCTATTGGTTATCATTCTTTGCAAAAAAATGTGTTTTAAATTTGTTGCAATGTCAATGTAGGAAATTGATGAATTTGATGGGATTAGAGGTAATGAAAAATGCCATATCTTGGAGGATTATTTTGTACATACACAGGTGACATTATAACCACATTTTTCTCATTCCAATTTGAATGTTAGTTTGATTAGTAATTTTTAAAATATTTCTATTTTTGTTTGTAGACTATTGACAACAGAGATGGAGATGCAACGATAGAAAATAAGTTGCAACTAACAGACACGTTTCAAGGAATTTTGACTCACACATCTGATTTGGCAACACTTACTTTTATTGAGAAGATTTTAAAGGACTTATCAAACAAGGTCAAAAGTAGACATGTCTTATCACAGCTCGGATTAGACCATCCAAGTGTGCATCCATTTTGCCCTATACAAGATGGATTTGGTCACACTTTTCACTAACAAAAAGACTTGATTGAGTGCATGAATGTGAGGAAAAGGCCGATTATCTCCAGCAGAACACCTAAGTTTCCACAAATTCCATGAAATCTTAAGCGTTGAAATTGGTTTGATGATCTTGATAGGGAAAATGAACAAGACAAGGATCATACCCAGTATAATGAACGTAATCTTGACATGGTTGACAACACAGAGTTTGGAAGCATGCACGATACTATTGCAAGAACACATGATTTTATTGAGAACAAATAGGATAGTGTCATCATGCTCAAGTTTAGTTGTGTACTAGAAGCATTTTTAAGAGTTAGGATTGCCATAATTTTATTTTGAATGTTACAAACATAACTGAAATGTTTGTCAATTTCTGATTAGTTGAACTAGGGGATACAAAAAACTATTATGGTGAATCATGATCTATGAATAAAATTATTTTATTTATGATGTACTAGAGTTAAGTTATATCAAATGCATAAAAGAAACAACTATGTATCAATTCAAATCCATTCATGGGAACATGTCTAATATGAATGACCAACTAGGGCTTCTAGAAGCCTTTAATTTATTTTGAACATATCTAATATTATCCATAAGTCAAAATTTATATTCATATGAAAGAAAAATAGTTAAATATGATACATTACTAAAGTTTAATTTTCATATAAATCTAGTTGTGAATTTTACAATCATTGCCCACATTGACATTTGAAATCCTTGGGATCTTTACCTACAATTTCTTAGTTCTTTTTTTATGTCTAACCTACTTTTGTTATTTCCAACAAGCTACCATATTGTGTTCTCTATGCAAAATTCTTAAATGGGCCAAGGATTAGTCTAAGCTTTCATGATAAATCCCTGACTATATGCAACCCCTTGTTATGTATGAATGAGCACACATGATTTTCAAAATAAGAGCGTTGAATGTAAAGTTGGTTGCATGTGTACATACATGTCTTGAAAGTATATGTGAAACTCTAATTTTGATATCTAAATATTTAATATGGAGAAGAGGACATGATGATTAGAATTTACATTATAATTTCTCTCTTTGAAAATTTATTTTAATAGTATCTCTCTATGTTTCACAATAACTAAAGTACAAGGTTAAAAATATGTATATGTATATTTCCTATTACATCTGACAAAGCTCCTTTATCCTTTATCTCTTTGAGGAATTCTGTCCAACAGTTCACATGCTTTGTCTATTATTCCACATTTTGTATACATGTCTACCACATCATTTCTAACTATAATATCTAACAAAAGTCCTCTTTCCATTATGCTTTGATGGATGTCCATGCCATGTTCCAAAGATCCCATTTTGGCATAGGCAAGGAGGATGCTGGAAAAGGCTATGGAATTTGGCTTTACACCCGCATTGCATTTTCTTAAAAGTTTCTAAAGCCTTTTCAACAAATCCATTTTGTGCATATCCTACAATCTTGCAACCATTGTAGTACATGTGACCACATTTCTTAGAGGCATGTTGTCACAGTCCATGTGCCTTGTCTGTTCTTCCATATTTTACATACATGTCTACTAGATGAGTTGCAATCTATTTTTTGAATATCCTGCAATCATGACATTCCATGAGAACAATTCACATGCCTTGTCTATGCTCCTGCATATGCAATCATGACAATCCATGATTAAAAATCTCATCACTATATAGTTCATGTTTGTATAGATAAGATTTGACTCAATTCTGAGATAGTTTAAGTGTTTGTCCAAGCCTTGAAGATTAAAAAAAAATTGAAGACCAAAAAAAACATATGTAAACATATATAATGGCTAAAATTCATGTTATTGTACCAAAAAATACTATCTTGTAAAAAAATTTTGTACTTACCAGATATACCAATATCATAGCAAAATATGGAGCCCCCAACAATAGCGATTATGGATGCCACCACCACATAGATAGTTGCATGACCTTGGTATCTCCCTGCTCTTTCTTGGGAAACACCCACAACATGGAAAGACCCACCAGCCATTGTTACACTAGAATTGTTGCAACTGTTAGTACTGGCACCGTTTAGTCTTTCCTTGACAAGTATTTATATAGACCCATCAACTTAAAGCTTAAAAACAAAGAGAATTTCAATTAATATGTGACAATTGCAAATATCCACGTGATTGTGCATAATTTTGAAACAATTTAAGGAACTCCAACACTAAGTTTTTGATAAAAGGGATAAACGGGTTTTACAGGGACCCGAAACCACAAAGTAACATTACAAACAAGGACCAAAACAAAGGTCCGAAAGACAAAAAGGCTACCAAAGAGATAAAAAACCAGCTAAAACAGACAGCCGCAAAAAGCCATCAGAAGGCTAGTAGACAAACAAACCGGGGCCCAGCCACAGCTAATCCATAGTCTTCAGAAGCTCGTTAGCAATCTCTTCTAGGTCCACCATATCCTGGACCCCCTCCATGAAAATCAGAGTCATATCTGGGGTAGACAGGGCTTTTCTTTTCATACTTGACCTAGTGCACCTTGAAATCCCTGCATCCTCATCCTGGTCTTTCTCCTTATCTAGGTCAATAATCAGGGCTCTGTTCTGGGTTTTCTCCACTCTTTCGGTCAAGGCTTTGATGATTAAAGAATTATGTTTGGCTATTCTGCAATTCTGATCAACAATTTTTTTCATGGTTCCTTTAATTTTATCAAGATCATTTTCAACAGTACTGTCCTTTTGCATGCTATCCTTCACAAAGGTATTCTTCTCCATTTCGAACTAAATTAACCTAGCAACTTTGGCTTCAATTTCCCCCAACTTACTATGAAGAGACATATTTTTGGTCTTCAACTCACTGATTTCATAAAATAACCATTTGGCAGAATTAAATTGGTCCTCAGAGCATCTCTTGGCAGTTCCAACGAAGTCAAAAGGGGGGTCACTATCAAAATTGACACCAAAATTAACCGACTCTGCACCTCTGGGAGGGCTACGATTCTCCTTTTGAATATTCTGAGGGGAGTGGGGATCCTCAAGACTGACCTCAGCCGCTTTAGCAAAAACAACAGGAGAGTCTTCAGGATAGGAAACTAGCTTCATATCCGGAGAACTAGAGCTCGCCAAAATAGCATTAGGGTTAGCGCGGCTGGGAGTAGGAATAAAGCAGGCACCAGAAGGCTTGGGGGAGCGGCCAGAGGCAGAAGGGGGGGTAGGGGAAATGAGGAGAGCTTAACACGGCTAGAAATAAATTTAGTCCCAGATATACTAGGCTCAGTATTGTCCTCATCAGACTCAGAAGGGGCTAAAGGGTTTGAGAGGGCAGGCATATTCTAAAAGTGCTCATAAATGAGCCTTAAAAAACCTGTGTGAAGAATCGGGTATCTTTTAGGGCTCCTATTGTGGTCAGAAAAGCTCTTTCTCAGGGAACAGAGCAAAAAGAAAGGGATGGAAACACGCACCTTATGCCGGAAGTGATTGAGCAACATGAAGTGGTATCCATAAACCCTAGTGAAGCGGCCGTCAAGAGTGATGTACTCCATTATAACCCTTAGCACTTTTCTCCATAAAGCTTTTATGGTGTCCGCTTCATAGTAACTGTTCGACATCTTGACAAGTTTTTGCTTCTTCGTTTCGGTCTTAGGGAACCTCATCATAACTTCATCAGAGAATTTCCTATCTCTAAAAAATTTATGCTCTTCAATCGGGATACCAGTAACCTCCGCAATCAAAGCTTCGTCAATCTGAACTTTCCTCCCAAAGAGGAGAACCTCCCCATTGTTCCAGTTTTTCTCAAAGAAATTAGTAATCTCCTCCTGAGGGCCGTGGAGTTTCTCGATGAATGGAAGTAAGCCACCACTTCTTATTTTGCTCCACACTTTAGTGTTCTTGGTGTGTGACTCGAAACTGGTAGGTTCGACCCTCTTCCGTTCCCCACCCATTTTTGAGATCTCGGTGCAGATACTGTTGCAAACGGAGAACCTATTTCAGATAGTTCCTTTGCTTCACAGGACCCACAAAGCGTGCCAAGGTAAATAATTACTCTGTCGGATACTCTCGGTCCCATGTAGTCTACTTATTTTGTTAGTCATGACTCGTACCTTCATCATTATTACAAGAAGCTGCCGCTTTTCCATTCACCGCATCAAGCATCATTAAAGCTTGAACATCAGAATGGAGGTCAATCATTTTTTGCCACATAAGGATTTTATCACTCTTAACTCCCTCATTAGCAAAAAAATCCGCAACTGCATTCGCCTCGCAGTAAGCATGAGTGATTTTAATTATGTCGAACTTACTAAGTAAAACCTTAGCATCTTCAATCCAGTTTTTAATCGACCATGTGGGCTGGGACCTACCACAAAGGCTGTCAATTATTTTTTTTGAATCACCTTCAAGCCATAAGTTTTTGCATTTAATTTCCACTGCTAGGTTGATTATGTAATAAGCACCCGCCGCTTCTGCCACATGATTAGTTTGGACCCCCAAAGGGGTGGCAACAGCTCCCACAAAGTTACCTGTTGAGTCCCTTAGGACCCCACCATACCCAGTCTTCCTCGGATTTCCTTTGGCCGCACCATCAAAGTTGGCTTTGGCCTAGCCATCCATAGGAAAACTCCAGCAAACTCCCTCCCTGGACTTTTTGGCCAGATTTGGAGCATTGGAAATATCCCATTTAATTCTCCATTCCCTAGCATTGAGTTATGATTGCAAATATTGACATTTTTGTGTATGATTTTAAAATAATCACAAGATTTGACATACAATGTTATGACTGCAAATGCATATGTAATTGTGCATGACTTCAAAATACACCTTAGGTTCCATGTACAAGGTATGACTGCAATTATCTAGGCGATCGTACATAGCTTCAAAACAAATGGAGGTTTTTGGTTACTAGGTTATGCCTGCAAATGTCAATATAATCCTTAATCTTCAAATTAGTTCAAAATTTCATGCACTAGGTAATAATTACATTTTTTTTTTTTGCAATTGGCCATAAACATAAAATAAATTCAGGATTTCACATGTTAGATCATGAATGCAAATATCCACGGCTACATATTTCTATATTTAATTACAAGTGTTTCTAGAAATTTTGGGGACAAATAAACACAGGGGATGAGGTTTTGGGCATGGCAAAAAAATTGCCAGAATTTGAAGATGGCAAGCGATGACTAGTAAATAAATTTAACAAATTAATGTATTTGAAATTTCAAAAATTAAATATAATGTCCTAATATGCAAATGACAATCTTCCCCATTTTAGTTATTTTGGGTCTCTAAGCAATTTTTTTGATAGATGTGTTTCATTATTTTTTTATGCACCAAATGTGCAGGCAGTCCAATCTTAAGAACATGGGAAATCCTATAATTGAGACATTTGGGAAGTCACAAGGACCCAAGGGATGCATCGCCATGGAACACTTCCAATCATTAATAATTTAAATTTAAATTCAGAGTTTTACTAAATTGGTCAAGACTCCATATATAATTTTAGAATCAAATTCACATACTAGGTTATGACTATTGCCCATAGCATTAAAATTAACTTAGAACAAAATAAATTAATATGACTGAAAATCTATGTAATTAGGCAAAATTTTAAAATAAATTTAAAAAAAAACTTCAATTAACTATTAAATTATACGTAACTCTAAAATAAATCTATTCATAACAAAATACCCGAATATATTTAGGACTCTATGCCTGTAAATAACAAATATCTATGTAATTATGCACAACTTAAAACAAATTCAGAAATTCCTGCAATGGATTATGACTGTAAATATCCATTTAATTATGCACAATTTAAAACAAATTCCAGATTTCATAAATTATGGTGATTGCAAATCTCTATAAATTATGCTAGCTTTTAAACAAATTTGGGATTTCATTGATTTTCAATCAAACATTTATTTAGTTGTGCCCAGTTTTAAAATAATATGAAGAGTTCATGTACTATAGTATGATTGTAAGTATATATGTAATTATGGACGATTCTAAAACAAATTCAGGAATCATACTTAGTGGGTTATGAGGGTATGCATTCATGTAATCAAAGGTTTCAGATTTCCAATCAAATTAGTTTTAGTTCATTTCTTGGATGCATCTCTGAGTTTGTTAGATTCTATATTTTTGTAAGTCAGGTATTCAATATATATATTTTTTGATAAGCAAAAGAAGTATATAATAATCTGCATATACAATTGAAGCATTTGGATGATCTTTCTGCACATCTTGTAACATAATTCTCAAAAGATGGTTATTATCTTGAGAAAATTTGTTAAATTTGATTAGACACCCAATATCATCAAAGTCTGATGAAGAATTAATTGAGCCTAGTGATAAGTAGGAAGGTGAACATCCAATAGGCAAATTTCTTGGAACCAAGAACTTCTTTGCATTTTGTTCAATCAATGCCTAAGAAACATCAAAGATAAAATAAAATAAATTTACTTAGGCCATACAGGTAACTTCACATTTTCTTGAACCACTGTCTAACGAACATCAAAGACATGATAAATTTACATAAGTTATGCAAGTAAATCAAATGTCACAGTCAATAGAAATTCAAAAAATTAGCTTTAAGAACAATAAAAGAAATCTAACCAACCTCAAGGGCTGTTTTAATAGCTTTGATGATGAAAGGTACAAGAACTTTGACCTTCTCTATGAACATCCCCAGGAAAGGGTAATTTATATCATTTCCACCAATCTCTCCAACGACAAATAATGAATTTTCAAAATGCTCCTAACAGTCTAGCACAACCAGCACAGTCAAAACATTGATTATAAACTAACAATGTTATATCATATTAGTAGTAATTACATCCATGTATTCACAACAACAATACTCTAAAAAACCCACCAACCTTCTGTGCTAGAACAGTACATCTCCTTAAAATCCTTGAACCATTGGATCTGAGTGTTTAGGCTGAAATTTGTGAAGATGGATGTTTGCCTCTCTTCAAAAAATGAGGCATCCACAGCTGTGGCGCTAGCAATGGCAAAATTCACACCAGAGCCGTAGTCTGCAAGTTTGCTTAAATATGGAGGCAAAAATGACAGTCCATATGCCTTGGCTAACCATACAAAACAATACACCAATATCAAAATCATAGAAATACCATTATAACTTCAGTAAAATAGAACGCCATATCCCCTGGTTGAGAGAAAGCTTTGTTCCATATTCATGTCTACCTGTAACTTAGCAAAACACTTAGCTGAAAAATCTAACAAAACCTTGGCTGCAAAAACAAAACCATGAATAAATTCACTCAAGGGAATGATATGAACATTGGAAACATACCAATAAAATCAATAATAAGTCTTCCATTAGAGCAACGGCTTGTGGACTTGTTAAAATAGGTCTCTCCATAAGGAAGCTCTGTGATTGTATTTAATACACCATGACCAGACATAATTAGGTTCCCTGTATCAGCTAATGAGTCCCCAAACTGGTATATTGAACTACAGCAGTTATCATTTGCATGAACTGAATGCTCACTGCTAAATATGAGGATAACTGAAAACAAAGCAATAAGTTTCCAATACTGCCTACTGGTGCTCCTGAATTCCATATGTCTGAATTGTTGAAATCTGTTTTGTGAATATCCCTCAAATATTGTGCCTTGTCTGTTCTTCCACATTTTACATACATGTCTACCAGGGGAGTTGCAATCTGTGTCGTGAATATCTTGCAATCATGACATTCCATGAGAACACGTTTCTTCGAGGCATTCTGTTTAACAATTCACATGCCTTGTCTATGCTTCTGCATATGCAATCATGGCAATCCATGAGACCACATTTCTTAGAGGTATTCTGTTAAACCGTTCAGGGGCCTTGTCTATCCTTCCACATTTTTAATACATGTCTACCAGGATAGTTGCAACTACATCATCTAACAAAACCCCTCAGCCAAAACCTTCTGTCGTTTACCCTTCGACGGATGTCCATACCTTGTTCCAAACGTCCCATTTTCGCACAGGCAAGGAGGCTGCTGGAAAAGGTTTCGGAGTCTGGCAAAGCCTTTCAAACAAATCCATTTTGCGTATATCCTGCAATCATGGCATTCCATGAGATCACATTTCTTTAAGGAATCCCTGCGTAACAGTTCACGTGCTGCGGCCCGTCAAAGCCCTGCTTCCGCGAACGGCAGCCTTGACAACCGGAAACGGCGAACGGTAACGACAGATGGATACCTCCAAACAGCGGTCGCCAACGGGAACGGAAAAAACAAAAATAAAAACGGCAACGGGAGAGGCCTATCGGCAAAAGTTAAACGACATGGGATAGTGGAATGACCGGTTAAGATGGGGGCCACGGCACGTCCACACTAAGCAGTCAAAGCTTAGTGCGTGACGTTTAAGCCCGGCCCTATCAATCACTGTACACCACCGAACACTACTGAATGTGTTATCACCGATGAGTACGTATTGCAAACCAAAAAGTTGTTTGACAAGCAGAATAGACCTTTTAAAACTTAAACTGGTAGTTGCCATTAATGGCTAACCAGCTTCTCTGCTCCGAGAAGATATCTTGCTTTATATTGCTCACTTAAATAGAAGTGTAGTAAAGTCGTCGTTAAGTATAGGAAGGCCGGGCTCAAGAAACTCCAAATCAGCTGCCACAAGGAGTCGAAAGGAATGAAGATGAGTAGCCTGCACGCAATAATGGTGCCTTTTCCTGCGCAAGGCAGTATCAATCCTCTTATCAATTTGGCCCACCTGCTCTCTTCAAGAGGGGTTTTCATCACATTCGTCAATACGGAGTGGAGTCACAATAGCATGTCACGAACTGCTGATGACAGAACCTCCACTTCGACATTTAAGTTTCTCACCATTCCAGATGGGTTGCCGCCAGATCATGGTCGCCTCGCCAATCTTGCCGAGTACGTAATCGCAATAGAAAAACTTGGCCCCGTCTTGGAGCATCATTTGCGGTGCGGCTTACCGGAGGGAACTCCTCCCGTCACCTGCATTATAGCAGAAAATTTCATGTCTTGCACTCACGAAGTGGCCAAGAAGCTAGGAGTGCCCCGAGTCATCTTCTGGACAATGTGCGCCGCCTCTTCTATTGCTCAGTGCAACACCAACCTTCTCCTCTCCCGCGGACATATTCCTGTCAAAGGTACAGATGCTACACTAGTTGTCCTCAATTCTGTTTTGATTGTTCAAAATGTTTGTAATAACTGAAAGCTTATAATTGCAGTGGAAGAATCGAAGAGAGAAGGCAAAGTAATCACTTGTTTGCCTGGTAATCTTCCGCCTCTGTTATCGAGCGATCTGCTTTCCTTCTATCGTCCTACCGACACATCCGATGTTCTCTTCCAGTGGTCTCTTCGTGAGTCCCATATTCAAAGTAAGGCAGACTATGTGCTGGTCAACACGTTTGATGAGGTGGATCCCCCGGAGACTGTCAGCGCATTGTCCAGCAATGGATGCCCTGCTTTGGCAGTAGGGCCTGTATTTCTTCCCAATATCCTGCAAGGAAAAGATTTGAACCAGCAAGCGAGTCTGTTGGAGCAGGACGAGTGCTGTCTAAAATGGCTGGACGTGCAGAAGCCAGCTTCTGTGATATACGTTTCCTTCGGCAGCATCGCCGTCAAATCGAACGAGCAACTGGAGGAGTTGGCAGAGGGGTTGGAGAAGAGCCAGCACCCCTTTCTGTGGGTTCTGCGTATGGATATTGCGGGAGGCATGCCTGCAACTCTGCCGGAGGGTTTTAAAGAGCGGACAAATGATCGGGGACTGATTGTAAAATGGGCGCCGCAGTTGAAAGTTCTGTCCCACCCTTCCGTGGGAGGGTTTCTCACCCACAGCGGGTGGAATTCCTGTTTGGAGAGCATAAGCATGGGAGTTCCAATGCTTGGATGGCCCTTTTTCGCCGATCAGTTTCTGGACTGCCGCTTCTGCAAGGATGTCTGGAAGATTGGCATGGCCTTTGAGGGCGTGGACGTTGATGAAAATTTGGTTGTTAAAAGGGAGGAGGTAGCTGAAGGCGTGAGGAGATTGATGAAGGGCCCGCACGCGCAGGAGCTGAGAAAAAGAGGAATGGAGTTGAAGGAGGGTGCATTTAAAGCGGTGGCGCAGGGAGGTTCTTCCTTTCTCAACTTGAACAGGTTCGTTAATGACATGATTCAACTTTCCAGATTGGCTTCTGTTAAAATGCTCGAACCTTAAAACCAATTCCTCGCTCATCGACCTATCCTGTCAAACCATGCAATTTATTGATAATTCTGGATTGTGTGTAGTAAACAAGAGACACATTTGCGTTTCTGTCCATTGTGGGGTGTGCTTGGTTGTTTTAAACATCTAGTTAATAGAAATAGTTGGGGATTTATTGTGATTGTTTGTTGTTTTATAATGACATTATTATAGTTGATTAATATTGAAAAATAAAAATAAAAAATATTGTGGGGTGTACTTGTTGTTTCAAACATTTAGTTTATAGAAACAACTAGGGGTGTAATGTATATTATTACATGTATATTTTTTAAAATAGATTTTATTGAAATATTAATTGTAGATACATAAAAAAAAATTTGATATTTATTGTAGATAGATAAATTTTATTGTGATATTTAATACACACTTATAAACAAATATAAAATATGCATTGAGTGTACTCACATTTATTTAATAAGTTTGAAAATCTTATCAATTAGGTATTAAATAAAATATGTAAAATAATATTGTAAGTCAACAATGTAATTATATGATGATGTATGTAATAGTGCTCATGTCCTTCAAGTCATTAATAGGTTTGAAATTTGATTCATGAATTAAATTCATTGCATTGCACATAATTTAGAAAAAAAATTAAATAAATCCTAATTTTTGCAATGACGGTTGAAAACATGAACCAATAAAAAAAAAAAATAAAAAATATTTTAACAATTTTAAAAATAGACAATTTAAAATAGACTATATAAAATTGTTGGTAAAGTTTTTAATTCTAAATGTTTATTGGTTGGATTGTCACTATCACTCAAAAAAATTGAATTGAATGAATGCTTTAGTATTCTGCCATAGGCAGAACTAATAATTTGGTATTTCATGGCCAATCATATATTATGCTGCATGTTTAGGAAGTTTTATAATAAATTTGATACCCCGCAGCATTCTGATTGTGGCAATGGTTATTGTCTTTGATTTCAAAGCTAAATGAATAGTAGACACATTTGTTACCTTTCCACTGTCGGTGCTTTTTTAAAAATATCGTTATCTATTTTTTAGCGAACAACTAATAACATCACATAAATGATTATAAATCATACCAGTATTGAAAATATTGTTACCTTTTTTATCGAACTAATAACACCACATAAATTATTATAAATCATTCAAAGAGTAATGTTTCTAGATATACTTTTCGTATAAATTATTATAAATCCTGAAGATGTTTAAGATTTTTATTGGATTCAATTAAATGTTCATCTTAAACATTCAAAGGATATTTGGGATCACACTTTGGTATAATAGGATGAGGTAGAAAATACAAATAAAATTAAATTATGAAATTTGGTCTTTAAAAAGAAAGAGATGAGAGGAGAGGTGCTCATCATGAGAACAATGAAGGGGACTTAATAAGCAATAAATAAAAATCAAATTAAAAATTAGAACATATGATTGAGTTTTGAATGTCGTGATTGGTATTAAATATTATAATATTTAAGACTATAATACAATATAGGTAAGAAAAGAAAGTATATTATGAATAAAATTTTCAGTATAAATAATTTGTAAATTTAAGTATTATTTAATTTTATCAATATCAAGTAGTAAATTGTAATATTAAATTATAAATAAATAGAGATATTGACATCCATAATATAAAAAACATTATAAAATTATTTTCAATAATAACAATAAAATAGATAATGAGAATATGGGAAAAATAGTATTCTAACAATTTTCTTTTTTTGGTTATTATATTTAGGTAAGTCATCCAAGAACTCTATAAAGGGAGCAATGAAAATTTGAATTCTAGTAATTAGATAGTTTATTGAGTTCATATAAAATGTATAGAGTATTGCTTTTCATAACTATTTACAAACTACCCTCACATGCAAATGAATTCAAACAATGATACATCAAAAATCCCTCATGCTCCAAGAACTTTAAACTTATTTTTCAACAAGAAAATAAAAAACCAAAACATAGGAATTATATTATAATATATTAATTTTAGACACTAGCTTGAGATCATCCCCATATAACCAATAAAATTAAAGTACTCCTTTGCACCCTTATTTGACCAATCCAACAAAAGATAAAGTATCCAAAAGGGATAGAAAATTATATTGGCTCTCCTTGAACCAATCACTTATCATAAAATGTTCATATGTAAGGGGGGGGAGGAATTACATTGGCCCTCCTATAGCCCCAAAACACATTCACATTTCTTACATTTCTCTCTCTTGAGAGGATGAGGAATCTAAACCAAATATTTACCAAACTCCTAATTAGAGTAATAAACAAGTAAGTTAATTTTAACTTTAATTGATGTTAAAAAATCTTGTGCCTAGTTCTCAATGCCTTTGATGTCAATATGAATCAAGTAGGCTTACACAACCATGGAGAGCAATGTCGTGCAACTCAATAATTATGCAACATTAAAAATATTTTTTTGTCAAAGAATCGATTTGGATCCACGAGTAGCTTTGACACGGAAAAACTTATGCATATACACAATGAACCATCCATATCTTTTGTTGGTTCCCAGGTTCATAAACACAACACCCATAATCTAGGTTCAAAATCTCCTTTCCCGAATAATTTGTAAAATCCCCAATCATTTATTCTCCTCTAGCTCTTTCATTCCCCCTTCTACAACCTAAGCTAGTCTCACCAATCTTCTATAAGCCTCTCCCACTTCCCTAACTTGAAATTTGAATCCATGTCCTTAATGAGGACATGAATAAACCTTTAGCTAATATTATTATATGCACATTTAGGGACAAAGGTGTGATGATATTTATTGGTTTAGAATTATTAAAATAATTAGAACATTATAAAATAATTATTATAATAATAGGAATATTGGAAATGTAAGATATTGGCATAAATTTTGTTATAATTATAGTAAAAATATAGAATAAAAGAATAAAGTAAATGACTAATTAATAAAAACCAAAGGATATGATTGATATACACAATGATTAAAATAATATAGAAGGAAAAAAGAAAGGAACAAATGTGATAAAATATATACAACTAAATCCAAAACTTCTCTTAAATATTATTTGAGATGTTCAAATTTAATCTTTAAAACTACGCTTGATGTTATAGTTCAATGTAAGATCACGTGTATCTATCATTGACTATACAAATGATATTTTAAAAATAAAATTAATGGCATGGGACTATTTGGTTCTATTTGTGTGTAATTGAGTTGATTCAATAAAAAATAATTGAATAATTGCATTCATGAAATCTTGACTTCTAGCTTGAAATTCAAGTCAAAATAGAGTAATTAGAGGAAAAGGGTGTGAACTTAAGAAAATGTATTGCTACAATTAAATATCCAACTCCTTTCTCGAGAAACGTAGAAGCCTTGGAAGTTAGCTTTATTATTATGTCAAATATTAGGATTGTGAACCCTAGATATAGAAATAAGATTTGTTGGAAAATAATAGGAACAACAAAATGGATGAAATCATGGTGCATGAGGAAAATTAAAAGAGTATGTTCAATTATGATTCCACGATAGGTTTTATAAATGATAACAAAAAAGTAGAAAATAATTGCACAAGAAATAATAATATGAATGGAAACCTTAAAAACATCTAATTTTTTGGATTTGATTTATCAAGCCCTACATCTCTAAGAAATTGATTGCAACCAAACACCTATCACGAAAATAAAGAAAAGTAAATGAATTTTCTATAAAATCCTATGAGTTTTATTGATGCAGAAAAACATGAGTAATAATATAATTTAAAATGCATTAACCTAAATAAAGGATAGAAACCCATAAGTGAAACCCTAGGTGATGATTAATAGATCATTACATGTGTCCTAATCCTATGAATTAACACAAAAAAGCACATGACCAAAGTAAGATTAAGTTTTTTAGTGTATAGGGGACCTAATAATTAATTAGGTAATTATATTTTTACTCTAACATTGACCTTAAGTGCAACATATGGAGAATATAAAACCTCTAATTATGAGTGCAAGAAAATAAAAAATAATTCTTGACAACTATGATTGACAAGATTTCCCTATACAAATAAAAAATCTCTCACAACCAGAGAAAAATACACAACATCACGGGAAAAAGTCCTCTTTCAAAAAGGATATGTAAAAATGTGAAGGAATGAGAACTCAAGTAGACCCCTGAAGAAAAATTCCTTCATGGATACAATAAATATCCCCCCAAATAAGAGATAAAATATATGAATTACTATGAAGCTGATGCAGAGTAGGGGTGGAAAACTTCAAAAAAACCTCAATCAACCAATATTTCAATCTCTCAAACATTCAATGGTGAGTTTTTCTTCACAAGTCTTCATTCTCCTAGTAGCCTTTCAAAAATAGTTTTTCAATCATAACTTTTAGGGAAGACATGGCATCAAAAATATAAATATAGTTATAGATACCCATTTGGACTTTATTCAATATATCTCAAAAGAAGGGTAAGGTACTTTGTACATAATGCATCAAAATTTGACTGTCCTCTTTTGTAACTAGGCCTAATTACTTGAATAGGCTTGGTAGCAACAAGGTTTTTGAGATCCAAGATCTATATCTCCTCTCTAGTGCTTCAAACATGTCATACAGGGTCTACTCAATCTTCTTCCATCAAGTATATTAATCTTCCAAGGCTTTTCAACAAAGATCTGAGGCCTAATACATTAAGATATTAGGTTGGGGTAGTAATCTCGCACGTGCTAAACACCATTCCCTGCATTTGCAAGTTTTTGAAATCAAATAATACACCTAATTCTTTCATTTCACCAAGTTTTAAGAGTTTTCACTAGGTGGAATGGAATTTATTGCATTTTATCTATTCAATAGCAACCCTAACTAGGGTTTCAACCAGTCTGGAGTAAAATGGTCACAACTTGCTTGAAACTTGATGAAATTACATGAAACCAATGCCAACAGAAACTATATTCACAACTTTACCAATCAAAATTGATTTGGAGTTAGTGTGGGGTTTGTACAGATCCGTACTACATCAAAGAACAATAATGTAATACCCAAATTTATAGAAAATAGAGATATTCTTATTGCTTCACTTAAAGATATCAACATCCAACCTTGCTCTCGACCACACAAGGTATTTTTAAAACAATTTCAACCATTTCCCAACTACTCCGAACTAATTTTCAAATTAAAAACACAACTAATCATCATTAGACCCCTCTTATGACAAAAAGTGTAAAAGTTACTTTGACAACATTTTGCATCTACATACTAACTCACCCCCTAATGACTCAAACTGACCCAAATAGACATGAAATGGTCCTTGAAGAGCTTATTACATGAAAATAACTCCAAAAAAAAAAGCATTAACTTTTGACACCTCTTGGAGGCATGAAAACTTGGGTGCCCCTACACCATACTCCCCGGGCAAAGAAAAAACTCAAGCTCCACTTGAGGATAGACTTGCAATTGTACAACCATGTTTGATAATATCATCCTCAATCATCCAATTTGCATCCTCCATAGCAAGACCTCACCATTTGACCAAGTATTGATAGTAGACCTTACTCCTTGTCTTCTTAAGCTCCTTCTTGTCCAAAATGCATTCCAACTCCAAGGGTTGGCTTTGTGGAAGATCCCTGATCCAATCTTCATCTTGAATTGATGAACCTACATTAGTACCTACAACAACATCCCCTTTATAAGGGTAAAGATCATAAACATTAAAAATAGGAGAAATGACAACTCCAGGAGGAAGTTCAATTTCATGTACATTCTCCCCGAACTTGTGCACCACTTTGCATGGCCCTATCTTCTTCATTTGTAGTTTAGAGTATTTCCTAAGGAAATATTTTCTTCCTCAAATGAGCAAAAACAAAGTCTCCAACCTTAAAATGAACCTCTCTCCTCTTTTGATCAGTAGTGTGTTTGTATTTCTCAACATTCTTTTGAAGATTCTCCTTAACTTGGTGGAATTATTGCATTGCTACAATAAATTGTTCACCTTCAACACTCCTCATTTCCATCCCACTAACATATCTCAATTCAAACACAACCTTGGGTTGCATACCACAAACAATCTCAAAAGGACTTTGGCCAACACTTTTATTCACTGAATCATTGTATGCAAACTCAACTTGAGGAAAAACCAGATACCATTTTCTTGCATGCTCCTTTTTCAGACATCTTAGAATATTTCCACTTGGCTTCTATTCAAAAATTTGGCTTTCCCATCAGTTTGAGGGTGATAGGAAAAACTGAAACTCAAATTTGTGCCAAGTTTATTCCATAGGGTCCTCCAAAAGTGACCAACAAATTTGTTATCCCTATCAGATACAATGCTAAGAGGTAAACCATAGATTCTTACCACCTATTTGAACAAGATTCCTACAATGTATGAAGCATCATTAGTGCTCTTACAGGGTATAAAGTGTTCCATCTTTGAAAACCTATCCACAACAACATACACTAAATCAAAACCTCTTGGAGTTCTAGGCAACCCCATCACAAAATCCATGCTTATTGATTCCTAAGGTCTATTAGGGATTGGAAGAGGTTGATATAACCTTACATTAGTGCTAGATCCTTTAGCCCTTTGACAAATAGTACACTTATCCACAAAGTTTCTCACATCAGTTTGCATTTTTGGCCAATAGTAGTGCCTCTTCAACTGCTCCAAGGTCTTATCCAAACCAAAGTGACTTGCAAGGCTACCACTATGATTTTCTTTAATTAAATTATCCCTCATTGAACATTTAAGAATGCATATTTGTGCCCCTTTGAAAAATAGATAATCTTGGATCAGAAAATCAAGCCACTTTTCATTATTGCTGCTACAAGGCTTCCTACAACTTGCATAAATATCTTTAAAATCTGCATCATCAATGTACATACCTTTGAAAGAATCCACTCCTATGCTCTTCAATTGAATTTCCTGCACCATGAGAGCTCTTCTACTCAATGCATCTGCCACTTTGTTAGCTTGCCCCTTTTTATGCTTAATGGTGAAAGTAAAGCCTTGTAAAAATTCAACCCATTTCACATACCTACTACTGACTTCATCTTGGCTATTCAAAAATTAGAAAGCATGATTGTCAGTGTACACTACAAACTCCTTAGGAAGTAAATAATGTCTCCATTTCTTTAATGCTTGCACCATTGCATACATTTCAAGATCATACATATGAAGAATATTTTTTCTTAGCTTCATTCAATTTATCACTGGAAAAGACAATAGGTCTATTTTCTCAACTTAGGACAACACCTATAGCATGACCACTTGCATCAAAATCAATGGTAAAAACCTTATCAAAGCTAGGAAAAGTCAATATGGGTTGCTCAAAAAATTTCTTTTTCAAAAAACTCCTATCAGCCTCATTAGACCAAACAAACCTCTTTCTTTTATCACCCTTTATTGTATCAATCATAGGATCACACATATGAATGAAACCTCTAATAAATTTCCTGTAAAAACTAGCCAAACAATGGAAAATCCTTACCTCAACCACTGATTTAGGTGTAGGCCAGCTTAGAATAGCCTACTTAAACCTTGTCTGGACTCATCTTCAAAGTGCCATTAGTGACCACAAAGCCAAGGTAAACCAACTCTATTTTCAAAAACTCACACTTCTTCAAGTTTATCATTAGCCTTTCCTCATGCAACCTTCTCAAAATCAAATCTAAATGAAGCAAATTCTCTTCTTTAGTTTTTCTAAAAACAAGAATATCATCAAGATACACTACCACAAATTTACCAATGAAAGGCTTAAGGACCTCATTCATCAAATGCATGAAAGTACTAGGGGAATTTGACAAACCAAAAGACATTACCATCCATTCATACAACCCTTCATTTGTCTTGAAGGTTGTTTTCCATTCATCACTAGGTTTGATTAGGTCTTCAATCTTTTGAATATGGAATCTATAGGGTAAATGCAAGAAGATGAGTCCACGAAACATGGAAGTTTTTTGCCTTAGGGAAAAAATGAAATTGGCTTGCAAAAAATGGGATCCTGCTTTTTTAATAAACAAGATCCCATTTTTGAATAAATGGGATCCCGAGCCTAAATTCTAAACGGGATCTCGTTTTTAAAAATTTATGTTTTTGGAAAATTTTCAAAATGGGGCCCCTGCTTTGAAAATTTTCCAAAACAAAAATTTTGAAAATGGAAATTTTTCCAAATGGGATCTTGTTTTGAAATTTTTCTATTTTGAAAATTTTGTTTTAAATTTTTTCAAAATTTCCCATTTTTGGAAACTTTGCATTTTTTAAAATATGAATTTTTGATTGGGTTTTTGGCTTGTTTTTCAGTTCGAGAAATGGCTTGGGGACCCAAACCTAAGCTTTGGACCTAGTTTGTCCTGCAACTTGAAGGTCATGCCAATGTCACAAGAAAATAGTGACTTTTGACATGCGTTTGAAGACCTATTTTGTAGAATTTTTTGGAAAAATTTAAACCCATTATAGATGAGACAATGTAGATTCCAAATATATATTTTTATAATTTTATTATTTTTTCTAATTTTCAATTAATTTCTGATGAAACTTGTCCATAAACTTGAATTATCAGGGTTTTTAGTATTTTAATAACTTTTTATTAAAATATTTTTTTGTAAAATGAATTGCACCATAATGTACTTCAGACAATTCTTTTCAATTTGAAAAAAAAAATCAAAAAATGATTATTTTAGGTCATCTTATGCATGATGTACATGACAATTTTTCAAAACAACAAATATGGCCAATAAAAATTTAACAAAAAAAAAAAATCAATAAAAAATTATAAAAAAATATTGAAAACATGCTTCAGTGAGTTATGAATCTTTTCCCAAAAGGATTTAAAAAATATAATTATTTAGGTCAAAATATGTATGACATACACATGCATTGTATGACCCAAAAAAAAGTGACTTTTAAATAGTGGTTTTTAGGAATGCCTATTAAATTTATTATTTTTTATCATCTGGGTATTGAAATAAATTACATTTTTGGAAACTAGACTCTGAGTACTACATTTTATCATTTGTGACTTTTTTCAAGATTCCTTCTCTAAGTGCTTCAAATTTTAAGGTCAATTGTGACAAATTCTAAAAAATTAGGGAAAACACTTTCACTTTTTGGCCAAAAAGTGGACTCAACTTCTTGCACACACCCTATACCTTATTGTGATCTTGTTGATGGCCCTAGAATAAGTGCACATCCTCCACTCACCTCCTTTCTTTGGTGCTAGGACTGTGGGAACCACACAAAGACTCAAACTTTCCCTAATCAACCTCTTGTCAAGTAGTTCTTGCACTTACCTCTTAATTTCCTCATTTTGCTATGGAGCCATCTTATAAGTAGCTTTGTTGGGAAAACTAGTCCCTAGAATAAAATCAATATGGTGGCTTATGTCCCTCATAGGTGGCAAGGTGTTAGGAATCTCATCAACCACTATTTCCTCAAGCTTCTTCAACAATGCTTTCACCTCTAAAGGCAACTCCTCTTTCTTTTATGCTTCCATGACTAATTTAGGCCTTACGGGTATGTGCAGGATCATCATGGAAAAAAAAGGACCTTAAGTGGCAATGAAAATTCAGAAAAATTAGAGTTAGGCAACTTGACATAAAAATTTGAATAAGTTATCTATATTATTTCAAAAATATGTAAGAATAGAATATGTGGAAAATTGAATGTAGTTTCTAAACTACTAGGTTTATTATTAAGAAAAAAATCTATTTGGTGAAAATTTGAAATTTCAATGTAGTAATACTTAAATTTTAGGGAAAAAATAAGAAATAGGTGTTTGTTTGACCACCCTAACCACAATAAAATGATAATATTTTTTTATAAGATTTTAGATATAAGTAGAGGACTCAAGTTTGGATGTGATGCATATTTTTTTGTAATTTTTTTCCAAGTAAATAATTAATTATGAATTTTTTTATTACAAATTTTAAAAGATATAAAAGCTTGTATGTTTGACCACCTTAACTTGGTCAAAACTTCATGAAATTCAATTTTTTTTTCAAGCCTATAGTATGCGAAGCATAGAATGTGACATATTTTGGATTCAAAAAATGTGATACCACTTGAAAACTATAGATGTTTTTCAATCAACCTATCAATCAGGACTTTAGTTGTAATTCTAATAGAAAATGAATAATAATTATTTATTAAATTCAAAGTAAAGAATAATTTATATTGGTGGAAAGTTGAGAATCTCCTTTACAAACCCTTTTCATTTCATCAATTTTGGGTAAAAAAAAGTTGTCAGCCACATGGGCGAAGTCTAGAAAAGAAAGGTAAGCTATAAAACACATTTTTTGTGTTGACTTCTTAGGATTGGCATGTCTAAACCAAAATCCAAAGTAAGCCCAAGGCTAATCCATAGGCATTAAAGTTTGTGTCAGAGATATCGGATATCCGATTCAAATCAGATATCTGATATGTTTTATATGTGTTTAAATTTTTTTATACAGTTTATAATATATGATTTAAAAGATGCAATAAATAGTTTATAGTTTGTTTTAATATATCTAGTTTAGAATATACAATATAGTTTATAATTTAAAATATATAATATACAATTTACGATAA
>VDFB02353493.1:221311740-221365496 GCA_007258455.2 Sequoia sempervirens | reverse complement strand
TTTTGAAAAAAACCAATTTTTGTGGGAGATGGAAAAAGAAGTGCAATCTGATTCCAAAAAAATTGAAAAAAATATTTTTAGAATCTACAGACAAAATGTGACAAGACTCTAGTTTACATCATCTCAAATTCCTTACGGTTTGATCACTATAGGTGCCCGAATGTGGAGATTGTGTTAAAAAAAAAATATCAGTGTCTAGTTAGGCCAAAAAGTGTAAACCACTATTGTGGGATCACCCTTAGCGCTCGACTGGTCCCATCTGATATCGAGAATAAAGCATAGGGAAAAGATGAAGATTTTGTTTGAATATTTGCATCCCAAACACATAGCAGACAATGCAGTCTTATGATTTGAAGCAACGCATACCTCTTTCTCTGAACAGGAGAGACATTGTGTAGAGATGCTTGAAGATGAAGAAGATAGAAGTGATCAAACTCTCAAAGAGGAGATGCTACTCAACCAATTCATTGACTCTGACCCATTTGACAAATTTAATGCAACAAGGCTAGGAACCTATGTGATTTTCAACGATGATCAAGTCCTTTCAAAATTGATGAAAGATCGAGAGGAACATGATGATCTAAGTGATAATCATCAATGGACCTTATATTTTGATGGTACCAAATGCAAATATGGCTCTGGAGCGGGTGTTCGACTAGTGTCTTCAATAGGTTCGAAGACTCTTAAAGCTTACCATTTTCAATTCTCATGCTTGAATAATGACACATGTATGAGGCCTTGGTCCAAGGTCTAACCCTTGCAGAATAGATGGGCATAAAGAGAATACAAGCTTTCATAGATTCAGAGTTAGTGGTGAGCTAGGTCCATGGGCAAGCAGCCATGAAGAATCCAAGAATGAATTCATATAGACATCGAATTTGGGATCTAATTGAGAGTTTTGAAGCCTTCAATATACAAGTTATTCCATTATCTCAAAATGATTTCACTGATCAAATAGCTTCTATCGGTTCACTATTTGAACCAGTTTTCGATTCGACCAAGAAAAATGTGGTACAAGTCATCATCCAACCCATAATCCTCAAAAAATGATCAAAACTAGCAAGTTTTTGATGATGACACTCAAATTGCTGCCTTTATACAGAAGTTAGGAGCAGTTTCAAACTGTTCACAACTATGGGTAGAATTTTAGACCGAAGAACATGTTATCTAGTTAAAAGGAAACAAGCTTCTGGAGGGATTAATTTCCCTTGGAAATATCTTTGATTGTGAAGACATAAGAAATGACAAGTAGATGTTCATTGCAGAGGCTAGGGACTATGAAGAGATTGATGTAGGAAGTGGCAGAAAGTTAAAGGTCAGAAAGGAAGTTCCTCACAAGGACAAGAAGAGACTGAAGGATCTATGTTTCAAATATGATGGAGTTATTTCCTGGACCTATGATGATCTTAGCTCGAGTATGACTCAGGCGTAATTCAGCATACCATTGACTTGGTAGAAGGATCTAAGCTCGTCTGACAAAAACAAAGGCCAATCAATCCGAAGGTTGAAGCATTCATGGCGTAGGAGCTCATGAAATTGGTCGAGTCAAAGATCATATATTTGATTAAGCACTCCACCTCAGTGTCAAATTTGGTACCAGTTTGGGAAAAGAATGGCCATATTAGGCCTTGTGTCAACTTCTGAGATTTGAATAAAGCCTCACTAAAAGACCACTACCCCTTGCCATTGATGGAGTAGATCCTGCAGACTATGGCTAGATTGGATATGTTTTCATTACTAGATTGTTTCTCAGGCTATAACCAAATATATGTAAAGGAATCTGACCAACATAAGACAAAATTTATCACTAAGTGGGGAACGTTTGTATATTCGAAAATGTCATTCATACTTTCAAATGCTGGTGTGACTTTTCAACGAGCAATGGATATTTCTTTCAAGAGATTGATCAATTTAATTATCTTAATATATCTAGATAACCTAACGGTCTTTTCAAAGTTGAAAGATGACCACTTTGATCATCTAGAGAAGATTTTTTTAGAAATTTCAATAGTTTGGGATTTCTTTGAATCCCAAGAAATGTGTTTTTGGAGTACCTCAAGGTAAGCTACTTGGTTTTGTAGTGTCGGAGGAGGGAATAGCAATAGACCCTGAAAGGGTGAGATCTATAATTGAATTACCCCTTCTAGTAAATCAGAAGGGACTGCAATCTTTTCTGGGGAAGATCAACTTTGTTAGCAGGTTCATATCAAATTTCGCAGGCATTGCAAGACTGATCACACTGATGCTTAAGAAGAACTTGATTTTCAAATGAACCCTTGAGGGAAAATCAAATTTTGAGCAAATAAATACAACCATCTCTACTGCTCCAATATTGGCTAACCCTGACTATTCCAAATAATTTCTACTTTATGTGTATAGTGGCCAACATAGCATAGCTTTGGTGCTCACTCAGAAGGATGAGGGAGATAATGGAGAACACCCTATTGCATTTCACTTAAGGAACCTTAATGTTTATGAGGCCAAGTATAATTTTGTAGAAAATCAAGCTTTTTCCATTGTTAAAATCTTAAAGAAGTTTCAACAGTTGGTTTCAGACAATAAGATCACTATCCTCGTTGCACATCTCAGTGTGAGTGAGTATATCATATAAGGTGAGATAACCGAAAAGAGGGAAAATTAGATCACCAAGATCCTAGAGTATGATGTGGACATTAAACCAACCAAGATGGTTGGGGGAAGAGGTCTGTGTGAATACATTGCATAGGAATCAAATTTGGTAGCTGAAAAAGAGATCGATCAGGTCTACTCGAGCCAATTCGAGTCCAATGAATCTTGGGTGATTGATCAAACACAGTATATGCAAAAGGGGCACTACCCAACCAACCTTTTGTCCCATAAAAGGTGATACCATTGATTTCAAGGCACTAGACCTATGTATTAATTGAAGGTGTATTATTCAAGAGAAATTATGATGGTGTCCTACTCCAATGTTTAGACAAGCTGGACACAAAAATAAATTCTATCATAGTCCTGATGGTGGAAATTTCTCCTCCAAGACTACTGCTTTAAAGATAATGCGAGTAGGATATTATTGGCCCTCTATGTTTTCTAAAGTGCATCATCTGCTACAAAAGTGTACTCAGTGCGAATTCTTTGTTGGCAAAAGAAAGAATCTCACTTTTCCCCTAACTCCAATTGTAATTGAGGAACCCTTTGCTCAATGGGGTTTGGATTTTATCAAGATCATAAATCTTATTTCCAACACTAGTGACAAGTGGATCTTTATGGAAACTGACTACTTCACAAGGTGGACAAAGGCCATAACCCTAAAAAATCCAAAGAGGGGGAAATTGTCAATTTCCTTCAAGAGCTAGTAACCAGATTTGGCCCGCCCAAAACCATCATATCTAACTTGACGCTCAAGCTTTTTTAGGATTGAGTATGTCAATTTTTGTTATGAAACATGGGATTTTTCTTAAAATTCATCAAACTAAGTTACCCACAAGGAAATGGGTTAGCGGAAGTGACCAACAAAAACCTAATTAGGTTAATCAAGCGAATTGGGTCCGAACAACAAAGGGACTGGCACAAGCACCTACAAGCTACTCTATGGGTGAACTGGATTACTCCCAAGAAAATTATGAAGACCTCCCCTTATGAACTAGTGTACGAAAAAGACGTAGTGTTACTTGTTTCCATTGAAATTCCTGCCATACAACTATTGAAAGACCTAGAGATTGAAGAAAGCGGTGGAATGGAAGTACGATTGGTGGAACTCCTCAAAATGAAGGAGGATAGAGAAAAATATTATGGAGCCATGATCAACCGATGAAAAATAGTAAAACGATGGTTCGACAAAAAAACCTCTAACCTAGAATTCAAAGAAGGGATCATGGTGCTAAAGTACGATGAATGTACTGTGAAATGAGGGCATCACACAAAATTTGACGCTCTATGGAAGGAACCCTTATGAATCAGTGAGTTAAAGGAAAATAATGCATACAAACTTGAAGATATGGAAGGAAACACTTTAGATATACTAGTGAATGGTATTTATCTAAATTTATTCCATTAAAATACAAATTTCTTTAAAAAATTTAACAATTATGTACCATATGTAAAACATTTTGTAAATATGTTTTAATTTTGGAATAAGCCATTGAGAATCAGAAGAAGAAATAAAGTTTGTATTATATTATATTCATCAAAAATTTACAATGTAATACAAATTCCAAGGCTTAGATTTAAATGTAAGTCTCTCTCGAGCAAACCCAAAAAGGTTATACAGGAAAAAGATACAAAAAGGAGGCAACATGCAAAAAATAGTAAAGAAAAGCCTCTAGCCATTGTCCAAGAAGCCAAAAGGGCTCGTCATCGGGTTTTTCTTCTTCTTCTATGTTAGGACACAAAAAGAGACTTAACACACAACACACGCGGGCTCCACACAATGTAGACCAAAGGCTTAGTTGTCACGGCTCTGCACCAAAAACTCGAAGTGCTTCCTCCAAGCGAGTTCTAGAACACGCTCCATGTTGTACTCCCATAGTAGATAGGTGGCCGCTGGTTAAGAAGATGAGCGGTGCATCTCAAGGTCCATGGTGTGAAAGTCAGAACAGGAAGGGCAACTAGGGTACGTCTATCCCAAAGTCTACGTGTCTGCAAAGATCCATGGAACTCGGGATACCAACACCAAGGATAGCCACTTGCACTATCTTGCCAAGCCCTTCCATCAGTGTAGCATCAAACATCTAGTGAAAATTCAATTATCATTGGTTTGGCCACATTTAGTTTGAGCAAGGAGGTGATGAAGCAGGAAAGAACGTTACAGTTGCTCCAAGGCTGGTTCTTGTCATTAATGAAGTCCTGGCCAACTACCCACCTAAAGGAAACCAAGGCAAGATGGTTGAACCTCTTCACCAAGCACTTAATTTTATCACTAATGACATCTCCCACAAAGTAGTATTGTGGCCTCTATGGGAGAAGGTGAATAGGAGTTCCTAAGCCAACCGACATTCTAAGAAAGCAGCAAATTATGGTAGAATGGGAGACAATGAAAATATTTCTAAACCTAAAGGCTATATTTTTTAATGAATATTGCATAAGGTGGCATAGCTATATATAGAAAAGATAAGTTGGAAAACCCAACTAACAGAAAGTCCATTTTTGGCCAGACAGCAATGGGAAAATATCAAAGCAAAATAGAGAATGGAAGATAAATCATACGGAGGATCTAATAGGAGGTCTTAAGAAATAAATCTGGGCATTGGGAGTAAATGCTCTCATATGTCGATTGTTAACATGTGTCTTTTTCCATCATCAACATCAACCAACTTACTTATGTGAAAAGACATGGATTAACAGACTAAGTTCTGAAAAATTAATGGGCACATCTTTTCAAAGGTACCTTGCATCACTTCAGCATGTTTCTCGTAGAAAAAAGCATGTGTTCTAATGTAATGAGTTTATTTGTGAAAGAGGCGGTGGGGAGAATGTACTAATTCCATTCTCGTGACATTTTTAGCATTCCCAAGGGATACGGATCTCAAATCCACACGTATCACCTTAGTGGAAACATTTAATGGACCAATAGTAACAACATAGCCTTAACTGCATTTACGAGAGAGGAATTTATTTGCACTCAAATATAGGTTTTTCCAATTAGCAAAAATCAAGTGGCTATTTTTGTTAAGGAAATTCTTTGGTAGAAAAGTTGTAGCTTCAAGAAAAATACTTGGTTATGTCAATATTTTTGGGTAGAACTCATTCACCAATGCTCCAACACTTGAGGAGAGGTCATTCAAATTCTATCAAAAGGTGTAGCTAGATATCTACACAACCTAAGAGAGGTGGTGTAGGACATCACCGACAATGTTTTTGACCCCAGGTTTTCAGCTAACCCTAAAATTTTTAGGGAGGGTGTGTTTCAAAGAATGGTGGACCATGAACCATCTGAGGGTTTCACATTTCAGCTCTGGAATTTTGGTCATCCACAGTTCATACTGCCTACCGTAAACCCATGCCCAAAGTTGGTTGATGCATGTGTCAGAAGATTCAACAAAAGGAAAAAATCCATTGAGGGTAACAAGATCAAAGTTACCATTTCTATCGAAGCCATATGGGATATGTTGTGTATACCTACAACGTAGGGTACTAAATATTTTGATGAAGAAAAAATGGACATCTTCAAGGAAGAAATGGCCAAGAAAAAATGTTTTATGAGGATGAAGCAAAGGAAAGGCCAAAGAAAGGTCATCTTTCATTTCCTTTGTCATGCAGGAAATTCAAGAAAGACACGCAGGCTGTGTTCTCAATGTTGGCCTAAGTTTTTAGCCTTGGCAATGATGAGGAATTCCATCCTTTTCAGTTGGGCCTGGCTTTTGCACTCAAAAGGGAAAAGAACCAAAGATATTATGACTTTGTTGAGGTGATAGCTGGAAACATGCTAGAGAAATTGAATAATTACACCACTAAATCTAAATTCAGGTATTCTTCTTTCTTGGCACATTTAGTTTTCCATTAGAATTCTGAGTGGCTAGAGCAAAATATACCAGTGTCTAGGTTGGATTTAAGAGGTTATTTTTCAGCCAGTTTCTGTATGGACCCATGTACTTTTGAAAACAAGGGATTATTACTAGTTTGTGGATCATTTTCTAAGGCTAGTGCTTCAATTTTTTTTGCCACGCCCTATGGGACATTTCTCTCTTGAGGTCACACAATGGATGGAAATCCACCGACACTAGTGGATTATTTCTTGGGAGAGGATTTTACATTTATCAGATTTCATGATTTTGTCGAGGAACCTTTTTGACTCCCCAGATTTGTAACAGAATTTTTTTTTGCATTGGAGGCATGCCATTAGGAAACCCTTGTCGACCATGTCTATGGCATTGAAAGAAACAAAACAAATACATATCTACTTCCCCTTACGATTGCAAATAGTCAGGTAACACTAAACAAGGGGAAGGCTAAGGGTGAGCTCACAAATCTACTAGCGGCCTTAGGCTTGGTTCTCATTTGTGACAAGTGGGACTAAAACCTAATAAAACACTTTGGTTTGAAACATGAGGGTCAGGAGTATTTTGAGAGGAGGAATCTGACTCAAGAAAGGGAAAAGGTGTATATTAACTTGGCTCGCATTCCACTCAAGTAACCAAAATGGCTAAGTTTCTATGTGCCACAGGTGGAGTGTCGGAAGAACATCCCAATGGGAAAATCCCTCAACACGTAGTTGAAGTGCAAGGGATGGTCAAAAAGAAAAAAGGTAGACTTCTGGAGATTCCAACAAGAGATGAAAAGCCTTGATGCCCTGTTTGGTGACTTTCAGCCACATGATGACAAGTTTGAGGAAATTTATGATCAAGAGGCCAACCCTAACAATAGCAATCTAGAGACCAGTCATGAGATCTTGACGAAGAGAAAATTTTGCGTCACGTTTCTTGTCCTCAGGAACCCGACAGTCGAAGAGGCTCGAAGCAAAGAGACTCACAAGACACATCCTCTATTAGCACTCAAAGAAAAGGAAAAAGGACTCGACGGTCCCCAAGAGGGTCCATTGCGGTTGTCAAAGTCCAAGTTTCAGAGGGATTGACCACTAGAGGATCAAAATGTACCAGTTCTAGTCGTGCAAAAAGAAGATGGGTCTAGGATCTAGGTGCACCCGACATGTCAACTTGAGGAGAAGAAGCAGATTCTTCCTTGTAAAATGTTCTGACCAACGCGGCCCAGGTAAGTTTTTCTCCCTCTCTTCTTCCTGCCTCTGCATCTTTGGTTACTCCTCTAACCCCTCCTATGGAAAGGAATCCTTCATCCTCGGATCTTGAGCTAATAGTCTTGAATACACCCCCTGCCATTTTTAATGAATCTTCTGAAACTATCCTGTGTACCGAACAAGTATCATCTACTTTGGTCGTTATTGATTCTTTGATCACCCTGTTAAGGGTCCCCATTGAAAGAGAAAAAAAATTGTGTTGCTTATCACTCCTGCCATCCGCTTCTAGGAAGGAACCTATCCTTCCACCTCTTTATCTTTTCACCCCAACTGGTTTTTCCCCTACCCAATCTCATTTTGGTATCTCTCCTTTTTCCATGATAACGTTCCATTTTTCTTCCCCGCATGCTCATACATCTAAAGTTTCTCCTTTTGTCACCCTATTTAGTCTCCCTCCTAGTGCTTCCATTGCAACATAGAGTATTGATATTCCTCAGAGTCATCAAGACCATTTTGATGCAACCAAGCAAGCTTGATAGGACAAAAAGTAAAAACTACTATTAAAGAATGTCGTGTTGCCAGCCACCAAGAAGATTGAAGCTTGCTTCAATAAATCTCTGCTAATCACTACCATGAAGTCATTCGTGTCCAAGCACAAAGGGAAGATGCAAATGTCTAGGACTATGACATCAAATCCATGGGCCTAGATTTGAATGAAACTCGCTCACGTGACAAAGTGGTCCTAGCTAAGGAAACTCAGAAGGTGGTATATGAGGACCACGAGAGGCTGGGTAGAAAATTGAAGAAGTGTGAGGTAGAGTTGATAAATGTGAAGGAAATAGTGAGCAGGCAGCAAAATGAGATCTGGTCAATAGACATTGAGATGGTCCACATAAGGAAAATAGAAATTCAACAAGAGGAGACATCTAAGTTGCTTACGAAAGATCAGGGTGAATAGGTTCAACTTTATGCTGAAATTGAAAATTAAAAAGGTGAGTTGGCTACTGAGCACCAAAAGAGTGCAAAATACTAGCATGCTTAGGAAAGTATGAGAAAAGAGCTAGATGGTTCTCAAACTTTTGATGATCTTTAGAAGGCCCACACAGAAGCAGAAAAGCCAAAAATAGAGATCGAAAGGCTGAGCTCAAAATTGACAAATGCCCTCAAAGAAAGAAGTCAAATGGAGGAAAATGTGAGAGAAAGAGAGGCTCAGTTTGACCAGGAGCTAGCTGTTGCACAAGGATCTCCAGGACCCTCCCGATAATGAAGAAGTTGATATCTACACATTGGGAGTAGATCACAGTTGTTGTTGCCATTCTCGGGCCCCCTTTACAATTCTTAAGAGATGTTCAGGAATTAAACATTAAGGTTGGCCCGATGGCCGATCAATTTCTGCAAATATGTGCTCCCTGATTGGTGGAATCACAAAGCTTGATTTCCAAGCTGTGTGTGGCCACTAATACTTGGCCCTAAGAAGTGCAGAGATTCCTAATTGAAGATCTGCCTCTATTAAAGCAAACGAAATCATCGACAGGCACAAAGTCACAACAACGTGCAAGTATTGTCAAATGGTATTGAACAAGCAGATCAATGAAATCAAGAAGGACTTCAGCGTCATAGTTGACTTTGGTCTACCTCCTCTTCTTTCATCGGATGAGGATGTGTTGACAATTGACCAGATTACATATGCAATTCGATGCAAGGTACAAAATTCTACATAACTTTTAGGTTCAAGCGCGATGCCCACAACTAATGATATTGAGCATGAGATATTTCCTCTTTCTCAACTCTATTATCACCTTGGGACTATTTCTTCCAAATGGGGATTTATTTATTTCAAAGAATTTTTTGAGCTGGAGCAGGCATATAGTCATATCCGTACTCTCATCCAATCGACAGATGTAGATTGGGAGGTGCAACATTACGCTTTCCTCAAACTTCAAGAATTACCAGAGGCCTAGGTTCATGCCTCCGCAAGGGAAGACCCATATGAGTCACTAGAACTGTGAAGCATTTTTTCCTTGATCATTTTTTATTTTCAACTTGTATATGTTTTTTGGCTTCAAATGTGTCCACGCTCGAGTAAAGTTGTCGGAAAGGTGCACAACACGCCACATAGTGGCTACGTGGATTTCATTTTTTTCCTTCCTTTTAGGAGAGCATTGACACACGTATCAGTTCGTCAGGGATTTTCTCAAGGAGCTATATTCATGAGTACAAGAATTTTTGCCTGTTTGACACATCATCTCTTCACTATGAGCAGTTTGTGCTTTCATAAAGCAATATTTTTTTGGTATTTTTTCAGAGCTTGCTAGCCCTTTTTTTTGGCTTTTGGGATGGAAGCTTTGAGTCGGTGCCATTGGGTTATGTGACTAGTCAAATAGACTTTTTCCAAGTTGTTTTCTAAGATTTGATCTTTTACAAATAACTATCTTTGCTAAATATCTAAAGAGAATTAATGTGGCAATTGAGAATTGATAAACAAAGATTATTGTGACCTAACTAAAGATCTATGATCAGATCGTGTGCTATCAAATGCCAACACCTGGAAGTAATTACTTTCGTGTTGTGGTGGTGTTTTCTTCTTTCTGCAGCTATAAAAGAGAGGCAGAAATAGAAGGAAAGGGTTGGTTCCAAGTTTCAGTTTCCTTTGGTAAGGAAAAGTTTCTTTAGTTTTCTTAGGTTGTAAGAACTATTTTCAAAAGTAGAGTTGCAGAACTACTTTTCTCTAGCACATTATATTGTTTATTCTTGAACTATTATAAGATTGGCATCTAACCTCTGTTTTAAAGTTCATTTGATATTTAAGCACAAATTATTTGGAAGAAATCTTTGAGACTATGCATGTATTGCCTTTATCAAGCTTTCCTTCTTTATGCTTTCTTTCTAAATAAAAAATTATGTCAAGAAAGTTGAATTCGAATAGTTTAAGTTGTTGATTTCCATGTTGTAGGCTTATATAGTAGAATAATAACTTGTGAAAACTAGATTATGTTAGTGGACTTCTATATTTTTCTAAAGGGTTGTTGTTTTGTTATATTGTGTTGAATTAGGAGAGAGATTTTATGCAATTTTTGAACAGTTTTTTGTTAATCTTGGAAATCCTTATGTTTGATCAGACATTAAAGAGCACTACCTATGGGAAGATTTGAAAGTTTGCATTGTGCTTGTTGTTAGCCTTTATTGTCCATTCTCTTCCCAATAATGAAGGGTTGTGGCATTCTGTGTCTAATTATATCACTAATAGGAAATATTGGTTTAAAATGTTGTAAAAGCTTTGGCACATCGCCAATTTTATGTTTATGTTTACATTTCCTTCTACCCTTTTCTCTAAAGCCTAGAGAAGAGCTAACTTTATATAAAAATCCTGGAGGTATTCAATGAGTCACAAATCAATCCACCACTCACTGAATTTCCCATAAGATTGTTGGAGAGGCGCAAGCTTTGATGATCAACAATGTCGATCCAATATCTTGTGAAAATTGATATCTAGCAAGTTGCAAAGGCAGTGAAGATGGTGGGCCAACAATGGTGATGTGGCTGTCAACAGAGAGGAAAGGAGAAAATCTAGATGGAAAAACTCCTAACAATTTATTCAAACTAAAGAAGAAAGCTACAACTGTTGACAAACTACAAAGATGCCCTCTGGTTGAGATAATGCCATTGTTTATCCAATGCTCAATATTTTCCTACTAGAAAGAAACTCTAGAAGCATATGGGGATGCAACTTTGGTATCTCATGTAGACAGGAGTTTAGAACAAAAGAACACTTTTGGCTGCCAATTGGAGGAGTAGTGTGAAGCTTGATAGTTAATTAGAAACTTTTAATATTCTAAGTCTGTTTATTTGGAAGCAAAATGAAAGAAACCTATACTAGATGCTTTAAGTAGAAACCTCCATATGTAACTTCATATACTTGTTCAATTTATATAAAGCTCCAAATTTTCCTAGATCTTTATCATGTGGTGCCCACAAAGCACATACAATTTTTAGATAATCAATAAGCAAGGAGCATGCAAAAAAAATTAGGGAAAGAAACATACATGCATCTAGAAACAAAGGTTTACATTTGCCTCCATTTTGGTGAAAATATTCATAGAGATCTACCCGCAGAATGAAAATGACACCCTCCAGTTTGAATGTATCCTCACGCATTAGTATTATAGCCTCAAACATCAGAATCATGCCTCTTTCAAAGAGCGTGTAGGCTGTGAGAGACAATGCCACCGAAGCATGCCTTCTAATAGAGGAATTTTGACATTGGGTTAGAATTGCGGCTTCCAATGCATGAATCACTACTCTCAAAGGTTTCAACTAGGCATCAAAAAAGCCATATTATGGCTTTCTAAGGGTGCAAGTCATGTGAGGTTGAGACATCCAAAACCATAGCCTCTATGCAACATCCAAGTTCAACATAGGTCTACACAAATAGCCTGGAGCCTACAAAATGGATGTGGGTTTGATTGGTGTGTGGCTATGTGCAGGCGATCCATTGCAATAAATCAAAGCCACTACACTTTTCAAAATCTTAGCTCCAACAATGCAATCATGTCTTGCACATGGAGATCTATGTAGGTTGTCTATTGACTGTCGACCCTCAAAAAAGGTGAATTAACTACCTGAAATAGAGATGTACATGCTTGGGTGGAATAAACATGGATCTTTCCCTTGATATTCACATAGATAATGCCTCTATTAGCATAAAGACTCCAAATCGATGCCGACCTAGTGCATGGGGAATGCATGCAGGAGATCCCGAATTGAATGCATGTGTAGATTGACTCCCAATAGTGTTTCTGATGCAAAAAAGACATCAAAAAAGTGAAACAAGGATCTTTAGATCTGGAGCTCTGATACCATGATACAATCCATGATTGACATCCCACAAGCCCTAGATGATATTCTAAAGAGAAACCTATCACACACAAATGAGAAATTACATAGCAAAATATGTGAAACAATAATGATTATTGATTACTGAATGAATACAATGAAGGATTGAATATCCTTATGTAGACTCAAGAAAACTCAACATGAGACCTTGAATGATGGAGTTTTGGCTGAGAGAGGAGTGAGATAACAAAATGTATGAATTAGTTAAGTGAATTTATCTTTTGTGCAACACAAATAATAAAGCACATGACTAATTGAAATGCATAATTAATGCAATAACACTCACAATCAGAACTAGATGACCTTTTCCTAAGTTTGGATTAATCACTAGAGTCAATATTAATTAATTTACCCCAACAAAAATAATCTACCCAATGGTGGCATAGATTGGGCCCTTGGGGAAGGACTAATGCTTCTATCCCTATTTTTCCTAATAGGTGATAAATAATGTGCATTATTTCTTCTCGTAGGAGAAAAAGATGGTAATTCATTGTACTAAAAATTACCTCTAGAGAATGCCTTGGTTTGGCTTCTGGGCATGAATGCATAGGTTTTACTTATATTCAGGAGATCTAGACAATAGTTGTCACAAAATTTGATGTAGAGTCTTCTAATGAATGCAAAGTTTCCAATAATCTGATTGTGTGGCTCTTCAAGGCTAAACTATCAAGAGCAACACCACTCTCTCAATGTGATGAATTAAAAATTTTGTCCCACCAAGCATTCCAGATAAAGAACTATTGATCCTAAAAGCTAACACTTCTCAAAAACAACCTTATGGGAAGTTTAGTGAATAGAAGATAAATTGTGCTTCACTGAACAACCTAATTTTAGAACCTGAATCTTTGTTATTGTTTGGGGAGAAAAGGGGAAGAAGGATAACATAAATAAATCTAAACTAGGTGTTGCACTAAATATTTTACAACATTTCAAACCTCTCTCCTAGATAATCAGAGTACCAACTCTTATGCAATGAACAAAAATTGCCAGAAATCCTTCATTGTTGAAAAGAGAAAAAAATGCTTAAGGCTTGAACAAGCACAAAGCATAAAATTCAGATCTTGCGAGAAGTACCCACTAAGGTTCAATAGTGTGATACACCTAGAATGTCCTATTAATTCCTTGAATTCTGACAGAAAACATTCAACCATAAGCATAGTGCAATACTTAATTCATGCATTAATTCATAAAAATGCAAAATTTAATTCAGTAAAAATGCCAAATTTAAACATATCTATATGATGTAATAATGAAATTTAAATGATGCAAGACTTCCACTTTTTTGCAAAAATAAAGATATAACATTTTTTCTTAAATGTAAACACACTTTCTTGTATATGTAACAAAATTCAATTTTGACATTTTGATTAACAATTCAAATCTAGGGATATTCAACAAAAAATAGAAGATTTCACAAGTTTAGGATATGTCAAGTTCACCAAAATTTGATGAAGAAAAATACATCCTAGGTCAAGCTAATATATTACTAGGATCAATCTTTCTTAACATCAACATTACAATTCAAGCCAACAAGGATATCAATATTGGCTTCTAACTAATAGCAAAGGCAGTCTACTCTAGACTTGGATCTTTTGTTGCTTTGAAAATTGATTAAATTTTACATGAATTTATCAACCCAATTAGACTATTGAATTGAATTTGAAAACATGAATTATTTGCACAAACAAAATTGAAAATTGATAAAATAAAAATAGATCTGAGGGAAAATATATGTCCACTTGTTATCAAAATTTGGAGTAGAATTAATTGGTCAAGGGTGTGGATTCCCTTGACTAAGAAGTGTGATTTTTTATGTACAATTTTTTATGCTATAATTTATGTGTCTACAGTGTGGATTGCCTTGACTAAGAAGTATGATTTTTTATCTATGATTTTTTATACTATAAGTTATGGGTATGCATTGTAAATTTCTCGATATGTAACTTTTCATCTTTGAATCTAAACCTACAAAATCACAACAAAGAGAGGGAAAATGGTGGGTATAAAGGATTTTTACTCAATTAAACCCCTATTTTTGTATTTCTACCTCCTCGAATAGGTGAGTTTTTTATGGATAAAGTATGTATTCTATAAACCTTAAGTTTGTATAAGGCTATAACAAGCTAAAATGCAATGAAAATTCAAAAACCCTACCCAAATATGTTAGGGAAGGATTCATAAATAACACAATTAGGATCAACCCAAGAGAAAATTCAAATACTCAAGGGAATATAAGCCAAACTCTTTAATTTTGGAAAAATGTTAAGTGTGCAAAAGTTCAAACAACATGATATTTTACACTTTTTAAGGTCGGTTTATTAAGTTTATGATGTCTAAGGACTTAATAGTGATAATTAACTACTTGTAAGAAAGATTAAAGGATCATCTTATTATCAGAAAAAATACTTATAATATCAATAGGGACTATATTAAAAGTATCCCCAACAAAAAGTAACTTATTATCCTTAAAAAGTTTTTGACGTGTCCCTAATATTGTTAGAATATAAAGGCATGGAAATTATTCCTCTATGAATGTACAAAAATGAAATTTTCTAAGGTAAAAAGGATATCACTTCAACTAAGTACAAGGAAAATTTGTTCACCTCAACAATTTTTTATGGGTTTGTCCATAGATATGGGAGGGAAAAAATGGTCAAATAGTCACATTTCTTCAAAAAAAATTCCCATTTTAGAAAGCATAGCACACATATATTATAACACAATTGCATAAGCCTTGAGTGTGTTTATGGTTTAACATAAGTATGTTATAATGAATGCATATTCTAGTTTAAACCAATGAAATATCACCTTTGTGCTTGAAATAAGTTTGAAATTACCAATCCTAATGGTTGGACATATAATTTAGGTACCCAAATGCATGTTTTACAAAAAAACATACAAAATTTACAAAATTCAAGCATGCTCTCCAAATATATTAAGGTTTTGATCTCTAATTACTTTTATTCGTGTCTTTATTGTTTCATAATTTTTATCTACTCATCAAAATATAAAAGATAGATTTTTATATCCTAAGGTTCATTCTATATGCATTGAAAAAAATATTTTTTGATTATTTAGTTCAAAATTGGGGTGATTACACTTATCCATTTCTCATGATGTTTCTAGTTAAAAAATTAGTAAAAATAATATATTTATCAAAAAATAAAAGATATCTAGACACATGCATAATCTTATCTAATTATATTTAGATCATATGTAAAGAAACACAAGAAGTGTGAGAAGCATGCCCAATTCTATGTTATGTATTTTTGTGATAAAAATAGGACCACTTTATATGTTCTTAGCATATGACTCTTAATCTCTGCCATTTTTCTAATAAAAAACACTTTAGAAACTATATTAAGCACTAGTTTTTTTTCTTATCAAAACTTGAAATTTTGTGTATAGGAATCTCAATTACACATTGAAGTCTAATTTTATTGATTTTAGAAAGAAAAATAAAAATAAAAAGGCCACTTTTGACCCCCTTTCCACACACTTACCCTCATGCACATATTTGGTATCAAAAGTTTTATTTGAAGCACCTAATTGCTATGTATGGAAGACTCAAAGACAAATTGCTTAAATATTTTCATATAATTAATTTGAAACAATTTTTTTTTTTTGTGGTTAAGGAAATATGGTAGGAGATAGCTAAAAGAGTATCTACATGTGATTCAAATTTTAGGCTATCCTATCAAAATCATTATTGATTGATCTATTACAAGAATTAAAGTTTGTTGGAATTTCAAAGATATGAACCAATTCATTAATGGAGACATCAAAAAATATTTTGTCAATCAAATTAGAGAGTTTGCATTTAGAAATACCCCAAAGACTCATAAAGGATTGGGTAAACCCACAATAGTGAGTCCCAAACTTGGGACATTATATTTTTCAATTTGGGTGAGGTGAAAATAGTAAAGACTTTTATTTCAAGGCATTTCTTTAAACAAAGGTATCTTCATTCAAAGGAAAGTCAAAAGTCACCTTCAATCAAGGGTGTAAAATATTAAAAAACCTTAAAACGAAGGTAATTTCCATAAATGAAAAAAATTGGACCTTCGTTTGAAGGTTCCTTTCTATTCCTTTTATGGAAATTACCATATAAAGGATAGAAAGAGACCTTCATTGAAAGGTTTCTTTCTATTCCTTTTATGGAAATTACCATAAAAGGAAAAGAAAGAGACCTTCAAATGGAGGTCCCCATTTTCCATTTATGGAAATTAGTTTTATTCAAATGTTATTTTTTAAGTACTCATGGAAATAACATTCCTTCATTCGAAGGTCCTTGAATTTCAACTAAAGGTCGTAAAAGTGACCTTTCCACCTTACGCCTTAGATTTTCCTTAGAATTTTCTATCTCTAACCTTGGGTTTGATAATTTGTAAGGTCTAGCACTCAAAATAATCTTTCCAAATAGCATAATATTAAATATATTTAACTTGATTATTATATTTAATATATATGTTCTAATGAACATAGAGTTTCTAGAAATCATCAAGGTCTCTATTCGACACACATAAAAAAATAGTAAAATAGATTAGAAATAAGTAAACTATTTGTACGCTAGGTATTGATTTCTTTATTTAACAAAATTGGAAACAGACAAAAAAATTATATTGTATGGAAGTAGCCTATGTCTATAATCTAGGGTAAAATTCCTAGGTTAATGTAAAATAACATAAAAACTAACCCTAAACCAACAATAGAACACAAATCGGCATAAAAACATGAAATATAAAGCAATCTCACCATAAAATCTTCATGCCATCATTGCTTCACCTCCATTGCCCTTCTCCATTTTTCTTGGAATGTACTTAATGCCCTTAGATTCGAGTGTGCAATAATGGACTATAATAATGACCAACAAAATATTGAAGATTGTTGTCTCACACTAATACCATGTACTTGCATATGAGCTAGATGTATCTAAGATATCCAAATGAAAAGGACAAGGATCTTTTATAGAAAAGACAATTTTGAATGAAGTTTTGAGATTGAATTTCAATAAGATGTGTTAATCAATGGCCAAGAATGAAAGGGTGTGTGCAGGATCATCATGGAAAAAACAGGCCCTTAAGTGGCAAAAAATTTAGAAAAATCGAAGTTAGACAACTTGACATAAAAATTTGAATAAGCTATCTATATTATTTCAAAAAATATGTAAGAACAGTAATCTGTAGAAAATTGAATGTAGTTTCTAAACTACTAGGTTTGTTTAAAAAAAAGAAACTATTTGGTGACAATTTGAAATTTCAATACAATGGTACTTAAATTTAAGGGAAAAAATAAGTAGGTGTCTGTCTAACCACCCTAACCACAATAAAATGATAATTATTTTTTATAAGATTTTAGATATAAGTAGAGGACTCATGCCTTGATGTGATGCATATTTTTTTGTAATTTTTTTCCAAGTAAATAATTAATTATGAATTTTTTTATTACAACTTTTTAAAAAATATTAAAAACTCATATGTCTAACCACCTTAACTTGGTCAAAACTTCATGAAATTCAATTTTTCTTTTTTTAATCCTATAGTATGCGAAGCATAGAATGTGACACATGTTTTGGATTCAAAAAATGTGATACCGTTTGAAAGTTATAGATGTTTTTCAATCAGCCTATCAATCAAGACTTTAGTCGTAATTTGAATAGAAAATGAATAATAATTACTTGTTAAATTAAAATTAAAGCATAATTTATATTGGTGGAAAGCTGAGAATCTCCTTTAAAAATTGTTTTCATTTCATCAATTTTGGATAAAAAAATAGTCGTCAGCCACATACCCATCATATTGCCACTTTTTGGCCCATCATGATCCTGCACATACCCGAATGTTGTAATATGAAATAGGGTTAGGGAAAAAATAGGGCAATGTCAGGAAATTAATGACTATGATTGAATTGTAAGATGATTCAATCAAGGGATGAAATTAAATGAGACAAGAGAAGATAAGATTTGATATATGGCAAATAAGACTGGCACAAAAAAATAAGTTGTAGGAGGAATTCAAATCATTTTAAAATTATTTGATTTGAGAGGAAAATGATTAATTAAATAATAAAATATTATTTAATTATAAAGGACATGTGACAAAGTTTACTTTTGCATTAAATAATAATTTAATTCAAAAGTGGGAGGAAAATAACAAATTAGTAAGAAATTAAATAAATAAAATTTATTTAATTTAATGATTGAAAAGACTAATGAATAATTAAATAATTGAAATAGTTGTTTAATTATAGAAAAAAGTTGTAAATAATAAATAAATAGAATGTATTTAATCATAGAAGAAAAGAGCATTAGTGATGTAATTAAATAAGTAAAATTTATTTAACTAATCAAGAGAAGAAAATATAAAGTTAGAAATGAATTAATTAAATAATTAAAATTATTTAATTAATAGAGGACTTATGACCTTAGGAAATAATTAAATAATCAAAATTATTTAATTATTAAGGATGAAAGGGGAAATGATGGTGAATTAGAGGTCGCAGGCCTAGGACAATTTTTAGTGTCTACATTTTTCCCCTCTTTGACATAATGTATTCTATTGTGTTGTGTCAAAGAAAATCAGTCGAAACATACCCCAGTGAAAGTAGGGTGGACGTATGCCCCCTCAAAAACTTTTTGCAAATTTTCATAAATTTTCAAAAAAATTGGAAATTTTTCTGATGAGTCTTGATTTGACAGCCAAGAGTTCAATGGTGGTGACAAAAATGATTTGTGAGGTCATTTGGATAGTCAAATTTAGGTCTGAAGATGCCAAATAGTGTGTCTAGTTTATAACCCTAGTGCAAACCCTAAAACCCTAGGTTGATTGCCTAGAAATATGTCATTGATTAGGTAATTTGGTCATTTGTGCACTTTCAAGTTTGAAATTTAGGAGCTCTGAGGAGAGAAAGTTTGAGAATATGTTGCATGTTCCACAATCCACACATTGAGGATATCACATCCACACTTTCTGCCAACCGGAGGGACCAGGGGACCCGGTAAGTACACCAAACCCATCTTGTCATTTTTTTGTTTTTCATGCATTTATGGCTAGGAATTTTTTAGCAGGCAATTGCGATGAATGCTATTTTCTGCAATTGCATGCACGAATGATGCAGGTGACTATGGTTCACCACAATCATCTCATTGCAATGCAACTACTAGGGAACAAGGGGGGATCAGTTGTGGTGTGGCGCAACTATAAAGTGTGCCGCATTTTCTTCCTACGATGCACCTGCGAGTAGGAACAATGCAATTGACAAATTGAAATGCATATTCCAAGGGAAATGACACAAATGAAGGGGAAACGACACAACTGACTAGGGGTTGATTGCAATTGACCCTGGTGACACATTACCTAAGGTGTGCAACACAATTGTAGTTGTGCAACGCATATGCAAAAGTAGTGATGCACTTAGGTTTTGTGATGCATGTGCTAAGCAGAAGGACACAACTAACTGATTAAGGTTTTTCCCTAGTTTAGGATAAAATTTCTTTTCTAATTTAGGTCTAATAGGTCAAATTAGGGTTTTGGATAGACACAATGCTCATTATTTGTAACCTCAAGTTGTTTTTGCTCCTATCTACGCTCAAATGACATGACCAATGAATTTTGGCTACAAGATCAATTATCTGCCATTGAAAAGCATAGACTGATGGAGTTAGGTTTATACCATGTCACATATATGCCCATCGTCAAGGAAAACAAAGGATTGTTGAAAGTACTTGCAGAGTGATGGCACTCTAAGACTTTTTCATTTCACTTGCCAACCGAGGAGGCTACTATGACCCTGGAGGATGTATATAGGATACTTTGGCTACCAATCTGAGGGGTGAAAGTCATATATGACCATTATGAGTATGGGGATGTTTCAGAGCTCAATGTTCAAGTTTATGATATCATATGGGAGACCTGGGCAAAGTAATATGATAGGTATGATTGTGTCTTATGCACCTTGATTTCTGGTGTTATGATTCCAAACCATAGGAGACATGGTTTTCTAGTGGGTTGGTGGAAGGTGTTGGCTAGTATGATACAGGATGGGATATTTTATGCGTGGGGACCATGTCTACTAGTTATGCTTTACTTTTAGCTACATGACATCACATATCTAGGTGGTCAGAGCATGAGTTGTGGGGTGACATTGCTGATGGTATGGGCATGGGAGCACATAGTAGTGTTTCATCCGGTAGTGGGGTGTCAATTGGGGGATGGGATGCCATATGCATATTTGTATGGTGGTGTCGTTACGTAGACACATGTTAGAGATATAGGATACTGAAGACATGGTATAGATACTCTTGCTAGGTTTTTCTAGAGGCCTTACAAAGATTGTCAATAGTGGGTTGATGAGGATCAACACCTACCATGGTGCAGATAACCTAGGTACTTGATTGAGTGCACAATGTAGTATTAGCACATCATTGAGCATTATCTTCCAGAGTGGGTGAGGAGAAAATTTAGAGAGGTACAAGGTGTGCCTATGGGGATAGATGAGTTCACACATTCCTCATGGGAGGTGCATCCATGTGGAAAAGTGGTACCGATGGCGAGGGCGGAGTAGGATATTGATGCACTGCAGCTAGTGTAGTGGGATTGAAGAGGGGGTACAATAGATCTAGGTATGACTATAGAGTATGATACATGGTGGGGGACTCACAAGCCAGTTCCCTACACAAATCCAAATCATCTGACACTCGTAGACCACCGAGGTAGGGGCCCACAAGGCTAAAGGGGAGACCGAGGATGGAAGGGATATGGAGGGAAGGGTAACAAAGGGAGAGGAGATGACAGGGGTATGAGAGGAGGAGGATAGGAAGATAGTGGTTGGTGAGGCAATTTTCATCGATCCATGAGGAGGGTGAGGAGGAGAGGGTAGTTGAGGATAGGGTGGTGGAGGAGAAGCAACATGTGGAGATATCAGCTATTGAGGTGGGGATATGTGCAGGATCATCATGGAAAAAATAGGCCCTTAAGTGGCAAAAAAATTAGAAAAACAAGAGTTAGGCAACTTGACGTAAAAATTTGAATAATTTATCTATATTATTTCAAAAATATGTAAGAATATAATCTGTAGAAAATTGAATGTAGATTCTAAACTACTAGGGTTGTTTTTTTTTTAAAAAAAAATCAATTTGGTGAAAATTTGAAATTTCAATGCAATAGTACATAAATTTCAGGAAAAAAAAAAGAAATAGGTGTCTTTCTGACCACCCTAACCACAATAAAATAATAATTATTTTTTATAATATTTTAGATATAAGTAAATGACTCATGTCCCGATGTGATGCATATTTTTTTGTAATTTTTTTCCAAGTAAATAATTAATTATGAATTTTTTATTACAACTTTTAAAAAATATAAAAAACTCACATGTCTGACCACCTTAGCTTGGTCAAAACTTCATGAAATTCATTATTTCTTTTTTTAATCCTATAGTATACGAAGCATAGAATGTGACGCATGTTTTGGATTTTAAAAATGTGATTCCGTTTGAAAGCTATAGATGTTTTTCAATCAGGACTTTAGTCGTAATTCAAATAGAAAATGAATAATAATTACTTATTAAATTCAAAGTAAAGCATAATTTATATTGGTGGAAAGCTGAGAATCTCCTTTAAAAACCCTTTTCATTTCATCAATTTTGGGCTAAAAAAAATTCGTCAGCCACATACCCATCATATTGCCACTTTTTGGCCCATCATGATCCTGCACATACCCGTGGGCTACCAGGATGTATAGATGAAGGAGGTCGAGGTGGAGGAGGAGCACCAAGAGGAGGAGAGATGGGAGGAGGAAAACATGGGGGAGGAAGAGAAATTCCTCCAAGAGAGGATTTTTATTGTGATGTAGTGGCAAGGATTACATCAACCATCTTGTAACATGAATCCATAATTTGATCCTCAAAAGGTCTCTCAAAGCACCAATTTGTCTCTTCAGTGAACTAGGCACCCAAAGGCTCCAATACACTCTTATTTTTTCAAATATTTTCCAAGACACCAAGAGGCATCTAACAAGATTAAATTTCCCAATCCAACAAGGCTAACTCACTTTCAAAGCCTCAAGAACTTCTATTTGTACTTTCACCATTCAAGCTTTCATTCACCTAGTGGGATTCCAAGGCCTATTTTTTGGGTCTTTCCTCACAATCAACCACCCAAAATCATGAATGTCTTATACTTTTAGGGACCCATTATCCTAATACAAATCATATCTCAAATCCACCATAGCGTTCTTCAGACCATGAATTGACTTTCTAGGGTAAAATGGGCTCCAATTAGCCCTATTTTCCAAAGGACTTTGTCTCTAAACTTATCCCAAACTCCAAAAACCATAAAAAAGTATTTTAAATACCCTAAAAATATATGATTCATCAACTTTCAAGGCTCCATATGCATACTATGGCGTATTTCTTCAAAACCCTCTCTTTTTACCATTCCAACTAGGGCTTATTGAAAGTCCTATGTCCAAACCAATCTCAAGCCAGAAACATCTATAATCCTTCATCATTTTACTTGCACATGCTCAAAAAAACATTAAATTATGTTTTCCACCTAATTCATAAACACTTCCTTCACAAAACCACTCCTTTTCACTTGTTTTCACCCTTTTCCAACTAGGGTTTCAATCTTCCTCACACATATGACCACTTCTACTCACTCAAACCTTCTAGACACCTTAAAACACACATGATCAATATTTTTCCAACAAGTTACAACCTTTTCTCACTCAACTTCACAAAAACTCACCCTCTAGCCTTACACAAAAGGCAAAAAATAAGGTTTTTGTAACAGGGTAGCGAGGGAATCTCTCTGAAAACCTTCACCAGACCAATTCCTTTATTCCTATACCTAACCCTATATTGTACAATCCCATTCTACCAAGAAAAAATATTTATAGAAAGGTGGCATGACCTTTTTCAAATCATTTTGAGACTCAAACCCTACACCCCTATTTTTAGACCTGTTTTCAAGTATCAATCTCTAAATTTCTTTAAACACAAAGAAAATCCTCAAGAATGGATTAGGAAAAATTCCAAATCCATGCTAAAACAAATTCAAAATATTTATGAACAAGTCCCTACTATACGAAACCGTACACAGGCATAAAATGAATAAAAACTCAAGAAATTGACTAAAATTTGTATACTTTTATTGAATTCTTCTCCAAAAACTCTTCAACCAACCATCCTCGAGCCTTTAAAAGGAAATTTATACATATTCCAATCCAAAACTACCCATGAAATTCCTATAACTGACCACACAATTACCTAGACCCTTCGCATTCTTCAATTTTGCATTCTTTGACAATTTGTTGACAACAATTACATCATTATGCAACCTTTTGCATTTTTAAACCAAACTAACACTAAAACCCCCATTTACATCAATGATGGTCTTAAAATACCTTATTTAACATAAAATGACTCAAATTACCCCTAATTCCTAGTCTCAACCTTCAAATGATGAATTTTGCAAATACATGCTTTAGGTGCTCCTGCACCATATTGGAGTTGATGTGGAGGAGGGACTATAGGAGGTGGGGATTGGAGGAGATGATGGGCCAATTGATTAGTGAATAGTTGATTTATAGAAATGACAAGATCAAGCATCTTCTAGGATACAAGCATTGTAGATCGAGGTGGGATCTCTCTAGACAGAGTGAGATGGGTTGAGGACTGATCGAGATACTCTGTAGATTGAGAGAGATACTACTGTGATTAGGAGACAGGAGGAAAATTAGAAATTTATAGAGTATACTACCACCCTTAGTGGATCGAGTGCAGATATGGCCATGGCACTATTAAGAGTAGGCAAGCGAGAGAAATATTATAGGGACCTATATGAGGCTGACGTTCCACCGGAGTGTAGGGCACCGAGTGCATCTAAGGCCTTGAGAAGCAACATGTCACATAGCAGGTGCTGACATAGTAGGTCACAAAGTGGCAAGATATTAGAGCCAACAAGGATAGGCCCATATGACAAGTCATCATGAGAGCATAGGTCATCAAGATCACTACGACATTCACTAGGACGAGATGAGGATAGCTCTGGTCAGAGCTTATTTTTGGCATATGTATCTAGACACTTGTATTTTGATCGTCGAGCCTACAAGCTCTATTTTTTTTATACATGAGACATCTTGACATTGTACTATAACACATTTTGAATGATATATATGATATGATTTTGGCAGTGATTTATGATATGTATTCTTATGTTATGATGTTACATGGTTATGGTTGTGTTCTATAATGGTTATGCATTTCTATATGATGATGTTATATGTTAATGCAATATGATGGATGCATGTAATTTATGTTTAATGATTGTTATGTGAATGTTGTATGATGGACGACCAATTTATGCCTATGTATATGATGTTAATGAAATATGATGAATGCATTTAATTTATGTTTAATGATTGTTATATGGATGTCGTTATGATGTATGCTTAATGAGTTGTGGATGTCATGTACTATTTATGATGTGACATGCAATGCCATGTACATGCAATGAATGAAAATGGACCATGATTATTATGTGATGTGATGAACTTATCATGCTATGCGTATGCAATCTATGTTTTTGTATTTTCTCATACAAATATAATGACCTAATATGATGATGTTGATGCTAGTAATGATGGGTATGTGTAGGATCATGATGGGCCAAAAAGTGGCAATATGATGGGTATGTGGCTGACAACTATTTTTTTACCCAAAATTGATGAAATAAAAGGGGTTTTTAAAGGAGATTCTCAGCTTTGCACTGATATAAATTATGCTTTACTTTGAATTTAATAAGTAATTATTATTCATTTTCTATTCAAATTACGACTAAAGTCCTGATTGATAGGCAGATTAAAAGATATTTATAACTTTCAAACGGTATCACATTTTTTGAATCCAAAACATGCATCACATTCTATGCTTCACATATTATAGGATTAAAAAATAAAAATTGAATTTCATGAAGTTTTTACCAAGTTAAGGTGGTCAGACATAAGTTTTATTTTTTAAAAATTGTAATAAAAAATTCATAATTAATTATTTACTTGGAAAAAATTACAAAAAAATATGCATCACATTGGGGCATGAGTCCTCTACTTTATATAATATAAAAAATATTATCATTTTATTGTGGTTAGGTGGTCGACAAACACCTACTTCTTATTTTTCCCAAATTTAAGTACCAGATTGATATTTCAAATTTTCACCAAAAGAATTTTTTTAAACAAACCTAGTAGTTTAGAAACTACATTCAATTTGATATAGATTATATTCTTACATATTTTTGAAATAATATAGATAACTTATTCAAATTTTTACATCAAGTTGTCTAACTCTGACTTTTTTAATTTTTTCGCCACTTAAGGGCCTGTTTTTTCCATGATGATCCTGCACATACCCTGATATCTATAATGTTTCCTAACATGGTTATGTATGCAATTATTTTTGTGTGTCACAAGAGGCCATCAAGATGTGGATGGAAGAAATATTAGCGTGGAAGATATGGATGTTAGTGGAGATAACTTAAAAGATGTATATTTTTATAGAAAAGGCTTTGCACTAATCATCATTGGGCGGTAAAATGTGACAAATGAATAAAAATCACCATGGTATGACATAGACCAAGGTGTGCAAGTTCATCCACTTGCAAAATAGACATTCGTGGACAAGGAATGTCTTGAATCATACTAAGGCCATAGTTTCCCTAGTCTTTTTGCTAAGACAATTCGCAAGCAACAATCAAAGAAAAAGAGTCATGATACATCCTCGCTTGGACTCTAAATCCTTCATGGGAAATCCTCAAGGTAGCTAGTAACATGACTCCAAAACAATTACCAAAATATAAGACAACATAGCCCACAAAATCAACAACCATTCAGAGTGTTTGTGAAAGACTGATTATTTGATGCTTGGTTGACTAGGTGATTGATGGGTTGATTGTTTGAAAAAACTTAGTTTCTGGAGAACAAACATGTCATATAAGACGTCAAGTCTGGTTTTGATCATGTAACCACCTGTATAAGGAAAATGACTAAGTTTAACTACTGATAGTATCCAATTTTAGGAAGGACACATCCCACATGAATTTGACTTGTTTGATGTTTAATGCTTGACCAATTTGACAATTTGTTTGATTTGACTTGATGACTTGTTGGCCTATTTGTCTTGCCAATGCATGACTTATTTGATGGTTTACTGATTTCTTATGTCCAAGTTGACAATGTCCAATTTATTATGAATGACTCGAAAAATCCTAAAGGACTTACATATGTGGCCTTGGGGGCTCATCGATAGATGGCCTTGCCTATGTAACAATACACAGAGACCTCGTAATTTGACATAACTTGACTTCATTTTATTGAAAAAGGACTGAGTCATGAGTTGACTTTTATTCAACAAACCCTAGAGGACTGACCTAATGCCTCAGGGGCTCATCGATAGAGGCCTTCCCTATGTTATACACACAGAGGCGTTGTAGTTTGACCAGACTTGGATTGACATGACTGACTTTAATTCTATTTTTGGGGTTTTCTGAAAGTTATTTAGATGTTTTGGTGTTTTCCACATGTTTTGATTTTTTTGTCTTTTTGAGAATATTTGACTTTTTTGTCTTTTTGAAAATATTTTATTTTTTAGTCTTTTTGAAAATATTTGTTTTTGTGGGAATATTTTTTTCTTTTTCTTTTTGAGAATATTCAATTTTGTGTTTTTGAGAATATTTGATTTTTTTTGTATTTTTGAGAATATTTGATTTTTTGTCTTTTTGATGAGAGCAACCTTTGGCAGTGAGTGTAAGATCTAATGATGTAGGTCAAGTATAAACCACTTTATTAGGTGTGAAATGGAAGGGGATATAAAAGGTGAAAGGACGCATGATGTCAATCATTCTAGGTTATGAAAGGATAACCATGCATTATTATGGGTGTCAAGGATGTATGGAAAAGTAATGGATAGAAGAGGAAAGCCAAATGGAATGACGGTAGATGACGAAGAAAAATTCAACTACACATGGAACTTGTTTACCAGGTTTTCACCATGCTACTTATCCAAAGTGCCACCAAAGTGGTTTTCACTATTGGACGGATTATTTCTCTTTACTATTTTTTTTTTAAAAAAATTTGGTGTGACCAAGATGCATTTTTTCCAAGTTTTCATCAAGGTAACGATTTTTTTGATTTTTTCCATTTTTCTTATATTTTTATGGTTATGACACAACTCTTGAAAGCTAAGTGTAGAATCTGCACAAGTGCATATTTTTAATTGGTTATGACAAGGGGTCCCTTTCAGGAGTTGAGAGTTGATATGCTACTGATCCAAAGACTTCTATTACAATATAGGGATCCAACCAATTTGGCTTAAATTTCCTTGGCATTTCTCATTCTACTTGATTCTTAGGGTTCTCCATTAACAACAAGTCACCAATGTCAAAATGTTGATCAATTCAACACTTTCTTATTATAGCTACAATAGAGATGATTCTGATATGCTTGTAGATGGACCAATGCATTTTTACTTTGTTCATTTAGAAGTTCCAACTCATGTAGTATTGATACATGGTATTCCTCATCGTCTATCTACCCTTGCATAAATACCCTTAGCAAAGGTAGCTCGACCTCAATAGGTAAGATGACATCGAAACCAAAGAGTAGGGAATATGGAGTCGTGTTAGTGGGAGTGCGGATGCTGGTGTGATATGCCCATAAGGTGGGGTTAAGTTGAAGATGCCAGTCACAACCAATGTCATTGACAGTCTTTTTACTTGGATTCAAAGAATAGTTTTATTAAATGCCTTAGCTTGGTCGTTACCTTGCAGGTAATGTGGAGTGGAGGAGTGGTGTTGGATGTGAAACTTTTTGCAAAGTTGACAGACTTCTTCATTCTTCAATAGTCGACCATTGTCAGTGATCATGGACTTAGAGACACCATATCGGAAAATGATATAGTTAAGGATAAACTTAGAGATTTGTTTTCTAGTAATATATGTCATAGGAATAGCTTCAATCCATTTAGTAAAGTACTCAGTTGTGATAATGATGAAATTGTGGCCATTGGATGATGTGGGATGGATCTTACCTATGAGGTTTAGTCCCCATTCGGAAAAGGGCCATAGTGATGTTATTGGACACAATTCTTGTGTTGGAACATGTATCAAGTCTCTATGGATCTGGAATTATTGACATATTTTGCCAAAGTGATAGGAGTCATATTCCATTATAGGCCAATAGTAAACCACTCTCATGATCTTCTTAGCCATGGTTGGACCACTAGAATGGGCTCCACATATACCCTCATGTACTTTGTGCAAGGTTGTTTGTGCTTCATCAATATCAATACATTGCAATAGGGTGTTTTCAAAGGCTCATATATAGAGGGTGTAACCAATTATGGCATATTTGGAAGTTTTGCAGATGAATGACGTGCATTGGTTGGCAGAGAGGTTAGGGGAGATGGTATTGTCATGAAGGTAATCAAAAATATCTTGGTACCATGGGGAGTTAGGACCAACAATGATCTGTATTAGGATCTATGACAATTGCACGTTTTTTCTTAACATTTACAATGCTTAACTTGAATATCTTAAAATGTAATAATGTAATTGAAATGCTTAAATGAACATAGTAATAATAAAGTGATGAAAAAAATAGAAGAGAGATAGAAGGGAGAAGAAAAAACACAAGTTGATAATGGAGTTTTCCAAAATGGCCACATCTTCAGGTCCCTCTCCAACACAATGATTGATCCTTGATTATGCTCCAAAACTGGTTACAAGGCTTCAATGGAATATAGTGTCGAGTCTCCTATGAGTTACAAGCTCATCTCCTTCAAGTATAGTGGCATGATGCTCCTCTGTTGCACATAAATGAACACTCAATTCTCCAAATACAATTCTCTCAATAGTCACCACCTACTTCCCCCTCATAAGCCTATACCCCCCTTTTTATACATAAAATTTACTCAATATGGAAAATAACCATATGATTTACAAGTAAAAATTTTCACAAATTCTGTATTTACAGAGATGAATCCTTAAAATATTTCTAACCCATTCAAGTAATCCTAACCCCTTTTTAAAGTAATGGCTCTTATAATTTTGAGCCTTACAAGATAATATTTGAAATATTTTTACATAATTTTTTTATCATTTTAAAATATTATTTGAAGCCCTTATTTATCATATATTTTCAGGTTATGTTATTTTAGGACTTAACCTTTTCATAAAAGGGGTTAATCTTTTAATTTAAGGGATTTCAACTTCTTTTAAAGTTACTAATCCTCGAGCTACTCTCAACACCATCGATGGTGCAATGGTTGTGAATGATTTTGGGGGTAGGGAGGTTGGTGGATCGACCCCTACCCCTTCTATTTTTAAAACCAAAATTTAAATTTTTCTTCATCAAAATGAAGTGGTGCCACATGTACATGGTAAGGCGTGAATGATGGTGCAATGGTAGGCAGAGGGAGTGGTTATCGGGTGGTCATGGGATCAAATCTCATCCACTACCTTTATAGTAAAACAAACTTTTTCAACCATTCAATCGACTGATGTTGGAGGAGATACGTGGGGGTGCCACATGGCACCCAGTGATTGGGCCATGTGGCACTCCATCATTCACCAATCAAAGACATGTGTATCCCATTCACCTACCACCTGAACCTTGTCACCAACCACTTCAACATCACACCATCATGTATGAACTGCCACGTGTCTAGTCCTAATTCGTCCACGTCATCGTTGTATGGTATAGATTGCCTTGTCAACATGTTGATGTCATGCTGACATCAACATTTGTATGGCCCAGTTAGTAAATTTAACTTCAAACTTTGGCCATCTATAACTTCAATGTACGAGCTCTGATTCAAGCGAAATCAATGGCATTGGGATTGTCTCATCGAGCTCTTCGTTTTGATGTTTTTTCTATCCAATTCCATAACGATCATTTTTTTTCCCTTCTAACTGGCCTCTGGTACCCTATTTGACCCAACTTTGACTAAGCATATCTTGAGTGTACGAGCTCCTTTTGACTCAGTTCAAGTTGTGTTGAGTTCATTTTTCTGAGCACTTTGATAATGGCAACAATTTCTAGAGCATATGGAACACTTCAAATTTTGAAAAAAGTATCTACCTAGATTAGTCCTCCCCATTGGAGAGCTTTTGGACCTTCAGAAGCTCTTTTACTCGAAAAGTAAGTGAGGGAATGGCCTCACCACTTGTCTCGTACCATCTATCCATCTACACACCTGGCTCATCACAACAATCAAGATTACAATAATATTGCTAAACATATACATCATTCTATCACTTCCATAAGCATCTACATCAACTATTACAACTATTAACCAATAACCACTAACTAATATCAAGCTAAATAACAATGTAGATACAAAAGCGAATGAAGCAACATGTCTACCTTTCACAATAGGGACATTTTTACCCAAGGGAACCTCCAAATTCCCAACCATAATTTGAGGACTTGGACCATCACTGCTTTCATTTATTGTTTCCTCGTGTTGTATTGTTGGTGTATCCTATGACAACTGATCATGATTAGCCTTGATTACCTCCAATTCATGTCTAGAACCACCTAACTTGACAAACATAAGAGACAATCTATACTTGTATTAATCACCCTTTTCAATTTCCCTATGTTTGCAAAAGATCTACCAGTCTTGATCCTATGAGAATGTACAATATACTTGATGCCATCTTTAAACAAATGATAATTATTAAATCCCATGTAGAAAAGAACCTTTCAATCATACAAATATGAGCTACCCAACACTATCTGACATACATCTAGTGGAACCATATCAAACTACACCTCATCAACATACTTGCTTGTGATTGTGAATCTTAAAGTACATTGCCTTGTTACTTGCAATTCATTATTTTCTCAAACCCAACCTAGTGGATAAGGTATTTGATGGGGTGTGGTTTTCAATCCAAAATTCCTTACAATATGTTCTGAGATTAGATTAATTTGAGATCCACTATCTATGAGTGTATCAATTTTAGTGTGCTTAGCAACCACCCTTATGTGAAATAGCTCATTTATTTTCCTATCTTCAAGGACATCATAGTCTTGAGGAGTAGAAGCACAACTAGCAACAAAAAAATTGGAAATAGAACCTTACCTTTTAATCCCATTTTTGTTATCTTAGTTTCTTCTTCAAACTCTGAACCAAGATCCATAACAACATTTACGACCTCCTTACCTTTCTATTTATGAGCCCATTTTGGCTTCAATTATGGATGCAACTGCCTACAATGATCTTCATCACGACCTTTCCTACCACAATGAGAGCATGTGAACTTATCATCCTCCTTCTTAATGATAGTTGTATTCTTCCCCTTTTCTATATCTTCAGATTTAGATGGCTTCTTGATGAAGTTTTTACTGAAAGTGTTCTTACCCCTTGACTCTAAGTGTGTGGCTTGTACACATACTTCATCCAAATTACTAGGATTCAAAACCAAAATGAAATGTCTTAGATAAGAGTGAATACCACCTATGTACTTAAGCAATGTGTCCTAAGTGTGGAATCGTATATTCAATGCAATTGCCATTTTCCTGAATTCATGGGTGTACTCTTGGACAGTTTGACCTTTCCCTACCCTAAATTTTTTCCTGTTCATCATTAACTTTCGCATATGGCCTAGATAATAAAATTAATTCTTAAGAGAATTAACAAATTTTGACCAAGTTAAATTGACTCTACCATGTTGTGAAATCTCTGCCCGGGTTCTACTCTCCCACCAAGTGAGAGTTGTTCCTCCTAACTGAAGAGTACCTAACTGGATCCTAGAAGCATCATCTAAGCGACCTTGAACTCTACAGTACACTTCTACTTGTTGAACCCAATCATCTAATTTCTCAGCATTTAATTCCCCACAATACTTAGGTAGATCAAATTGTACATCCAATTTAATTTTAGGGTTATGTGCACTCTTGAAAGGATTAGCAAAAGAAATAGAATTTGTAGGAGAAGAAAGAGAAGATGGATAAGAAGGAGAAGATGGATTTGGGGGAATTTTTGGAGGCTCATGATCATCTCTTGGTCTTTTCCCTTTGTTCTCTCAATCCTCCTATTTTGAAGAGCCTTCTTTCTCAAACTGCTTACATTCTTGCCTCTCCTGAAAAAGTACTTCTATCATTTACTTCATTTTGAGAGAAAAGCTCATTGAAAACTCTTCTCATCAAGCTTCAAACTCTGTCTAGCTTCTGATTCTTCCATCTTTGGTAAAGTTCTTCATTTTCTGATCTCAAGATTGTATTTTGCAAGCATGCCTTCACCTCGTCGGCTCATGGATCACTTTAGCATCCACTTCTACAATACTAGTCAAACAAAGCTCTGATACCAACTTGATCTATGTTAGGATCTATGACAATTGTACATGTTTGCTTAATGTTTACAATGCTTAATTTGAAGATCTTAAAATTTAATAATGTAATTGAAATTCTTAAATGAGCATAGCAATAATAAAGTGATGAATAGAATAGAAGAGATATAGAAGAGAGAATAAAAAACACAAGTTGATAATGGAGTTCATCAAAATGACTACGTCTCTAGGTCCCTCTCCAATAGTGTGACCGATCCTTGATTATACTCCAAAATTGGTTGCAAGGCTTCAATAGAATACAGTGTCAAGTCTCCTATGAGTTACAAGCTCATCTCCTTCAAGTGCAATGGCATGACACTCCTTCGTTACATAGAAATGAAAACCCAATTCTCCAAATACAATTCTCTCAATAATCACCACTTACTTCCCCGTCACAAGCCTATACCCCCCTTTTTATACATAAAATTTACTCAATATGGAAAATAACCATATGTTTTACAAAATCAATCATCTCTCCCCTTTACAACTAAAAATCCTCACAATTTCCCTATTTATAGAGATAAATCCTTAAAATATTTCTAACCTATTCAAGTAATCATCACCCCCTTTTTAAATAATGGCTCTTATAATTTTGAGCCTTACAAGATAATCTTTGAAATATTTTTACATAACATTTTTTAACATTTTAAAATATTATTTGAAGCCCTTATTATCATATATTTTCGGACTATGTTATTTTAGGACTTGATCTTTTAGTAAAAGGGGTTAATCTTTTAAGTTAAGGGATTTTAGCTTCTTTAAAAGTTACTAATCCTCGAGATACTCTCAGCACCATCGATGGTTCAACAGTTGTGAATGATTTTGGGGGTGGGGAGGTTGGTGGATCAACCACCACCCCTTCTATTTTTAAAACCCAAATTTAAACTCTTCTTCATCAAAAGGAAGCAGTGCCACATGTATGTAAGGCACAAATGATGGCAAAATTATAGGGAGTGGTTATCGGGTGGTCATGGGATCGAATCCCATCCACTACCTTTTTAGTAAAACTAACTTTTTTAATTGTTCAATTAACCAACACTAGAGGAGATATGTCGAGGTGCCACCTGGCACCTAGTGATTGGGCCACATGTCACTCTATCATTCGCTAGTCAAAGACACGTTGAGCCCTATCACCTGCCACATCAGCATCCATGTCATATGTCCAATCCTAATTCATCCATGTCACCATCCATACGGTATGGTCTGCCTTGTCAATATGCTAAAGTCATGCTAACATCATGTTGATGTAAACATTCATACGACCCAGTTAGCAAAGTCAACTCTGAACTTTGATCAGCTGTAACTTTGATGTATGAGCACCGATTCAGGTGAAATGAGCGGCGTTGTTATCATTTCTTGAGCTCTTCATTTTGACACCATTTTTGTCCAATCTAGAATGATTATGGTTTTTTTCCCTTATGACCGGGCTTTAGTACCCTATTTGACCCAACTTTGACTGAGCATATCTTGAGTGTATTCAAGCTCCTTTTGACTCTGTTCAAGTTGCATTGGGTTCATTTTTCTGAGCACTTCGATATGGAGACAATTTCAAGAGCATATGGAACACTTCAAATTTTGACAAAAGTATCCACTTGGATCGAACAAGTTTGTAGACCATCTTAGACTCAGGGATGTCAAAGAAAAGGATCAACAACTATTCTACCATAAACTTATATCAAAGCACGTTGTCTGAGATATCCAAAAGAGAGCTAATTATAGCCATGTCATTGGCTACATTGTTCTTAATGTGAGGGACCTGATGAAATATCAAGTTTTTAAAATATTTCCTAAAAATTTCTACCATTCACTTGTATGGGGCGAACTTTTCATCCTTGGTTCATAATCCATTGACCTATTGGATTACTAGTTGAGAGTCCCCATATACTTGCAAATGCTTGATTTTCCATTTTATTTCCATGCGAAGTCCTATGAGGAGAGCCTCATACTTAGCTATGTTGTTGGTGCATGAGAGGGAAATTCTAAATGCTTTGGGTATGGTATCACCTTGGGGGGTGATAAATAGTATGTTTTCTCTTGATCCATGGTTTGTGTGAGACCCATCAAATTATAGTTTCCATGTTTCCTGCGTTTCCAAAGCAGAGATTGACTAATCTATGAAATCAGAGACTATTAGATGATTGGCTTTGGTTGGTGCATATGCAAGTTGATTTGCAATAACCTGTCCTTTTATATCCTTTCTTTCAACATACTAGATATCATATTCATTAAGTATCATGACCCATTTATCCAGTCATCCTATCAATGCTACTTTATTGAGAAGATATTTCAATTGGTCTATCTTGGTGACCAAATTTTTTTGATGGTTCAGTATATAATGCCTAAGTCATTGAGTAGCAAAGACTACTTCAAGAAAAGCATGTTCTATGGTATTGTAATTGAGTTCATAACTGGCCAAGGTACGACTGATATATAGTATATTACTCGTTCAAGGCCTTCATCATCATTTTACACAAGAAATGCCCCTACTGAAGATGTTGTTGTTGAAATGTAGAGAATGAGATGTCTCCCATCGACACACGGCATTAATTCTAGTGGTGCTAATAAGTAATCCTTAACCTATTGAAAAGCTTCCTGACACTTTTTTGTCCACACAAATGGTACTTATTTTCTAAGAAAATGCTAAAACGAATGTATTTTGTTATCTATTTGTGCAATGAATCATCTGATAGATTGGAACCATCCTTGTAATGTATGTAGTTGACTTATGTTGGTAGTTGGAGGCATGTCTATTATAGCTTTGAATTTTGTTGGGTCAACTTCAATGCCTTGTCTAGAAACTATATAACCTAGGAGATTTCCTGATGTCACTCCAAACACACACTATTTGGCATTCAATCTCACTTTGTATTCTTCTATTCTCTTGAATATCTTGTCTTAGACTTGCAAATGGTCAACTTGTTTCAATGATTTGGCTAGGAAGTCATCCACGTAATATTCCATTAGAGTAATAAGATCATGAAAAAATGTAGTCATGGGTGCATTGGTATGTGGTCCAACATTTTTAAGTCCAAAACGCATGACATTCTAACAATGAGTTCCCCATGGACATGTGAAGGCCATCTTAAGCTATTTTGATTTGGTTATACCCCATGAAGCCATCCATGAGGGGAAACATCTCATATCCAGTTTTCAAGTCTACAATTGTCACTATTTGGTAAAGGAAAGTCGTCCTTAGGACATGCCTTATTCAGGTCTCAAAAATTTGTATAAATACGGATTCCACGTGTTGGTTTTGTTAATAGCACAAGGTTAGAAATCCACTTTGTGTAGTCTATAGATCTAATAAAGTTAACATCTAATAGTTTCTTCAACTCTTCCTTGACTAATAAAGCTATTTGTGGGTGCATCTTTTTGAGCTTTTCTTTGACAGGTTCGATGTCGAGGAACAATGGAAAATGGTACAATATCAAGTCAAGATCTATTCCTAGCATGTTGGCATAGGACAAGGTTAAATTGATTTGTCTATCTGCAAAGAAAGCATGGAACTCAAGTTATGATTTTGTCAATGATGCGGCAAAGTGGATGATTCTAGGATTTTCATCTATACCAATGTTGACTTCCATAGATTTTTCAATGACCATTGGTGACTTCTCTTGGGAAATGGGAAGAATGTCCAACCCTCCATCCTTGGGTGCCTCAAAGAGGTTTTCACCCTTGGATATGTCCTTTCTTTTTACTTTTTCTTGGTCTAAATGCACCTTGCGGTTTTCACCTAGAGACTCATCATTTTTTGTTTTATTATTTTTACTTTTATGACTAGAGGGGTGGATAGACTCCCGAAAGTATGCCACATGATCTAAGTCAATGGTAAACCCAGCTCTATGATCACCACTAGGAATTCCTTCATGTAATCCCATGAACTCAGCAATGGCTTCATCATTCTCAAATATTTCCAGGACGTGTGGTCCTTATTGGTCCCAATCGATGAGTTGAGGGTAGACTAGACGCATGCCATCATTGGTAGTGTCAAGGTTTAAGGTGGTTATGGTAAAGATAGAATTGTTGTTAGGATCTCGAGTCATGGTGTTAGATAGGTCAAGTTTGCTAAGCATTTCGGCTATATTGTATTCACTAGAGACAAGGGAATCCCATTTGTATTCATTGGAATCACTCTCAATGTAGTCATCATCATATGTGTTGGATGATTCATGGGTGTCGAGTGGTGTAGATGTCTTGATATTGTCAGAAGCACTTCCTCGGTTGAAATCACCTTAATAGGTTTAAACCCTAGCCCTAATAGGATGAGGAGTGCCAATCTTAATAGGTTTAAACCCTATCCCTAAGCCTTTTGGTCACTTCAATATGGATAAGGGTTTTTTCATTCCACTTGTATTTAATCCAAGTCCACTATGCCTGTCATATCCCTTGTTCTTCATTATTTTAAATCCTTTGTCATATTGTTCTACGGGTATTTGTGCGGGTGGAACCACTTCTTCATTGTCTTCTTTGTATAGCTAGGAGGTCACGTCCTCTTCATTGATGGATTCTTTACCCAACTCTCCCTATTTTGTGAAAGTAGTCATGGGAGGCATATGGATGGTGACCTTGGATTGTCTTTTTTTTGTTATCAATTTTCCATTTGACTTAGGAGTAGTGAGCTTTCCGAAACAATAAAAATTCTTCATGTGATATTCACTACACCATTTGTCTTTGAACTCGATTTTAGGATTAGAAGGTGGAGGTTTGGAAGTGGATGCTTTGGATAGGGTGGAAGGGTCAATGAAATGAGATGAGGTGGATGATGAGGCTTCTTGGTTGATGGGCACTTGTTAGGTAGTCCCTCTCAAGTTGTTGTAATATTGGAAAGGGTGAAGATCGCAAGGGATTATGATTTTGGTGCCCTCGTGGGGGAATTTAAGGCATTGATGGTATGTGGATGGTATAGCTTTCGTGTCATCGATCCATGGTCGACCAAGGAGGAGGTTATATGAAAGGTCAAGGTCCAAGACTTGGAAATTAGTGTCCATAACTATGGGTCCAACTCTAATGGGTAGTGTGATAACTTGTAATGCCCCGTCTTAATAACCTAAGAATGTTGCAATTGTGTATATAAAGGTGTAATAATATTTTTTTTTAAGTATAATTATTAAGTTAATTAATTGCATACATTCATTAAGTTATGTGACCTTACACTACTTTGAGTTTCCATAAGTGACTTAAGTATTTTGCATTGCACAGTTTATTTAATAACATAATCATTAAAGATAAACATTGCATTACATTTGAATACCATTCATGATAGCATAAAGTACAAACATGTTTCATTCATTGCATTTGATAGAATATACAATACTCATCCATCTTGATGAGGTAGTTCAATAATAATTACAATTACAAGTGTTCACCTCATATACAATTGAGGGATGTTTTCAAATACATGATTTACATATTTACAATGATAAGGTACACATAAGTTTTCAAGTGCGAGCTCTCCATTCATGAAGCTCTCAATGCCATGATCACAAAACTGGGGACCCAACGGAGTAAGGTGCACATTCCACCCAACCATGTGGTACCCTTAGGTCCACCCCCCGTGCTAGGAGATAGTAATATGGTTACCTAGACCTAATCTACTAACCCTATACACTAGTACATAACAAACTAATGGTTACATTACTTCCAAATTTTGACAATTACAAACACAAGGTTAACTATTACTTTAGGTGGAGTGTCATCACAACGTTGCAAAGGTTACCATGGTGTTTCTTCCTAGGTTCTGGCCCCCAATCTTGGGTTACCCTGGTAACCTCTTACGAAACCCAGCCCCAATGCAAATCATTGCGGAATCGAATGTCTTTTCAAGAAATAAGACATCGATTTGCCATTCCAGGCCTTCTCATCTTATACTCAAGACTGTAGTAGCTCAAGAGTCATAAGTGAGGCATAAACATCTTGTTAAGAGTTTTTATCTAACTACTATGTTATTTAGTTATCACTGATTTACCAACTCTTTGTAAGTTACCCTGACACCACTTTGTGTGTCGGCCCTTACAAAAATCCACTCCCCTAAACATAACAAAAGAATCTATGTTCTCTAACTAAGGTTTACAAGGTGTACATAAAACCAATTCAATATAAAAGACTAACAGTGTTATAATGGACATCAAATCATTGTTCATAAAACAGGTGTCAAACCACCATGCAAAGCCATGTACACATCCTTAGTTAACACAAGAATTTAACTTAACAATCACAATCCCCATTTAACATTTGGTCTGGAAGACTTGATCATTTGAGACTTTCCCAATTTTCCCAATCACAAAATTAAAACAATTTAAAGAAAATTCACGTCTATCATTTGAATATATTAAATCCAGTCAAACAATAATTGAGATAAATATCAAATTCTATTCAATAAAAAATTCAAGTCTACAATCTACTAAATTTCCTAACCATATATTTTGATAACATTTTTTTTTAATTTCTCTACTTATACTTTCTATAGTAAACCTTCATCTAATAAATATGCACATAGAAATATAATAATTAATCATTTATTTAAATATATATAAATATATTCCACATTCTTTTAAAACAAATTCATATCTATTATTTTTCCAAATACATATATATATATATATATGTATATTCATATTCATATATATATATATATATATATATATATATATATATATATATATATATATATATATATATATATATATATATATATATATAATATATATATGCAAAACTTTTTAAAATGAAATTTTGAATTTTAATACATAAAACGTCATACAAAATCTGAATTTTTAATACATAAAATTTGTATTTAAAAACTTTTAAATTAACAAATCCGTAATATAAAATTTCATTGTTTTTATTAAACAAAACAAGGCTAATGAAATATGCAGCCCCCAGTCGCGGCTCCCTATGGGGAGAGGTGACCACTCCAAGGTTGTGCCCAGCAGCTGTTGTTGTGCAGCCATGGAGGCTGCGCCCAGCTCCATAGAGTGTGGGGAGGGTTTCGGCCCTCCCCCAAATACTCTGTTTTTTTTTTTTTAAATAATTTTTTTTATAATTCCTGCGGATTTTAATCCGCCCATTTCAATATCGCCATATGGAATTCGGCCTTAATAAAATAAAAATATTTCAAAACAATTTAACACAAATAATTTAGGGTCTTTCACAATCCAATTTAACAGGATAATATATATAACATATATATATATACAAATATATATACACATATATATTTATATATATATAAACCCTCAGGGTTTTCTGGTAAATACCAAAGGTTTTTCTTTTAAAATAGAGAAATAACAACAGGGAAATTGGGGAAATAATAAATTTCTTCTGGGTATAAAGATTTTCATTAAAAATATAATTCAACAGAGAAATAAATTTTTTGAGATTTAAGGGAATTCTTCAAATCCTACAGTAAATACACTGTAATTAACTTTCTTGAGAATTACCAAAAATTTTAAGAATTAAAAACCTTTCCGAGAAAAAGTATGTTACAGAATTTTACTAAATCAACAATTTTCACAGCAAGAACACAGTGAACAAAATTTCTTGCACAAAACACAGGGATCTAAATAAATCTTAATTTCTTTTCATAACATTTTCCTTTCAAAAATAAACAAAGTGAATTCATGAGAAGATTACCTATTTTCCTGTGCTTTGAAAATTGACTGGTGAAGATTTTTGCCCGTAGCTTCCACAAATCTTTCCCAAGAAACAAAGCCCAAACAGCAACCAAAAACTTTCCACAAATTTGCAATAATATACCAAAAAGCACATACAAAATTTTTTTATAAAGCACAAAATATTTTTCCTGTAAATAATAGCATAACCTCTGTGATTTTTCCCAGATCCAATATTACCTCCTGTAACCAAATTTCCTCAACCATAATCATTTAATGCACTCACACACATGTCGAGAAGTGGTTGCAAAATATCTTCTCCACCACTTCTCGGCAATCTTGCCCTTTTCAAATTTGCATGAATTTAATTATTTTATTTAAATTTAAAAAAAATCAATATCCAAATTGCATGCATTTATTTATATTTAATTTAAATATACAATTTCAACAATTTATTTAATTTTCAAATATTAAATCTATTCACACACATAATTTTTATAAAACAATTTAATTTAATTAATTATTTAAGATCAAACCATTTAACCAAATAAGCTAATTAATTAATTAAATAACATGTAACTAATTTCCTCAATATTAAAAATCAATTTAAATAACAGTAAATAAGACATAATAAACTATTATTAAAATTAACCAGATTTTCCTATCAAAAACCATTTAATCCAATCAAGAAAAGACAAGGCAACCAAAACTCAAACTAAAACCGACAATGTATAGTGATTAGGTTATAGACTAGACTAGGGTGAACCAAACTACTATCTCCCGATCAACGTATTCGTTGAGTCTTGACACACTCAAAACTGAGTACCCAAGTGGAGTCGATTTCATGTACCTGCAATCCTGCAACCAAGCAAATAACATGCATATATATATAAACCATTGAACAGGCATACCGTGCGGAGAAAGTCACAGATATCATAGGGCACTCGCAAGCGAGTGATGCGATTTCGTTCTCCACACCAATACACATCACATCAGACTAACGAAATAAATAGCTGTTAGTCAATCATAAACATGTACATAGCAATAATCAACTGAAAGTAAACATCTACGCTATCTCAAAGCATGTCTAAAAATCAGTAATCACTAAAACAATGTATCATCATGTCAAAGAGTAAATCCACTGTCGCTCAAAACCAGCGATCAAAATATCCAAACAAAGTATCATAGTCTAACAGTGTAAAATCACAATAGTAGAAAACATAAGCATAAACAGAGGGGTACTACATCCTCCCCCCCTAGGATCAAGCTTGCTCCTAAAAGCCTATGAATAGATAGGGATAAAGTTCCCTCATGCATGTCGAATCCTCCCAAGTAGCAGAAGCCTCATGGCTAGGATCCCATTGGACCCTCACCTGATCAACGTCTCGACCCCTGAGATCGAGCGTTCGGTGCTGTAGAATGGCCACGGACTCCAAAGCCAGCTGCCCGTCCTCTACCTATAGCGCATTCTAATCAAGTACATGAGATATGTCAGGATGATATGGTCTAAGAACTGATACATGGAAAACATCATGAATACGAGACAAACTGGGTGGTAAGGCGAGTCGATATGCCACAAGACCAATTCTCTCTAAGATCTCAAATGGCCCAACAAAATGAGGCGCAAGCTTAGAGCCTTTTCCATAACGGATTGGACTCTTTCATGGTCACACTCGAAGAAACACTCTATCACCAATAGAAAACTGTCGGTCCACTCTATGTGCATCAGCATATTTCTTTTGCCTATCCTGAGCTGCTATCAAATGCTCTCCAATATAGTCAACCTGTTGCTCCATGTCACAAAGCATCTCAGGTCCAAGTAATACTCTATCCTCAAGTCGATCCCAACTCAGAGGAGTTCGACAAGGATGACCGTATAATGCTTGAAATGGTGGCATACCTATGGAACTCTGATATCCATTGTTGTAAGAAAATTCTACTAAATACAGATAATCCTACCAATGTGATTGTTGGTCCATTACATACATCCTAAGCATATCCTCTAATATTTGGTTAACTCTTTCCGTTTGACCATCGGTTTGAGGATGATACGCTGAACTAAAGTTCAACTATGTACCTAAAGCATGTTGTAATGAAGTCCATAGGGCTAAAGTAAATACGGGATCTCTATCCGATATAATCCTACGAGGAATCCCATGCAATCTAACTATGTCCTCCATAAATATCCTAGTTACAGATGAAGCATTGTATGAAGATCGTATAGGTGAAAAGTGAGCTACTTTAGTCAATCGATCAATAGTTACCATAATGGCATCATGTCGACATGATGACGTGGGTAACCCTACAATAAAGTCAATAGATATAATATCCCATTTCCATTCGGGAATGAGATGTGGCTGCAATAATCCAGTGGGATGTTGATGCTCAGCTTTAACTCGCTGACATTCAAGACATCTCGACACATAATCAGCAATATCACATTTCATACTAGGCTAGAAATACAATTGTCGAAGGTCGGCATGCATTTTCTTAACACCTGGATGAGCTAAGTATGGAGCTCGATGAGCTTCAGTCATAATTAATGTACGAAGACCCTCAAATTGTGGTACATAAATATGACCTAAATGCCATAATAAACCATCTGGTTCAAGGACATACCCTGAAAATCGACCTTCTAACTTGGTCTACTAGATTCAATTTTTGACCTCACTTCCTTATACAATCTATCAATAGGAAGTGCTGCTAATATTTGACCTCTCAAATCTACTTCAAGAGTAGTAGCAGAGATCTCATGTCGACGACGACTAAGAGTGTCAGCCACTACGTTCTCTTTTCCTTGAACATATTTTACTTCAAAATCGTACTCACACAAGAACTCCATCCACCATCTTTGCCTAGCATTCAAGTTAGGTTGCGTAAAGATGTATTGTAGACTATGGTGATCAGTATGAAGTTCGAAATGATGACCTAATAGGAAATGCCTCCATCAAACTAATGCATGCACAACTACAGCTAGTTCTAGGTCATGAGTGGGATAGTTTAATTCATGATCTTTGAGTTTGCGAGACTCATAAGCAATCACACTCCCATCTTGCATCAAAACTACTCCCAAACCCTCTAAGGATGCATCCGTACACACTACGAAATCCTTAGTAGGATCAGGAACAATGAGTATAGGTGCATTAGTTAACTTTTCTTTAAGAGTTTGAAAAGCCAACTGACACTGCTCTATCCAAACAAACTTCTTCCCTTTCCTTTGAAGAGAAGTAATAGGATGACCGATTCTAGAAAATCCCTCTACAAATCGCCTATAGTAACCGGCTAGACCCATAAAACTACGAACTTCACCTACATTAGTAGGTGCGGGCCAATCTACAATAGCTTGAATCTTTGAAGGATCCACAACAATACCTTTTCCAGATATCACATGTCCAAGGTATTTTATTTTAGTTTGAAAGAAGTCACACTTCTTCAGGTTTGCATACAATTGATTTTCCCTTAAACATTGCAATACATGTCTCAAGTGTTCTTCATGTTCCTTCATGTTTCTTGAATAGACTAAAATATCATCGAGAAATACCAGGACAAAGTGATCAAGGTATGTATGAAAAACACCATTCATTAAACTCATGAATACTGATGGTGCATTCGTTAACCCAAATGGTACTACTATGAATTTGTAGTGCCCATAACGAGTTTGAAAAGTAGTTTTATGAATGTCTGCTTCAGCTATACGCAATTGATGGTAACCGGATTTCAAATCGATTTTAGAGAACACATTAGCTCCCTTAATTTGATCAAAAAGATCATCGATTCTAGGCAAAGGATAACGATTCTTAATCGTAACCTTGTTCAATTGACGATAGTCAATGCACAGCCTAAGAGATCCGTCTTTCTTCTTTACGAAGATGATAGGTGCTCCCCAAGGGGAAAAACTAGGATGAATGAAACCATTTTCTAATAATTCCTCTAACTAGATACGAAGTTCCTCTAACTCCTGAGTCATCATTCTATAAGGAGCTCTAGATATAGGCTCAGCTCCAGGGACTAGGTCAACTCTAAAGTCAATATCCCTCTTCGGTGGCATTCCAGGAATGTCATTAGGAAACACATCTGTGAATTCCCTAAGAATAGGATGATCATCAAGAGATACCTCTCGACTCTCACCTTCTTCTAAATCAGTAACTGTTGTTGCAAACAATTGACATCCTTGACGAAGACATCTCTTTAATTGCATAGCAGATATCATCCGCAAAGAGATAGGTCTTTGAATACCTATGATTTACACTTTCGCACCTAAATCATTAATGCAACTAACTGTCTTAAGTCGACGGTCAATTACAGCATGATAAGATGCTAACCAATCCATACCTAAAACTATATCATATGATCCTAAAGCTGTAACATATAAATCTACTAAGGTAGTTAACGTCCCAATTTTAAGTTCACAAGTATGTACTAAGTTTCTACTGCTACTTTCACCCCTGAGGTGAATTCAACTTGCCACTTACCACCTTGCTTTACCGCCACAAGACCACAACAGTCAACGATGGTCAGTGAAATAAAGGATTCAGTGGCTCCAAAATCAAAAAGAATGGAAACACTAACACCATGTAACTTACCTGAAGTCTCGACCACTATGTTCTAGTGATCAGCTTGGTGGTCATTAACCGTAGCATATACTGTATGTGATTGTCCTACATCACCCACTGTAGGCTCTGAAACTATAGGTCAAGGCCCAAAACCAGTAGAACCTCTCATCAAACATTGCCTAGCTATGTGTCCCTGCTGCCCACATGAGTAACAACCTGTGCCTGTGCCTCTACCGAATCCTCTGCCACCCAAAGGTGCATTGGATTGCTAGTAACTACCCCTACTGACAGTAAACTGGGCACTTTGTGCAGGCTGATCCTACCTATTGCGCTTGTTGCGCCACCAATTGCGACCCTTTCCTGTTTGAGGACTATTTTGTTGTTGTGGTTGAGGGTTATTGTTCTTTTGAGGTGTTCGTTGTTGTTGTTGTTGCCCACCCTTTGTGGGTGTCTGTTGGTTCCTAGAGGAACCACCTGTCTGTGCCTATCCACCCCATGGACTAAAACCTGTTGCAGGAGCACTGCGAATCTGCACTCCTGTGTGCCCACCTAAAGCCATAACAAGGTTCTCCTCCACTATGCGAGCCTTCTCCACTGCAACTTCCATAGTCTTTGGTTCAAAGACTCAGAAACCACCACTAATGAGGGCATTTAAACCCCTGATGAAATGATTTACTAGCATAGGCTCATCATCGCCAATACCAGCATACTGATTGAGTTCATAGAACCTATGTTCATATTTCTCAACAGAAAGAGCCAACTAACGTAGATCATGGAACTCGTCAGCCCTACGCTGCCTCCAGTGTTCTGACAGGAACCGAGCTCTAAACCTCTCAAGAAACATCTCCCAAGACATAGAACCAATATCTAAGTGGAGCTTCTACTCCTCTAGGCACCACCAAGTAGAGGTGAATCCTCTCAAGTGCATAATAGCGCATCTGGAATAGGTATTGCTACCGTAAGGGTGCATGGAAAAACATCTACCAAAATCTAGTAGCTAAATCTCTGCCTCTAAGCCACCTCCCGTACCATCAAAGGTAGGAGGGCGTGCCCTCAGTAAATCTCTCATGTTCCCTACAATGATAGAATCTTGGTGTACTATGTCATCTACTCTCCTAGGAGATCTATCTCTCTCTGACAACCTCATGCTCATCTACCTGTCTAGGTCCAAGACGAGCTAGGACCTCCTATAATAATGGACATATCTGAGAACCCTCTATTGCTGACTGTTTAGGATTATGTCCCTCATTTCTCTGATCCATCTGTTCTACCTGAACACTATGATGAGGGCTCAGAGGGTGAGTAACTTGAGGGATTGGCCCTCGGCCTCAACCATGACCTCTACCACGACCTCTTCCTCCTCGCCTAGGCATGTTCCTACACATAACAATAACGAGTCTTAGATACTATTCAACCAAGGCTAACAGTTTTCGACACTACGTACTAGGTCAACCTAATGTCTCGTGATTACCCAGAGGGTCCAGTGTTTGTAACCTTGGCTCTGATACCAATCTGTAATGCCCCATCTTAATAACCTAAGAATGTTGCAATTGTGTACAAAGGTGTAATAATTTTTTTTTTTAAGTATAATTATTAAGTTAATTAATTGCATACATTCATTAAGTTATGTGACCTTACACTACTTTGAGTTTCCATAAGTGACTTAAGTATTTCGCATTGCACAGTTTATTTAATAACATAATCATTAAAGATAAACATTGCATTACATTTGAATACCATTCATGATAACATAAAGTACAAACATGTTTCATTCATTGCATTTGATAGAATATACAATACTCATCCATCTTGATGAGGTAGTTCAATAATAATTACAATTACAAGTGTTCACCTCATATATAATTGAGGGATGTTTTCAAATACACGATTTACATATTTACAATGATAAGGTACACATAATTTTTCAAGTGCGAGCTCTCCATTCATGAAGCTCTCAATGCCATGATCACAAAACTGGGGACCCAACGGAGTAAGGTGCACGCTCCACCCAACCATGTGGTACACGTAGGTCCACCCCCCGTGCTAGGAGATAGTAATATGGTTACCTAGACCTAATCTACTAACCCTAGACACTAGTACATAACAAACTAATGGTTACATTACTTCCAAATTTTGACAATTAAATGTATTACAAACACAAGGTTAACTGTTACTTTAGGTGGAGCGTCATCACAACGTTGCAAAGGTTACCCTGGTGTTTCTTCCTAGGTTCTGGCCCCTATCTTGGGTTACCCTCGTAACCTCTTACGAAACCCGGCCCCAATGCAAATCATTGCGGAATCGAATTTCTTTTGAAGAAACAAGACATCGATTTTCCATTCTAGGCCTTCTCATTTATACTCAAGACTGTAGTAGCTCAAGAGTCATAAGCGAGGCATAAACATCTTGTTAAGATTTTTTATCTAACTACTATGTTATTTAGTTATCACTGATTTACCAACTCTTTGTAAGTTACTCTGACACCACTTTGTGTGTCGACCCTTACAAAAAGCCACTCCCCTAAACATAACAAAAGAATCTATGTTCTCTGACTAAGGTTTACAAGGTGTACATAAAACCAATTCAATATAAAAGACTAACAGTGTTATAATGGACATCAAATCATTGTTCATAAAACAGGTGTCAAACCACCATGCAAAGCCATGTACACATCCTTAGTTAACACAAGAATTTAACTTAACAATCACAATCCCCATTTAACATTTGGTCTGGAAGACTTGATCATTTGAGACTTTCCCAATTTGCCCAATCACAAAATTAAAACAATTTAAAGCAAATTCACGTCTATCATTTGAATATATTAAATCCAATCAAATAATAATTGAGATAAATATCAAATTCTATTCAATACAAAATTCAAGTCTACAATCTACTAAATTTCCTAATCATATATTTTGATAACTTTTTTTTTTAATTTCTCTAATTATACTTTCCATAGTAAACCTTCATCTAATAAATATGCACATAGAAATATAATAATTAATCATTTATTTAAATATATATATATATATATTCCACATTCTTTTAAAACAAATTCATATATATTATTTTTCCAAATACATATATATATATGTATATTCATATTCATATATATATATATAAATATGAATATATAATATATATATGCAAAACTTTTTAAAATGAAATTTCGAATTTTAATACATAAAACGCATCATACAAAATCCGAATTTTTAATACATAAAATTTGTATTTAAAAACTTTTAAATTAACAAATCCGTAATATAAAATTTCATTGTTTTTATTAAACAAAACAAGGCTAATGAAATATGCAGCCCCCAGTCGCGGTTCCCTATGGGGAGAGGGCGTGACCCACTCCAGGGCTACGCCCAGCAGCTGACAGCTGTTGTGCATAGCCATGGAGGCTGCGCCCAGCTCCATAGGGTGTGGGGAGGGTTTTGGCCCTCCCCCAAATACTCTGTTTTTTTTTGTTTTTAAATAATTTTTTTTATAATTCCTGCGGATTTTAATCCACCCATTTCAATATCGCCATACGGAATTCGGCCTTAATAAAATAAAAATCTTTCAAAACAATTTAACACAAATAATTTAGGGTCTTTCACAATCCAATTTAACAGGATAATATATATAACATATATATATACAAATATATATACACATATATATTTATATATATATATAAACCCTCAGGGTTTTCTGGTAAATACCAAAGGTTTTTCTTTTAAAACAGAGAAATAACAATGGGGAAATTGGGGAAATAATAAATTTCTTCTGGGTATAAAGATTTTCATTCAAAATATAAATCAACAGAGAAATAAATTTTCTAAGATTTAAGGGAATTCTTCAAATCCTACAGTAAATACACTGTAATTAACTTTCCCGAGAATTACCAAAATTTTCAAGAATTAAAAACCTTTCCCAAAAAAAGTATGTTACAGAATTTTACTAAATCAACAATTTTCACAGCAAGAACACAGTGAACAAAATTTCTTGCACAAAACACAGGGATCTAAATAAATCTTAATTTCTTTTCACAACATTTTCCTTTCAAAAATAAACAAAGTGAATTCACGAGAAGATTACCTATTTTCTTGTGCTTTGAAAATTAACTGGTGAAGATTTTTGCCCATAGCTTCCACAAATCTTTCCCGAGAAACAAAGCCCAAACAGCAACCAAAAACTTTCCACAAATTTGCAATAATATACCAAAAAGCACATACAGAAAATTTTTACAGAGCACAATATATTTTTCCCGTGAATAATAGCATAACCTTTGTGATTTTCCCCAGATCCAATATTACCTCCCGTAACCAAACTTCCTCAACCATAATCATTTAATGCACTCACACACATGTCGAGAAGTGGTTGCAAAATATCTTCTCCACCACTTCTCGACAATCTTGCCCTTTTCAAATTTGCATGAATTTAATTATTTTATTTAAATTTAAAAAAAATCAATATCCAAATTGTATACATTTATTTATATTTAATTTAAATATACAATTTCCACAATTTATTTAATTTTCAAATATTAAATCTATTCACACACATAATTTTTATAAAACAATTTAATTTAATTAATTAATTAATTTAAGTAGATAAATTTAATCTTTTAAGATCAAACCATTTAACCAAATAAGCTAATTAATTAATTAAATAACATGTAACTAATTTCTTCAATATTAAAAATCAATTTAAATATCAGTAAATAAGACATAATAAACTATTATTAAAATTAACCAGATTTTCCTATCAAAACCATTTAATCCAATCAAGAAAAGACAAGGCAACCAAAACTCAAACTAAAACCGACAATGTACAGTGATTGGGTTATAGACTAGACTAGGGTGAACCAAACTACTATCTCCCGATCACCGTATCCGTTGAGTCTTGACATGCTCAGACCTGAGTACCCAGGTGGAGTCGGTGTCATGTAACTGCAATCCTGCAACCAAGCAAATAACATGCATATATATATAAACCATTGAACAGGCACACCATGCGGAGAAAATCACAGATATCACAGGGCACTCGCAAGCGAGTTATGCAATTCAATTCTCCACACTAATGTACACATCACATCAGACTGACGAAATAAATAGTTGTTAGTCAATCATAAACATGTACATAGCAATAATCAACTGAAAGTAAACATCTACGCTATCTCAAAGCATGTCTAAAAATCAGTAATCACCAAAACAATGTATCATCATGTCAAAGAGTAAATCCACTGTCGCTCAAAACCAGCGATCAAAATATCCAAACAAAGTATCATAGTCTAACAGTGTAAAAATCATAATAGCAGAAAACATAAGCATAAACGGAGGGGTACTACATCCTCCCCCTAGGATCAGGCTTGCTCCTGAAAGCCTACGAACAGATAGGGATAAAGTTCCCTCATGAGTGTCGCATCCTCCCAAGTAGCAGAAGCCTCATGGATAGGATCCCATTGGACCCTGACCTGATCAACGTCTCAACCCCTAAGATCGAGCGTCTGATGCTGTAGAATGGCCACGGACTCCAAAGCCAACTGCCCATCCTCTACCTATAACACATTCCAATCAAGTACATGAGATATGTTGGGATGATATGGTCTAAGAACTGATACATGAAAAACATCGTGAATACAAGACAAACTGGGTGGTAAGGCGAGTCGATATGCCACAGGACCAATTCTCTCTAAGATCTCAAATGGCCCAACAAAATGAGGCGCAAGCTTAGAGCCTTTTCCATAACGGATCGGGAGTTCTTGGTGTGTTTTTGGACATGTGGTACCCCCTAAGTGTAATGGTAGGACCTGTTTGTATCGCCTCGGTATCAATGACTCCATCATTGGTCACATTTTGTTACAAGCCCAATATTTATTTGTGTCATTTGAAGTGTTTTGAGTGTTCATGTTCTTGTTGGAAGTCTTAATTTATACCTTTTCTATGAGAGCCTTCTCAAGGATAATTCCTTTCTCTACTAGGTCCACAAATGAAGTACAACATTACATTCGTAACTCATGTTTCAAGTATGAGTTGAGGTTTTGTATAAACATGATTTTTTTTTGTTTTCTAGGTATTTCGATAGGACATATACTTTCCAAACCCATCCATCATTGGAAGGTCACACATTTTTCACCCTCTTCTTGTATGGTATGACAGGGTGGAAATTGCTATCTCATTGTCAATGTTCAATGCAAAGTGTTCTGCAAATTTTTCTACCAAGTCTCCCCATGTTCTTATGCCAGTGGGTAGGTGTGGAAACCACTCAAGTGCTTGTATTGTAAGACTTCACGTGAATAGTCTCATTAGATATGTAGGTTCATATGCAATGTCTATGCAAACTATAGAAACTCTCTCACATGTTTGATAGGATGTCCCTTCCCTCTATACTTAGGAAAGTTAGGCGTGATGTAGTCATGTGGGAAGGGAGGCATGTATAGACTCTTGTCAAATGGATATGGACATAAGTCTTTTTTGGAGTAAGTCTTCTTATTGGACACTTGCACATGTGTTCTTTATTTATTTTTGTAGAGCAAGCATTTGAGTTGCAAGAACGTCTACTTGGGTCAATGATTTATCTTGTGTATTGTGAGAGTCCATGTTGGCAATGTTGAAATCCAATATTATGACATGGGTTTTGATTGGGTATGTGTGTATATGATGGATTTTGGTTTTATGCATGGGGTATGTATGAATATGACAAATTTTTATTTTGGTTATGAATTTTTTGATTGGGGGTAGGAATATGAGTGTTGTAAGGAGGATTGGATTGTGTATGTCATGAACTTGTAAATGAATGACCATGTGGATGTTGGTTGCCATGTTGTGTGAAAGGTCCTTGGTTTCCATGTTGTGTGGAAGATCCTTTTGTGTTGTGTGGAATACACCCTTGGGTATTCTATTGTGCATGTATATAAGGAGTATGCCCTTGTTGTGAGACAATGGTATATTAAGAGGCCGCCATATTTGGTATAGCATTTATTTTGGGTGTATTATTAATAAAAATCTTTGGTATTTTGGTTGAGTTGTTTATGCCAAGTGGATTGGAAGATGATGTCCTTATGGTGTTGGATGTGGAAAATGGATTGAATGAAGTACTAAAGGGTTTTGACATGGATTGTGTCATAGTTGGTGTCATTCCTTGCATCATGGTTTGGGTGCCAAATGGTGAGGTGTGGATTGTCAATGTGTCTTGTGTGGATCCTCCTAATGTCATAGATATGTTGACTTGTGGGATGGAGCCAATAGAAGTAGGTGTATTGTTTCCTTTAATTTTCTTAGTTTGTGTAGGCACTTCTTGGAGGGTGTTGACGTTAAAACCATGGGGTAATTTTGACAATAGTTTAGCTAGGAAATGTTGGGGGTCCAATGCCACAATTTCTTTCATAAAAGAGGCTACTTCGGGATCTTGGGAAGGAGCATCTACTTCTTATATGGTGACATTACTTTCCTTGTCTCTAATGATGAATTTTTCAAATGGATTGGAAAATGATGTTTGTGGTCTAGATGCCCCATGAAAGGGATTACCAAAGGGGTTGAAAAACTCATTATTTTGTTGGAATCACATTTTTTTTTTTTTCTTTTGCAACCTTGTTTTGACCATAAAAGAATTGCAAGAAGGAGGTGGATGTGAATGTGATATGGTATGATGTCTAAGGTATGGTAATGCAAAGGTGTGACTAATGTATGACTATGCAAAGGTATGACCAAGGTATGACTGTTATGCAACTATGTTTTTGGATTTTTCAAAGTATAGGATATGCTGAATGAAGGTACTAAGATAGAGATTCAAAGTGATGAGATTTCAAGATGTCAATAAGATGATGTCACAATGAGGTCAATATTTGGAGTATGTCTAAGACTAAGGTATGCCAAATTTAATACAAATTTGAAAGGATTATGGGTGGTGAAAATGGTAATATGACATAAAATGATGAGTGAGATTGTGATAAATAAGCACCTTATGGTAAATCTAAGGTAAGGTTTCTAGTCAAACTAAGATAGGCCAAGGATAAAATCTGATTTGTCAATACTTCAATGATGGTAAGGAGTGAAATGATGAATTGAAAAAGGTGGTCTCAAGCTAGCCTTGTGAATTGAGGAGCCAACCTAAATGGAAAAGGACTACAATGATGGAAAGGTGAAGTCAAGATATATATGATTTTGTAACCTATGGGCCACTCTAAAGTCTAATAAGCTTCCAAACCAAAGTCTACAACAAGATGTGTGCAAGTTAAGAGATGACCTAATGTTTAACCTATGGCAAATGCAACTAATACAAAGATGGAAGAATGGATGGAATGGAAATGACCGGACTGAAAGCTTGCAAGTATGTGATCAAAGGAGAAGATGATGCTCAAGAATTGATCAAAAAATGGATTATCTCAATTTTCCCTAAAATTTTCAACAACAGGTAGTTGCATCATTTTGAGTCTCAATTGTGGTGTTTTGTGTAATAGTTGCAATGTTCTAAATGACAGTTGTGATGAATGATAGTCAATTGTGGTCTATAAATTGTTTGACCCTAAGTTGATGGTTTTGGACTCAATTTTGATCTGATTTGTGCAAAATTTTGATTAGAAAACACTATATAAATAGTCTAAAAACACTTGGGCTAGTTTGAAAATGTCATAAGTGTGTTTGTAATGTGTATTT
>VDFB02353493.1:221186970-221293060 GCA_007258455.2 Sequoia sempervirens | reverse complement strand
CCCTCTACCTTCTACTCTCTCTCTCTCTCAAGTCTCTCCCTCATATCCCCTCTCCCTCTCTCAGGTCTCTCTCTCTCTCACTCACTCCCTCTATCTCTCTCCCCTATACCCTTAACCCTAGACCCTTAACCCTTAAACCCAAAAACCTTATAACCCTCTACCTTCTACCATAAACCCTATACCCTCTACCCTCTATCTCTCTCCCACTCCCTCTCCCCCTCTCTTTCAATGATTCCCTTTATCTCTCTCCCGTCTACCCTTAACCCTTAAACCCTCTACCCTTTACCCTCTCTCTCTAAAGTCTCTCGCTCCTACCCCCTCTCCCTCTCTTAGGTCTCTCTCTCTCACTCACTCCCTCTATCTCTTTACCCTATACCCTTAACCCTAAACTCTAAACTTTTATAACCCTCTACCCTCTACCATCAACCCTATACCCTCTACCCTCTATCTCTCTCCCTCTACCTTTAACCATAAACCCTAAACCCTTAACACTTAAACCCTCTACGCTCTACCATTAACCCTAAACCCTGAACCCTTCACCTTTAACTCTAAACCCTTAAATCCTCTACCCTCTATCATTAAAGCTATACCTTAAACCCTTAACCCTTAACCTTTAAACACTCTACCCTCTACCATTAAGCCTCCCTTCCTTTATCTCTCTCCCACTCCCTCCCTCTCTCTATCTCTCAAGTCTCCCTCTATCTCTCTCTCAAGTCTCCCTCTCTCTGTGTCACTCACTCCCTCTATCTGTGTCACTCACTCCCTCTATATCTCTCCCTCTACCCTAAACCCTTAACCCTTAAACCTAAAACCCTAAACCATTAATCCCTCAACTCTAATCCCTCAACCCTATATTTTCAACCCTCTACCCTCAACCTTAAACTATCAACCCTCTAACCTTAACCCTCTCTCTCTCTCTCTCTCTCTCTCCCCCTCTTCCCCTCTTACCCTCTCCCTTCCCCATCCTAGCTTCTCTCTCTCTCTCTCTCTCTCTCTCTCTCTCTCTCTCTCTCTCTCTCTCCCCCTTCCCCCTCATAATTCTCTCTCCCCCCTCTCTATCTCTCTCTCTCTCCCTCCCTCATCTTTGTCTCTCTCCCTTTCCCTCTCTCCCCCTCTCTATCTCTGCCTTTCCCTCTACCCTCTACGCTCTCTCTCTTGCCCACCCTCCACCTCCTAATTTTTCTTAGGTCTATGTGTGCACAAATCGGATATCAGATTTGTAGCACTAAAATCCTACCATTACAATACATTTTAATTTTTTTTTCAAATCATATATAAGATTTTATCTCATATCAGATTTGTGGGCCATAGAAAAACCCCATGTGGGCCATTTTGGGCATTCCAACAGACCCTACATTCTGTTTGTAGGATTTGCAAGCAACAAACACACTATTTCAAATAGGAAGAGACAAAGATCAACTTTTTGGAGCATCTTCTACTCAAATTTGTCATAAGCAATCATTTTTTAGCATCTTTTATGAGGTATAATGGGGAGCAGTAGTTGTCGCAAGAAAAAATGTAAGAGAAAGCTTACAAAAGAACAAATTGAAGCATATAGACAAAGAGATAGAGAAGGTCATAGGAAAAGAAGACAAGATATGTTAAATATTGGTGAAACTGAGCCCTATGGTCTTTCAAGTGAAGAGGAAATTGAATATGTTCAAGGTGAAAATGTTCGAGGTGAAAATGTTGAACATGATATTGAAATTGGGAATAAAATTATTGAAATTGATAATGAAAATGTTCAAGGTGAAAATTTTGGAATTGAAGATGTTGAACATGATATTGAAATTGGGAATGAAATTATTGAAATTAATATTGAAAATGTTCAAGGTGAAAGTGTTGGAATTGAAGATGTTGAACATAATATTGAATCAAGTGTAAATTATGTTTCACTAGATTACATGAGAAATGAAGAACCTTATGTGGAAGAAAGACATATTCCAAATTCAAGACCTTCAAGAACCCCTAAATGGTTACTTGAAATTGATGAGAACATTATAAACAATTTTGAAGGCAAGAGGTCAACATGAACCATTTGGTTGTGGGCTACAAGACTTTTCAACAATATTTTAGCGATAAGACATTGACCGAGCAATGCCAAATTTTTGTACAATTGCTAAAGATGCAAAAGATGAGATCTTGTCTAGCTAAATTGAAGATTCGTGTGAACAAGAAGACTAAAAAAATTCTATTATTGTCAAAAATATTTTTAATGCTCTCAAGTCTATCAGAAAAAATAACAAGGAAAAAGATAAGAGAGCTACTCAGAGAGTCATTACAACCACCCTAGTAAGCCATCAATTGAAAAAGGCTTGCTTTATGAGACAAACTTGTATTGATTTTGACATAAATCATAAAACTTTGGATAAAGCACTTGCAAGAAGAGAAAGAATAGATGATCCTCTTCAAAATGATACATTGGATTTTTCCAGGAGGCTTCCATGTGTTGATAAGAAGCTAACCAGTAATGTAAAGCAGGTAATTCAACAATTTTGGAATGATAACTCTAGAGTATCACCCAATGCAAAGGATGTTTTAAAGTTAACAATTGGCAATCGAGACCATACATCACATCCTAAAAATTTATTAGAATCAAGCCAAACAATGATGTTCAAAATTTTTATTGAAACACATCCAAATATGGAAATCTCACAAAGGACTTTTGAAGGCTTGAAGCCATTTTATTGTGTGCCTCTTAAATTCGTAATACTTGTTGTTGCAAATACCATGTGGAGTTTTCACTATACCATGAACTATTATGCTATATCTATTCTAATTTTCATATAATTAAATGTTGCATGAGTGTGGTACAATGCATCTTCTAAAATCATCAAGGGACTTTCTAGATCTATTTTTATGTTCTAGAGATGATGATTTCTTTTTCTATAGAAATGGTTGTTTAAATGCAAAGTGCTCACAATGTGGTGGCTTGTCAAAATTTGTTCAATGTTTTCATGAGGGTTCCGAACATAAATTTGGAAAGAAGCTTGTTCAGAAAAATAGATATGAGATAGTCAAATATACTGTACAGAGCGGAGGTGAAGGTTCTAGATGCGAGTTCATTACAAAAGAATGCAGTGTTGTTGATTTTATTTTAGATTTTAAGGACAATATTTTCTACAAGTATGCGAGGCATAGCCATAGGTCTCAATGGTTGGATCAACAATTCAAGATGTCTAAGGATTCTTTTTCGATTGGCACTATTATATCAATGGTTGATTTTGTATAAAACTAAACATTGTAACCACAAAATGAGGTACAATATGAGTATTACAATTCCATTCAGATTGTTGTTTTTGTCCACATAACATTTAGAAATGCACCTGATAGTACAGAGGAGGATTGAAAGATAATCAGAAAGTATCATTTGTATATGAGTGATGATAGATCTCACTCATTTGAGTATGTCTAACATTATTTCAAGAATTTTTTTGAGTTCTTGCAGGAGCATGATATAGCACTGGGCCGATATCTCATTTGGTGAGATAACTATATAGGTCAATTCAAGAATGCTTGTATGTTTTATTGGTTGAGTTGAATGCATGTAGAGAGGGGTGTACCTCATATTTGGAGTTTTTTTCAAGCTAGGCATGGGAAAGGGGAGCATGATGGAGTAGGTGCATGAGCAAAGACAACTCTAGTTAAGGAGCAATTGAAGATATGTCAGGAGAAAAATTTAGTGATGCATGTTCTCTTATTGAGTGGTGTAGTTCAACATTGTTACAGGGAGGGACACTTGATTCAATAGTTCATATATTCTTTTGGTTGGTTGAGGAGGGTATAGTGGGAGGAAGATTGGATTGTCATACAATCAAAGATTCTTCAAATATGCATTCATTTCAAAGCTTAGATGTAAGCACATGGACCATTTGGACACGAGAGTTGGCTTGTTTTTGTCAAATTTGTATTCAGTGCGAGTGGGATCATTACGAGTCAAGTGAGTGGGTGGATACATGGGTTCCATAGTATCTAACTCCTTTATCTCAAACAATATCCATGACAAATGACACAATGGAAAGTTCAATTGATTACGACTGTCTTTCAGATCTACTACAGCCAAGACATGTTTTTGCAATTACATTGCACTGTAGGGGAATGAAGAGAGATTAGAATATTGGTTGGCTTGATGTGTGTGGGTAAAGCATAAGCTAACGCAACTGAGGGAAGATGATGATGGGTTTGTGTATCCTACAAGTTTAGTTGTGGTTGCAGGAACTTGGTTGCGAACATACATGATTAGAAAGAATGGCATACCTACATTTAAAGACTATGAGAAACACAAAACCATTCTCATGTATTCACACCTTGTTATAGCAACAAATGTTAAGTTGTTGAAGGATCATGCCATTGAACCAAAGAAAAAACAACTATGGACACTTAGTAATGTTGATCATGAAGAAATATTGGATACTCTTAAGAAAAGAGATGACCCTTTAGGCACACTTAGATAACATATTCAAGAATGGAAGGTACAATTCTTAGGTTCATTATGCTTAAGTTCATTATTGTTCTTTATTTAATATTGATATTCTATATACTATTGCAATGCAGGCATCTTTAATAGTGATATTTTGTATGTACTTTTGCGATATTCTTGGCACGATTGATCATGGACCTACTACAACAATAGCCAGCTCTGATTCTTTCGAAGAGGTATGCAACATATTACAATAATATAGATTGGTTATTGTAAGCATCTTTTATAGTTTTCATTACCATCTTATCATCAATTAGGTCATTTAGAATAATACAGATTGGTTATTCTAAGCATCTTTTATAGTTTGCATTACCATTTCATCATCATTCAAGTTGTTTAGATTAATATAGATTTGTTAGTCTAAGAATCTTTTCTATTGTGAAAATATAGATTTATAATTTGACAACTTTTGCGATATTTTTGGCATGATTGATCATGGACCTATTGCAACAATAGCCAACTCTGATCCCTTCAAAGCTCGATATGCGGTGGATTACAATAATATAGATTGGTTATTTTGAGCATCTTTTATAGTTTGCATTACCATCTCATCATCAATTAGGTCATTTAGAATAATATAGATTGGTTATTATAAGCATCTTTTATAGTTTTCATTACCAATTCATCACCATTCGAGTTGTTTAGAGTAATATAGGTTTGTTAGTCTAAGCATATTTTATATTGTGAAAATATAGATTTATCATTTGACAACCTTTGCAATATTTTTGGCACGATTGATCATGGACCTATTGCAATAATAGCCAGCTCTAATCCTTTTGATCCTTTTGAAGAGGTATGTGACAAATTACAATAATATAGATTGGTTATTGTAAGCGTCTTTTATATTTTGCATTACCATCTCATCATCAATTAGGTCATTTAGAATAAATAGATTGGTTGTTCTAAGCATCTTTTATAGTTTGCATTACCAATTCATCATCATTCAGGTTGTTTAGAATAATATAGATTTGTTAGTCTAAGCATCTTTTGTATTGTGACAATATAGATTTATCATTTGACAACTTTTGTGATATTTTTTGCACAATTGATCATGGACCTATTGCAGTAATAGCCAACTCCTATCCTTTCAGAGAGGTATGCAAAATATTACAATACTATAGATTGGCTATTCTAAGAATCTTTTATAGTTTGCATTACCATCTCATCATCAATTAGGTCATTTAAAATAATATAGATTGGTTATTCTAAGCATCTTTTATAGTTTTCATTACCAAGTCATCATCATTCAGGTTGTTTAGAATAATATAGATTTGTTAGTCTAAGAATCTTTTCTATTGTGACAATATAGATTTATCATTTGACAAATTTTGTGATTTTTTTGCACGATTGATCATGGACCTGCTACAACTATAGTCAGCTTTGATCCTTTCAGAGAGGTATGCGACTGATTACAATAATATAGATTTGTTATTCTAAGCATCTTTTATTCTAAGCATCTTTTCTATTGTATGTATTTTAACTACTACCTTGATGGTTTTTATAGGTGCTTGTCACTCCAGAACGTCAACATGCTACTCTTGTGGAAGACTATACCCTAAATGCCTCTAATAGGAAAATTTTATAAAATTTGAATTTTCAAATTTGAAACAATGTAAAAAGATCATAACTGTGTATGGGCATAATCTATATCCAGTGATGTTTTTTGAAATATGGGTCAAATTTTTGGCATTGTATAAAGGGTATGTTTAAAATGTAAAGGGGTCTATATTTTAGAAACCCATAGGTTGAAATAGTCATATAGGTGTACATGCTTTGTTACTATTATTGGAACAATTCTATAATTAATTGAGCTACAACTAAAGGTTTTCTTCCTGGTTCTTTCCTAACGGTATTCTCATTTGAACCAGGTTTTGTAACATCTCCTATTTATATATAATAAATTACAGTGGCTTGCAACTTTTTCCAAAAAAACAAATGTAGAAAGGTCATGTGAAGGTCATTTCCAATGTAATTGAGTCTTTGATCTAGCAAAGTGGTTTGCCATAGAAAAATGGCCCCTTGTCATTTTCATGGACTTTTAGGTCTTGTTTCATGGTGTTTGCTCTAATTTTATGTTGCAACATGGCTTAAACATCCATATTTAGGTACTAAAATTCAAATAGGGACGTCTTGTGAAGGTGTTGTGAAGTGTTGTAAGGAATTTCTACATTCTTCTAGACTCTATTTATTACAATTCACCTAAAAACCATTGTTTCATCATTAAACAACTCCTATTTTGAAGTCTTGTAAAGTCTTGCAACAATAATTCACGCTTTTCTAGGCACAAATTAACTATTTATCCCTTTCTCATGCTTTATTTGGTCCCTTTATTCCCTCATATTCTTTAATTAAGTGTATTTTTGAATGTAAGCACAACAAACAACATTAAATACAAATTAATTTCTGACACCTATTTTCAGCTCCTAGGTGGGACCCATTCACCATGGGTGGCAAATGAGTCCCCCTTGGCTCCAAATTCAAAAAAAATAAAATTTCCTTTTGGGTTTTTATTCAAAAACACTTGATGTTAGCTTGTGATGAGGTATGAATAGTTAACTAAGGAACAAGATTGTATAAATAAGTGATTTTCACCTCATTTTACATCCTCCTACATTCACACATCATAGTCAAGTAATCTTAATCATTCAAGCATCTTACAACATCTTATCAAGCAATTCTCAAGCACTTTGGAGCATCCATTGACACTACTTCAGACTTGCATTATCAAGGGTTGGTAATTTGATAGCTATTACATGTTATTAGTTTATAATTCTCTTTCATTTCATTGTTTTTTAAAGGGTTTGATTACCAAAAGTGGGGTTTGACCAAGGAAAACCCCTATTTGCTAGCCCTCAACCATTTTTCCCCTATTGCATGTGTGTTTGCAGACCTAGGTATGCAGATTTAAAAACCTTTTTGGTGTTGAATATTGGTAAACAAATCAACTAGGTACTTCAAGTCAACTCATTCATATTGCAATCTTGGAGAAGGTTTTTTTTCTATTTCCTACATAATTGACTTTGACAACCCGACAATTAGAGATTTCCAGATCTGGTGTTGCAGAGTTGTCTCCTGATTTTTCATAATTTTGGGAGAGGATTGATTTTCCACCAGTGGCAAATGAGTCCCACCTTAGGACTGAAAATTTGAATTCTATTAGATTCTAGATCCCTATAGTCAGAAACTAGCTCCCAAAACTCTTTCACCAATAGGAGGACTAATTCCCCACCTTGGACGAATGAGTCCCACTGTTAAATTTTAGTGATTTTAGTTAGCATCCACAACATTCTAGATTCATCAAACATTTCCCAGGTGCACTCTTTTTCATCTCATTTCTTCCTGTTCTGCATTATTTCTTCATTTAGTTCATTGTTTGCTTATCACAGTGTTTTCCAACATAGTTTAAATCTTAGTTTTTCATTCAAATTCATTCATTTAAATCACTCAATTGCATTTATTTTACTTCATTTATCTTAGAAAACATCATACATAACATAATTTGAATGAACCCTTAGCATTTTTGGTCTTATCTCTCTCCTTTTAGGTGAAAAACCCTAGAAGAGCTAGAGAAGTACTTAGGAACCAAAAATCTACAGTTCATTTCGGTGAACCTACATTTTGACCACTTTGCATTTCTGATTTCATTTGCATATTACATCCTAGATTACATTTGCATTAGCATTCAATTAGGACATTGTTTTTTTTTTTGCATTCTAGGACTCTTCATATTGCATTAGTGAAAACTTCATTTAGATTTCATGTTTGCATTGCATCTTATTGAAAAAATTGAAAATTTGTATTTTGCATCCTTGATTACATTCTATAGAGCATTAAAATCATCTTAACTTTTTTGAAAAAATCACAAAAACATCATACTAGGACTCATTCACCACCCTGGGTGACTTAGTCCCTTTGCACTTTTTAAACAACATTTCTGGCATTTTTCTGGCATTTTCTTGCATTTTCATTTTTTGTAGTTCTCTATTACACTTAGGAAAATTTATATTATTTCCATTTAGACATCTTAGATTACCTTGCATTGCATTTGATTTCACCCCCTCCTTTGTGGTACTTGTATGAGTGTTTGGTGCCCCGTTGATAATACTTTAGTGAGAAGAAGTTCTAGACTCATGGCCTCCCATGATAGAACTTTCATTTTGGACCTTGGGATCTCATGAGCTCCTACTCATAGTATGGAAAATGGTGCATTAGGGACTGACAATACCACTTCTATTCATTCACCTTTCCATCCAATGAATGTTGAAACCCAAAACAATTCCCTCTTGCAAGAAAAGGTTATTAATATTCATTAGCATTTTGCATATTTACAACAATAATTGTCACTTGAAAACATTTCCACCACTGCCATACCTGCCATTGACAATCTTCATTGTTTGATTGAAAGTGATGATGGCTTGCAAGTGATAAAGAAAATTGTCAACATTTACAATAAACATGCCTCTTATAATACCCAATCCGCAACCTTTCCTATAAGCCAAGGAGAAACTTAAGTTCCTCCCCCTTCAACCATAGCATCCATACGAACTTATACCAATCCATAAGTCGACACAACTATGCATCAGGTTAATTATGCAGCTACTTCTTTCCCGATTCCACCTAGAATTCCTAATTCTCTTGTGGCATCGCAAGTACCCTCCACCACCTTCACACCCTATAGTATTCCTTTCACTTCCCCTAACATCACCTACACTCCATCACCCTTTTCTCTTCCACCTCAAGCCACTTACCCCTCGACCCTATTCTTACACAGCTCCTTAACACTGTTTCTTCCATGCAACATAAACTTTCCACCATTAGCCAAGGTGAAACCACTCCACCCACATATCATGTCTGTAGAAGCCCCTTATCCTTAGAAATCTTGCGTACCTCGATACCAAAATGGATAGAAATGCCTTGGTTTGAGAAATAAAGAGGTAAAGGAGACCTTATCAACCATGTTAATGCTTATACAACTTTGTGTAGTGATTTTTTCCTTGATGATAAACTATTAGCCAAACTGTTTCCAAGGACCTTGAAAGATACTACCTTAGAGTAGTTTTCCAACTTGCCTAATCATTCCATTTTTTCTTTCAATGAATTGGTGGATGCTTTCATAAGTCACTTTCAAGTGCACATGACACCTAAAAAGACATTCGCTGACCTCATGCGATGTAGAAAAAACATAGATGAAAAAGTAATAGATTTTATCTCAGGATACCAATCCTTGTATGCTCAAATTGATGTCAAGATTCCTAATGCACATCTACAAAAGATGTTTATCAAAAACTTGCACATAAACCTTTAGGATAAGCTAACTATGATGAAATTCCCTTCGTTTATGCATTTATGCACAACCTTATGTGAATACCACAACTCGATTTCAAGTCGTGATTAAAAATCCACTTCTAACTAAGCTAAAAAAACCTGAACACAACAATCAAAACCAAAATAACAAACAAAAATTTTGCAAACCAAATAGAGGCTTCTTACAATTCAATCCTCCTTCGCAACCGCAACCAACCCAACCAGTTCAAACTCAAGTGGTAGCTATTAAAGCAACAGTGCTTTATACCTATGGGGACCTGAAGAGAAAATTTACTCCCTTACTTGATACCCTCCATAACACAATGAACCAATTAATTCAACAACACATGCTCACTTTGCCACCTGTCTGACCACTTGATCCAAATCATCCCTTACCACCCACCTTCAAACCTAATGCTTATTGTCATTTTCATCACCAAAATGGACATGGCACTAAACACTGCAAGCATCTCAAACATTTAGTTCAAGACCTCATTGATTCAAGCCATTTGTCCATTATGGGTGTTAATGATCAAGGCAATAAGTTCGTTGCACCCCCTAACCAGAACTTACAAATTTTGACCAATCCTATGCCTAAATAGACTACTTCATTTGTCAAGGCTAGTGAACCTTCAAACATTGATGTAATCACTGTTGATACAAATAATGAACTACACGATATATCTCCACCTGTTATTGAAGATAGTCCTATGAATCAACTTGTGGCCACAATAGATGTTATCCCTTGTAAGGGCCAAACCACTTAAAGAAATCCATTGATATCACTTTTTCTACTAAAGACATACTACAAAAACTTCTTGATGGTCCTCTCTACATAGATGGAAAAATATATGATAAACCCACTAATGGGATATTAATAGATTCCCTTGTGGCGATAATGTGATCACATAGGAGTTTCTAGTATTACATGAGTTATATCAAGATGCTTATAATAAACCAATTGAATGGATTAAAACACATATTGGTTTTGCATGCCTTACAATCAGATCAATCGTACTCCCCTTATAGATAGGACCTAAAAATTTGGATGTAAATTTTCAATTATTCCACAATCCGGCCAATTTTGTTTATGGCTTGGCCACCCTTGGCTTTGCTCAATGAAAGTGGTACCATTAGTTATTCACAAGTGTTTGAAGTTTCCACATGGGAATGAAATATTTACCATACACCATAGTGGCTTTAATCCTTTATCATCTAAAGGTAACTTTTCCTTAGAATCCTTTTGGATTGAACCCATGGAACCCATCAACCCTCGAAAGGACTTCTATTTCATAGCTTATCAAAATTTCAAAGCCAAAAAGATAGCCGAATTGTCTCTTCATAATGCAACCCCATCCACTTCCACACCTCCAATCATAGATGAAACCATGCTTCAACCTGAGTTAGAAACATTGAGCAAACCATACAACCTCCTAAAAAACCACCCCTAGATACTTCCCAGCCATCATTTAAACAACCAAGGGAAATTGAAATAACTCCTGTCATGCCTCCTCACATTAAACAAGTGTATAAAGCAAAAGAGAAAGTGGTTGACCCATCCTCTTCAGTTTCTTCTATTCTTCCCTCTTCAGAAGTAGAATAACCTATGATGACTCAATCCACTCTTACACCTCAACAACTCCAAAATAGAATTAAACAAAACTATGGTGCTAGGGAAAAAAGGCATGGTCGTCATCTCCTTGATCGTCAATCTCACATGGAAGAAAATATAGAAAATCAACCTCCACCTTTGACAAAAGTAATAGATGACCACCCTCCTTCTCTTGACCTACCACAAGACAGTCCAGTCCAACAATCACAACAAAATGAACCCATCCAACAACCATATCTTTTGATACATCCATCCTTAGAAATCACCCTTCGTCCTCCCATTATTAATCTTGATGATGATGATGATGATGATGATGATGCGACAATAGAGAAAATAGATGAAGAAGTGCATAATGATTTAAACTCTTTATTTTCATCTACAATGAGCTTAAAAGATAAAACTTCTCCACCAAGTGAAGAACCTGGTACGACTCCTAGTTCGGTTCTTGTAATTATTCCTTTGGACAATCAACCACCTTTCCATTATACTGAACATGATTGGCAGGTAGATGACTTGTTAGATGGTTGACCTGCATTCGCCTAAGTAGCCTTTTTTCATTTGTCTTTTTATTTTGTTTTCCTTTTCATGTGCATATTGTGTTCCCCCATATCATGTGTTTGATGTTCCCTCTCTTTGTACACTTCTTCTATTCACATATTTATTCTTCTATTCATCATGCATTGTCTTTTTCACTTTTTTTTTGTGTTCTCCTTTTGGGGATGATGCAAAGTGTAGAGATTCCCTATGTCTCTTCCATGTTGACCCAAAAGGTCCTTGTATTTTTTGCTTTTATTTTGTGTTTTCCTTTTGGGGATGACGTAAAGTGTAGAGACGCCCTATGTCTCTTCCATGTTGACCCAATCGATCCTTTTTCTTTTGTTTTGTGTTTTCCTTTTGGGGATGATGCAAGTCATTGAAACCAAAATGCCTCCTTCATGTTGACCCAAAAGCTTTTCCCTTTTCTTTCACCTTTTTGTTCTCTTTCGTTTCGCTTTTGTTTTCCTTTTGGGGACGATGAAAAGTGTCGAGACCATAATGTCTCTTCCATATTGACCCAAAATGGATTTTCTTTCTCCTTTGTTTTCACTCTCTTTGTGTCATTCTTCTAGTTCTATGTGCTTTGTGGAATGATGATAATTCTGAGCTCTTTCATAAAAACATTGCAACAATGAACATACTGACCCCAAATCTATAGATCCCTTATGTGTTTGGTGTGCTCTTTTCTAGGGGAAATTCCCTTTCTCTTTTTTTCATTTTCCTTGACATGATGCAGTCTAACTTTGAAACATATGACTTGGCATAGGGCTTTCCAATTTGGCTCTCATGTCTTGTTTTCTTTTTCTTTTTTCTTTCCTTCACTACTTTATATTAATTGCTCACAAAACGATGTGTAGAAATTCCTTTAAAGTGGGGGGCATACATTACCTTAATTCATTTGCATTCTTGGTTCCTAGTGTAGCCTTGTCATTTATATGATGTGTTCATTACTTTGTGGATGACATTGGGTGTGATGTCCTTCATAATTGTGATCTATCTGAACATACTACATTCCTCTTGGTGGCTTGATGCGATGCACTGCATCCCCTAAGTTATGAATATACTATAATTTGATTGGTCCTCTTTTGGAGACATTTACATGATTTTCTCTAAGTAACTAACCTTGCATGAACTAAACAAGACTCCTTTGAATATCTTTCACATTTTTACACTTTACATTTTTGCATTTTGCATTTTTTTGCCACCTTGCATAACACAACTTGCATGACTATGGTACCTTTCTTTTTTTTCATGACATTTTTCCTTGTGGTTCCTTGTTAAAGTTATCAAGAGGCATAAATTTAATATGGCTGAGTGGCATGACTTTTCCCCATGGCCACCTTTGTGTTTGTGAGTGCATACCAAGTAGTGTATGTATCTTACCTTTTGGGATTTCTCACCCCATGGAAAGTCAGAAGTTTCGTGGCCCCAGAGTGAGTACATTTTCTCTTTCTCACTCGGTAGACCATTATCTATTTTGTCACCCTAGAGTGAGTATGCATTCTCTTTCACCCTAGATCTAATCCACAACTAGTTGGACTAACGATCGAAGCTTCTTCTGATTATCAACACTTGTGTGTTCCTTTTTTCTTATGCTTAGTTTTCCATGGGATCTTCATCCTAGGGGCTTGATGATCCCTCTTAATCATTGGAATTCCATCTTGCTAATGTAAGTGCATTTGAACCCTCCTTTCGATGTTCATGGCTACTTTAGTGTGAGCCTGTAGTAGGTTCATACTCTCACTAAAGTGGGGGCTAAATGTGTTGTAGAAAAATGGCCCCTTGTCATTTTCATGGCCTTTTAGGTCTTGTTTCATGGTGCTTGATCTGATTTTATATTGCAACATGGCTTGAAAATGCATATTATACCTACTAAAATTCAAATAACGATGTCTTGTGAAGGTGTTGTAAGGAATTTCTACATTCTTCTAGACCCTATTTATTACAATTCACCTAAAAATAATTGTTTCATCATTAAACAAGTCCTATTTTGAAGTGTTGTAAAGTCTTGTAACAATATTTCACGCTTTTCTAGGCACAACTTCACTATTTATCCCATTCTCATTCTTTATTTGGTCCCTTTATGCCCTCATATGCTTTAATTAAGTGTATTTTTGAATGGAAGCCCAACAAACAACATTAAATACAAGTTAATTCTCAACACCTATTTTCAGGTTCTAGGTGGGACCCATTCGCCATGATTGGTGAATGTGTCCCCCTTGGCTCCAAATTCAAATTTTTTAAAATTTCCTTTTAGTTTTTTATTCAAAAACACTTGATGGCAGCTTGTGATGAGGTATGAATGGTTAACTAAGGAACAAGATTGTATAAATAAGTGATTTTTACCTCATTTTACATCCTCCAACATTCACACATCATATTGAAGCAATCTTAAGCATTCAAGAATCTTACAACATCTTATCAAGCAGTACTCAAGCACTTTGGAGAATCCATTGACACTACTTCAGAGTCATGTTATCAAGGGTTTGGTAAGTTGATAGCTATTACATGTTATTAGTTTATCATTATCTTTCATTTCATTGTTTTATTAAGGGTTTGATTACCAAAAGTTTGTTGGACTTTCCATTGCACCAAAAGATCGACCTATCAATGCCTGATATAAGCTTCGAATAAGAACCACAGGAGGTGGTTAGACCATGTCACAAACCCAAGTGCTAGTGTTACAAGGAAAACTAAGGATCATACCTTGCAACAATCCCCCCTAGCACAAGCGGGGGGTTTGAACCTATGACCAGCTCTGATACCAATTGTTGGACTTGCTGTTGCACCAAAAGGTCAACCTATCAATGCCCGATACAAGCTTCAATTAAGAACCACAAGAGGTGGTTAGACCATGTCACAAAACCAAGTGCTAGTGCTGCAAGGAAGACCAAGGGTCACACCTTGCAACAAAGTGGGGTTTGACCAAGGAAGATGCCTATTTGCTAACCCTTAACCATTTTTCCCCTATGGCATGTGTGTTTGCAGACCTAGGTATGCAAATTTAACAAGATTTTTGGTGTTGAAGATTGGTAAAAAATTCAACTAGGTGCTTCAAGTCAACTCATTCATATTTCAAGCTTGGAGAATGTTTTACGTGTGTTTCCTATGGAATTGACTTTGACAACCAGACAATCATACATAACATAATTGGAATGAACCCTTAGCATTTTTTGTCCTATCTCTCTCCTTTTAGGTGAAAAACCCTAGAAGAGCTAGAGAAGTACTTAGGAACCAAAAATATACAGTTCAAGTGGAAACAAGATATTTGGGTGTGCATGATGTTGAAGTTGATTGGGTAAGAGTTTTTTGATGCAATAGATAGGTGGATTTAAACAACACAATTATAATTCAAAATGATTCAAACTCCAATTTGATCCTCAAACCCAAACTTGGGTGCAATTTCACTAAAACGGTTACTCTTCCTAGTAGGTATGCAGACCTCTTTTGCTCACTTTTAACACCAAGGAATAGCTCAACTAACCAACCCTTGACACTTTCAAAGATTTAGTAGGTTCCTTTGAAACAAAGGCTTCAAACTAACATTTTTTTGTTGTCCAAGACTCCAAAATAGGCCCATTTTACAAAGAGACTCATATTTAAACACTTCCCAAACCTGAAATTTTGATGGAGCAGCATTAAAAAGTCTACCAAACTACCAAAACCATAATTTTTTTGGTGAGATACGCTTTCTAAAGCTCTATTTCAACAAACCCTTATTTTTAGCAACTTTTATGAGGTTTTTAAGGAAATCAATGTTTCCAACCTTTCCACACACTATAAACTCATCAAAAACATCTATTAGGATTTGCACAAGCTTGATCCAACCTTAAATTATGCTGGCCCCACCTTTCATTGACATTAACATGTTGTAACCACCATTTTTCACCTAATTTCACTCATTTTTGCCATGCATGGCAACTCACCAACTCAACTACAGACCTTTCCATTGCTTTAACTCACATAGTCACCTTATACCATGGCCATCCCATTGAGCTCGAGACTGTACAATAGATGATATGGCCTTTTAGCACTTTGGACTCTTAAGGGAAATCGTCAGTCCAATGTAGCTTGGAGTGATTCAATGTATTTGGATGCAAAAGAGGACTATCCCTAGCATAAACATACCCATGTGGACATGCTTGAACAATCCATTTGGCCGTATGAGTTGCAAAATAAAATTTGCACCACTTTACAACTTTACACTATTTGCATTTGACATCTTTTCCCTCAACTGAAAACTCGTCACCACGGGAAAAAGCCTCCAAGATAGCAAAAACTGAGAGAGGTTATTGTAGATGGTCCCAACATGATCCCATAGCCTTAGACGAAGAGTCTATAAGCATCATGGTTTTTAAGAAATATCCCTTCAAATATTGGTGTCTTTTAACACTTTGGACTCTTAAGGGAAATCGTCAGTCCAATGTAGCTTAGAATGATTCGGTGTATTTGGGTGCAAAAGAGAACCATTCCTACCATAAACATACACATTTGGATGTGTTGGAATAGTTCATTTGGTCATATGAGTTGCAGAATGGAAGTTGCACCACTTTGCAACTTTATGCTGCTTCAATTTGACAACTTTTCCCTCAACCGAAAAACTTATCACCATGGGAAAACACCTCCGAGATAGAAAAAAATGAGAGAGATCATTGTAGATGGTCCCAACATGATCTCATAGCCTCAGACGAAGAGTCTATAAGCATCACAGTTTCTGAGAAATAGCCCTTCAAAGATTGTTGCCTTTTAGCACTTTGACTTTTAAGGAAAATTGTTGGTCCAATCTAGTTCAGAGTGATTCAACATATTTGGGTGCAAAAGAGGACCATACCTAGCGTAAGCATACCCATATGAATGTGTTGGAATAATCTGTTTGGTCATACGAGTTGTAGAATGAAAGTTGCACCACTTTGTAACTTTACACTGCTTGCATTTGAAAACTTTTCTCTCAGCTGAAAACTCGTCACCATGGGAAAACACCTCTGAGATAGAAAAATATGAGAGAGATTATTGTATATGGTCCCAACATGATCCCATAGCCTCAGAAAGATAGTCTATAAGTGTCACGATTTTTGAGAAATAGCCCTTCAAATATTGCTACCTTTTAGCACTTTGGACTCTTAAGGGAAATCGTTGGTCCAATGTAGCTTAGAGTGATTCGACATATTGTGGTGCAAAAGAGGACCATCCCTAGTGTAAACATACCCATATGGATGTGTTGGAACAATCTGTTTAGTCGTACGAGTTGTAGAATGAAAGTTGCACCACTTTGCAACTTTACACTACTTGCATTTAACAATTTTTCCCTCAATTGAAAACTCGGCACCACGGGAAAACAACTCTGAGATAGAAAAAGCTGAGAGAGGTTATTGTAGATGGTCCCAACAAAATCCCATAGCCTTAGATGAAGATTCTGTAAGCATTATGGTTTCTGATAAATAGCCCTTCAAACATTGTTGCATTTTAGCACTTTGGACTCTTAAGGGAAATTGTTGGTCCAGTGTAGCTTAGAGTGATTCAAAATATTTGGGTGGAAAAGAGGACCATCCCTAGTATAAACGTACCCATCCAGACATTTTGGAATAGTTTTTTTGGTCATATGAGTTGCAAAATGAAAGATGCGCCACTTTGCAACTTTACACTGCTTACATTTGACAACTTTTCCCTTAACTGAAAAATCATCACCACACGAAAATGCCTCTGAGATAGCAAAAACTGAGAGAGGTTATTGTAGAGGGGCCCAACCTGATCTGGTAGTCTCACACAAATTTTGTAGGTATCACAGTTTTTCGAGTAACAGTCTATCAAAGATTGCTTCCCTTTTACACTTTGGACTCTTAAGGGATTTCATCAGTTGAACGTAGATTAGATTGCTCGGCCTATTTGGGTGCGAAAGGTGATGCAGGAGCATCCAGTGGTGTAAGGGCAATCTTGCATCACCCAAAAATAGTTAAAATTTAAGTTTATCATTTTTTAGATGTTTTTACATTTTTGAATACCCTTTTTGTCATGATAAAATTCCCAATTTATGGTTTTTATTTTCTCTTCCTGGATGGAAAGATATTGCAATTTTTGTTGCCCAGATTTGCACCTAAAAATCTTCCAAGTGGGATTTGAGGCACTTAGAGCTTCCGGATCAGCTCCAAAACTTACTGAAATCGACGTAGCAGATTTCAAGCGCGTTCTTGACTTCAAGACCTTTCCAACGGTTCAAACGATTCGCGAATCGGAGTCTCGGATCAAAAGTTATGGCCCCGGGAAGTTGGCGCACTTTCTAGAAGATACCATTGCAAATGCTCTTTTGAAATTTGAACTTCATGTTGTAAATTTTTGGCGCCAAACCTCCTAAACTCAATTTGAATGTTGTTTTGGCTCAAAACTAATGAGGAGCTCTATTTATGGGCGGGTTTTCTAATTTTTGGGCAACTTTTTGGGGACAAGCTTGCATATTGCGAAGGGGTTATTTTGTAGCTTTCTGTAGCTTGCATGTGTTGTAGAACTTGGGGATTTCAGATCCTCTGCATGTAAGAAGCTCCATTTCCTGAATAATAAAATTATTATCTTGTTTGTGAGTTATTTTCTGTGTCTCAGGTTGCACCCTCATCAAGTGGTATCAGAGCAAGGTTTTTCTTGAGCATGTGGACAGATCGCCGATCGTGAGGCAGTTCGCACCAGGACCGGGTGTTGTTATAATAGTGGTTTACAATTCCTGAGAGGAACGAATTTTAGCTGAAATCACATATTTTTAGAAAATATAATGATTTAAGCCTTAAAAAGATCCATTTTAAGGATTCCAATTGAAGAGGGTTCAATCATGTCACCTTAGATCAAACCCCCTTGGATAGAATCTCGCTAGTTTTAAACCATACTTATAAATGCGTCTCCTTTACACCTATCAAAATGCTAAAAAAAAATCACTTTTGATTTAGATTTTGGGGGATCAAATGAATTCATTTAAAATTTATTTCAAATGATTATGGTATTCCTTAGAACAAGCTATCCAATGAATATAATTTTAATATGTTTTAGTTTTGTTATGTATTTATTTTTTAAGTTTTATTAAACATAGGTTTTTCATCGAAAATAATTTCTTTGTTCTTCATATGTGGAAAAATAGAAGATTATCAAAAAAAAAAAATTGAAAAATATGAGTGCACCAGATATTGAAGTCCTTGATCTAACAAAAAATTAAATTAAATTTGACATATACAAAAAGTTGTGTTATACAGGGGCCATACTGTTTGAATTGTAATTCGATTGACTTTGAAACTTGATTAATGAAAAATATTCAATAAAAAAATATATAACCAAGTGGAAGCACTAGATATCGAGTTACAAATCTAAATTTGAAAGAATTAGAATTTTATCCTTCATGGAAAAAAAGTTATACGCTATACCTGCGGTGCATCACTTTTAAAATGTTGTTTTCCTCAAAAAATCTATTTTCATGGGAGATGGAAAAAGAAGTGCAATTTGATTCCAAAATTTTTAAAATATATTTTAGAATCTAAGGCCAAAATTTGATGAGACTCTAGTTTGCACCATCTTCAAATTCCTCACGCTTTAACCGCTATAGGTGCCCAAATGTGAAGATTTAGTTAAAAATAATAATTTCTGTCGAAGTTTGGCCAAAAAAAAATTGTAAACCACTATTATGGGATCACGCACCGTGGTTGTGGGTCGAGGTCAAGAAAGATGCCTCCAAAAGTGATGCCTGGTAGGCATGGTGGTGCCAGAGGTGGTCGAAGCGGCAGAGATGCTGGTGGAAGAGATGCCCTGGCAGCCCTCCAGAGACAGGTTGATGTGTTACAAGAGTAGTTGAGAAGAGGGTTAAACCTGAGGGAGGAAAGTGAGGATGAAGGAGAGGAAGGAGGTTCAGATGCAGAAGAGGAAGAAGTAATTGATCAAGACCAAATGCGGCTAATAAGGATCATTTCAAAGATCGGGAAAAGACCCAGAGCAGAAGTCCCCAGTTATTTTGGAAGTTTGAACCCAGAAGAGTTGATCAACTGGATCAATGAGCTAGAAGAATATTTTGAGTATGAGGAAATAGAGGACCCAGATCGGGTTAAGTTTGAAAAAATGAAGTTGAAGGGCCATGCTAGTATTTGGTGGAAAGAGGTCCAGTTGGAAAGAAATCGAAGAGGAAAAGTCAAGATCACCAGATGGGATCGCATGTTAGAGAAACTGAAGAAGCAGTTCATACCAGTCGACTACGAGTTAGATCTATTGAATAAATTGCAAGGGTTGAAGCAAAGAAGTAGATCTGTGAAAGAATATACTGAAGATTTTCACAAGATAATCATCAGAACGGGTCACACAGAGGCCAATAAGGAGAAGGTAGCCCGATATCTTAATGGGTTACGATCGAGCATTCAGGAGGAGTTAAGCCTAGTCAATGACCACCATTGAGGATGTATCAGTTTGCTCAAAGGTGGAAGAGAAGCTAAACAAAGATTCAATGCGCTAAAAGGATGAGGAGGCCAAAGCCGAAGGGGCGTGGAAGACGTCAAGAAGCCGGAAATGAGGATGAAAAGAAAAGTGAAGATGCGGGTACCAGCCGAAGCCAAAGGAATGACAACTTCTACTGGCTTCGTGATCAAAACAGTGGTGATCAAAGAGGTAGAGGATGAGGGGGATATGGACAAGGATATGGAAGAGGTGGTTTCAAGCAGAGAACGTTTCCAAGTTGTGGTGAAGAAGGGCGACTCAAGCTTCCATGAATGTCCACAACACCAAGCGAAGGGCGCATGTTAATCGTATATCGTGGGAAGGGTTGTGCATGCATGAGGAGGCCCAATCGAACATCTCAGATGATGCTGAAAGGGGAGAAACCTTTAGTGATTAGGAGAGCCCTAGTAACCGAGGAAAGGAACCGTAACAAAGCGAAGAATCCGCCGCACAAGATGCAAAAGTGTGAAGGAAAATGTTGTTATGTCATTATTGATGGTGGGAGCACTGATAATCTAGTGTCAAAGGAGATGGTTACAAAGTTGAAGCTGCAGAGGGAAAGGCACCCACATCCGTATCGGATTGCCTGGTTGCAGAAAGACCACAAAGTTTTGGTTAATGAGCAGTGCCTAGTAAGGTTCAAGATCGGGAGCTACCATGATGAGGTACTCTGTGATATCATCCCCATGGATGCATGTCACATGTTGTTGGGGAGGACGTGGCAGTTCGATAGGCGAGCTATACATGATGGCCATGCAAACACTTATTCCTTAACAAAGGATGGGGTTCGTCACAAGTTGAAACCCCTAAAGGAGACCGAAGAAAAGGTATGTAGTAGTGCTAGAATTTGTTATGTAGATGGAAGAAAAAATTTAGAAGGCATGAAGCATGAGCATGTGTGTTATGCATTGATTCCTAGAGTGAGTAATGAGGATAGTGAGAAGGCTCCAGAAGAAGTTTCTAGGATGTTGGACGAGTTTCAGGATATTGTTTCTGATAATGTGCCTGAGGGTTTACCACAATTAAGGAAAATCAGTCATCAAATTGACTTGATTCCTAAAGCCAGTTTGCCAAATAAGGAAGTTCATAGAATGACTCCAGTAGAAAATGAGGAATTGAACAGACAAGTTCAAGAGTTATTGAGAAAGGGTTTGATACGGGAGAGTTTGAGTCTATGTGCAGTACCTGCAGTACTAGCACCAAAGAAGGATGGGGAGTGGAGGATGTGTACAGATTCTTGAGCCATAAACAAGATAACAATCAAGTACAGATTTCCCCTACCAAGGATGGAGACCTGATGGACTATTTGAGTGGAGCTCAATACTTCACAAATATTGATCTGAAGAGTGGATATCACCAGATCCAAATTCGAGAGGGAGATGAATGGAAGACTACCTTAAAGACCAAAGAGGGACTGTACGAGTGGTTAGTCATGCCTTTTGGGCTAACCAATGCATCAAGCACATTCATGCGGCTCATGAACGAGGTACTAAAAGAATTTCTAGGAAGTTTTGTTATTGTGTATTTAGATGATATTTTGATTTTCAGTAAGACATTAGAAGAGCATCTGATGCATATTCGGAGAGCCTTTGAGAAGTTAAGAGAAGAGAAACTGTTGATTAATCTAAAGAAGTGCAGTTTTTGTGAAGAGGGAGTTAGTGTACTTGGGGTTTGTTGTCTCAGCAAAAGGTCTCAAGATGGACCCAGAGAAGGTGAAGGCTATTCTGGAATGGCCTACCCCAAGAACTCGCTACCGAGGTGAGATCTTTCCATGGTTTGGCTAGTTTTTATAGAAAGTTCAATAGAAACTTAGTAGTATTTGTGGACCCCTGACTGAAACAATGAGAGGATAGAAAAGAATTCAAGTGGAGCATTGGAGCAGCAAAAAGTTTTGAACCTGAAGAGAAGCGCATGAGCAACCTATTCTATCTCTCTCCCATTTCAAACGGCGTTTCGTGGATTGTGATGCTAGTGGTTGTGCCATTGGAGCAGTGTTGAGCCAAGAAGGTAAGCCCATTGCCTATTTCAGTTGAAAGTTAAATGATGCCAAGAGAAAGTATTCTATATATGATCAGGAATTTTATGCAATAGTTCAAGCATTAAAGAAATGGAAACATTATTTGTTGTCGAAGGAATTTGTTCTATATATTGATCATCAGGCCTTGCAGTACCTAAATAGTCAGGGAAAATTAAATCAGAGGCATATGAAATGGGTAGAGTTTTTGCAGAGTTATACCTTTGTTTTGAAACATAGGAGTGGGAAGTCAAATAGGGCTGCAGATGCCTTAAGTAGGAGGCATACATTGATGACAAAGATGTAGATTGAAGTGGTTGGGTTCAATGAACTCAAGACACTATATGCAGAAGATCCTGATTTTGCAGAGGCTTGGAAAGCTTGCAAGGAACCTGTTACAGTGGACAGGACAAGGTGGTTGGATTTCATAATCCAGGATGGCATGTTATTTAAGGGAAGTCAATTGTGTATCCCGAGGAGTTCATTGAGGGAGAACCTAATAAAAGAGAAGCATAGTGGAGGAATGGCAGGACATTTTGGTCGAGATAAGACCATTGCCATTATCAGTGAGCATTATTACTGGCCTTAGTTGTCACAGGATGTGAAGAAGTTTGTACAAAGCTGTAGGGTATGTCAGATGGCTAAAGGAGTGAGTCAGAATACAGGCTTATATCAACCCTTACCTATACCAGAGAGGCCGTGGGAGGATATCAGTATGGACTTTGTTCTTGGTTTGCCAAGGACACAACGAGGAAATGATTCAGTCTTTGTGGTGGTTGATAGGTTTTCGAAGATGGCACATTTCATTCCATGTCAAAAGACCCATGATGCAGTCCACATTGCTGACTTGTTGTTCAAAGAGGTGATGAGGCTACATGGTCTGCCAAAGAGTATTGTTTCAGATCGTGACACCAAATTTGTGGGGTATTTTTGGAGGACCTTGTGGAAGAAGCTGAAGACAGAGTTGAAGTTTAGTTCTGCACACCATCCACATACTGATGGGCAGACATAGGTTGTTAACAGGAGTCTGGGTAACCTCCTGAGATGTTTGGTAGGAGATAAACCTAAGGGATGGGACTTGATCTTACCGCAGGCAGAATTTTCTTACAACAATTCTGTCAACAGAAGCACTGGTAAATCACCATTCTAGATTGTGTATGGAGGTAGCCCCGGAACAGCTCCAGAATTGAGGAAGATGGACCAAGAGAAGAAAATAAGTGTGAAGCTGAAGATTTTGCAGAACACATCAAGGGTATACATGAGAAGGTAAGAGAACATATTAACAAGATGAATATGCAGTATAAGGCTAAGGCAGATCAGAAGAGGAGGTATAAGGAGTTTCAGATTGGTGATGAAGTGATGGTCCACTTGAGGAAAGAAAGGTTTCCAGTGGGAACATATAACAAATTGAAGATGAAGAAGTTCGGTCCTTGTAAAATTTTGAAGAGGCATGATTCAGGGAATGCATATGAGGTAGAGTTGCCGGATGGATTCAACATTTCCCCTGTGTTCAACATTTCAGATTTGATAGAGTATCGTGAAGGTGGCACAGAGGAAGTACCAATGATGGAACAGTTTGGAATTCCAGCACCTACTTCAGAAAAGGAGTAGATTGAGGAAATGTTGGATAGTCATGTAGGAAGGAGTACCAGAAACAAGCAGTATGAAGAATATCTGGTGAAATGGAGAGGAAGGCCTATGGAAGATTCATCCTGGCTATCTAAGGCAGAGGTTGACCATTTGAGTTTTCCTTCACCATCTAAGACGTGACGGGGTCACTTCTCAAATTACCCTGGGTGTCTGATGCAGGAGCATCCAGTGGTGTAAGGGCAATCTTGCATCACCCAAAAATAGTTAAAATTCAAGTTTATCATTTTTTAGATGTTTTTACATTTTTGGATACCCTTTTCGTCATAATAAAATTCCCAATTTATGGTTTTTATTTTCTCTTCCTGGATGGAAAGATATTGCAGTTTTTGTTGCCCAGATTTGCACCTGAAAATCTTCCAAGTGGGATTTGAGGCACTTAGAGCTTCCGGATCGGCCCCGAAACTTACCGAAATTGGCGTAGTAGATTTCAAGCGCATTCTTGACTTCAAGACCTTTCCAACGGTTCAAACGGTTCGCGAATCAGAGTCCCGGATCAAAAGTTATGGCCCCGGGAAGTTGGCGCACTTTCTAGAAGATACCATTGCAAATGCTCTTTTGAAATTTGAACTTCATGTTGTAAATTTTTGGCGCCAAACCGCCTAAACTCAATTTGAATGTTGTTTTGGCTCAAAACTAATGAGGAGCTCTATTTATGGGCGGGTTTTCTAATTTTTGGGCAAGTTTTTGGGGACAAGCTTGCATATTGTGAAGGGGTTATTCTGTAGCTTTCTATAACTTGCATGTGTTGTAGAACTTGGGGATTTCAAATCCTCTGCATGTAAGAAGCTCCATTTCCTGAATAATAAAATTATTCTCTTGTTTGTGAGTTATTTTCTGTGTCTCGGGTTGCACCCTCATCAAAAGGGGACCATACCTAACCTAAACGTACTCATCTAGATGTGTCAGAACAGTCGGTTTGGTCGTACGATTTGTAGGGAAAGATTTATTTATGCCCTTACAAGTAGTTTTCAACCTCCAACCGAACTCCAACATTGATTTTCGTGTAAAAAAAAGTCATGAGACCATAGCTTGTTGCTTACTATTATGCTTTGATTAATTTTTTCCAAGCATCCAAAGCTTGTTCTAAATCACTTGTTTTAGGATTTTAGCCATAATAGAAAGGCAATGAACTGTTTGATAAAACGCTTTGGCAGACATGTATGAAAAATGTGGTAGCATAGGCAAACTTTTTTTAAAAATGCCTCAAAGAAATGAGGTCTCATGGTGATGGAATGCCATGAGAATCCAAATTTATTTTGATTGTCATGGCATTCCATCACCATGAGACCTCATTTCTTTGAGGCATTTTTTCAAACAATTCATTTCCTTGTCTATGTTATTGCTTAATATAATGATTTGATAGAATTTTTCCAAGCATCCATAGCTTGTTCAAAAACACCCATTTTAGACTTTTAGCCATAGTAGCAAGGTAGTGAATTGTTTGATAAAATGATTTGGTACACATGTATGAAAAATGCAGTAGCATAGACAAGGTAGTGAATTGTTTGAAAAAATGCCTCAAAGAAATGTAGTCTCATGGTGATGGAATGCCACATGAGACTACATTTCTTTGAGGCATTTTTTCAAACAGTTCACTGCCTTGTCTATGCTATTGCTTATTATTATGATTTGATAGATATTTTCTGATGCAAGGACAGGGGTGGAAAGGGTCACAACAACTCAAACTAACACAATTCCAAACTTTGATGAAGGCTCCAAACCCAACAATGGGGTTTTGGACCATTTCAACTATTCACCAACTAGGGTACCTATACCTAGTTTTCATTCAATTCCATTGTAGATGATGGACTAAAGATAGGACCAATTTTTTTTTTTTTTTAAAAGCACAAACTTGTGTCACACTTTATAAAAAGAAATGGCCAACACTAATCCAACTCTTAAACTTGAATAGCTGAAAAGTGGCATATATGGTTTGAATTTTGAATGATGTAAACTAGTAAAATATGTTTTTTTTAGTATATTTTATGTTTGTATTTTGAAAAAAAATAAAATTTTAAACTAGTTTTTAATAAATTAACACTATAATTTAGTTGTTCATAAAATGCTGAAAAATGAAGTTGCATGAGACGTCAAATTTTTTATAGTAAATTTATTATTTTTCTTTCAATTTTTTTGTGTGTATTTATAACTTGAAACTTTAGTGCATGGATTTTTTTTTTTTCCAATTTTGATAAATATATATTTTTAAATAAATATTAAAATGTGTGTGAATAAAAAAAAGTTGTTTCCATAGGATTTCAACTTTCATATTAAATATTTATCTATTTAGAAAAAAATTATGCCATCTTGAAATAGATTATTTTATTTAGTGTATCATATTTTTTTCAAATTTTTAATAAGTTTTTGTATTTTTCCTTGGCATGGTAATGAACCTAATATTTTGTGCTAATAACCTACTTTTAGTAAAAATAAAAAATAAAATATAAATAATAATTAAACTATTAAAATAAATATATTTTTGAAAAATACACTTATGGATCTACAAAAGGGTATTTTTATATTTTTTAAAACATCTTATTTACATTAGTAGGAGTTATTGAAACTTCAAGTTTTACAAATAATTTTATTTATTTGGTAAATTGGACTCAAAATGGTGCTCCATATATTTTGAGCCAACAATTTTAGTTAAAAAAGTTGTAAAAGTATCTAACTTGAAAATAATGAATCTTACTAGATTATATGTTTGACCAAAATTGATTTTTAGTTAGAAATATTTAAATTCAATTGTGCTGATAAGTTGGCCAAAAGTGTGACACAACTTTGTGCTTTTAAAGAACACTCTTTAATACATTTTTCAGCATATATCAAAAAGGTTCATGATGTTACTTTGGAAAAAATGGTCTAATTTGACCTGCAGTGCTATAATTAGGCCTAAATAGGCCACTTTTACAAAAGAGGCATACTCAAATTAACTTACAAACTCCAAATAACTTCATCAACAGACTCCTTGGATGGAAAAACATAGGAATCCACCATTTATTTGAAAAAATCTTATGAAAAAGTTGATAATCCATGCCATTCTCTTGATTTCCTAGCTTAACACATGAAAAAAATCAAGCTAGGGCTCGATAAAAAATCCATGAAATGTACTTGCTCAGCCTTGCAACCAACAAAATATGATAAATCACTCCACAAAGCATCATTCTGCTAGTTTTCACAAAATTCCAATGGTGGAATGATGAGATTTTACATTTTTACTAATCTCAACCCTTGAAAATGAGGGTTTTAGACCACCCGATAGATAAATACTTAGAACTAATTCAATTTCCAATGAAATCAAGCCAAATAAGAATCCAATGAAAGCTAAGTATACATAGATCTAACTAATCCCAATGAGTTTCTGGCGTAAAGCTTTCAGACAGAACCATACTAAGCTCAACAAGTTCTAAAAACACATAAATTTTGTAGAAAAACATAGAAAACTTCTATTATTCACTTCAAAATCATTCAATCTTCATGCCTCGAGTAAGTCAGAGGTTTTTCAACATATTTACCACCATATTACATCAGTTACAAGCAAGAATTCAACTAGGAGAGCATTAGTCATTCTCTAACATGTAAAGTTGACAAGTTGTACAAAACAACTTCAATACTATTTTTAGCATCTTTTAAAAAAAATGACCCCTAAAGGCCTTTATTACAATATTTTTGGTCTAATAGATAGGTAAGTGCACCAAGATGGTTCCAAAAAAGGGGGCTTAAGTGGCCACTTTTTTTCTAAAATCGGGAAATACTAACCTTGGACGTGAAATTGAGGATAGTTACACTCAAAATTTTGAGATGGAACAAAAACAAGGATCAAAGTGCTCCAAGTCTACTTTCTAAACTATTAATTTATTTCTAAAATGGTTGAGATTAAGGGGTTCAAAAGAGGGATGTACACAAATTGGTGTTTTTTTGTCAGAAAAACATAACATAGCAACTCTTGTACAACCCTAGCATGATGAAATTTTTTGTAGCATTTTTAAAATTGCTATGGTTAGAAGTTAGCTAACAGTATCTAGTTGATGCATGATTTTTCTAATAACTTTTTAATGAATATTTGATTTTTTACTAATTTTCTAAGTGGGAACTTCCTAAAAAGAAAATTTTTGGCTGTGCTCCTCCTACAAATCTTGGAAAGTAATTGATTTTTTTTAAAAAAAAATTGTAGAATGGAGTCTAGTTTCTAAAAATGTAATTTATTTAAAATTTTGATGAATGGTTAATTTATAACGAAAAAAACACCAAACACTGTTTTTTAGAAAAAAAGAGACAAACAAAAGAAATTATGGATGAAAGGCTTAACATTGTCAGAAAGTGAAAAAAAAATACATTGTTGGATAGCTAAAAGAGAACCTAACATTACCCATGTGTTCGATTTTGTCAATAGTGAAAACAACACACAATAAAACTAAAACTCAAAAGTTGACTCACTAATGGTGCAAGAGCACCTGCTTATTTCAATGAATTCTCTCTAGTTGTTACATGAAGAGTTGGGTCTTGGTGATAGAGTCTGAGTTGTTTAGGTTTTTTTTGTCTAAATAAGGTCAGTGAAGACCATTTTTTGATACAATTGGCAACTTTGGGGTCTTTTGAGACCATACTGTAAAAGTTGTAAATCTTGTTGGAAAAGTTGTCAAGTTTGAGAAAAAGTTGTCAAGATAGGTTGAATGTCATTTTTTTAGTGTGTGGTTATGTTTTTGGATTCAATAAGGTATAAGTAGACCATTTCTAATGTTTTAGGAGTCTAGGAGGGTCAAATTACAAAATAATGCAAAATGAGCAAAAATGTTGTCAATAAAATATGTAAAAAGTGCAATTTTGTACTCCAACGTGCATAAGGAGTTTCAAAATTGGTTGAAGTCAATTGTGGTATGGTAGTTGGTGTCTTTCATATTTAAAAAGGCCTCTTATGTTCGATTTTAAGGTTGGAGAAATCAAGTTTGAAAGAGAATCAATAAAATCTTGTTATCTCCATGCAAATTTCTATGTTTTTCTAGAATTCTTGAAGTTTTTTGGCTCTGTATGGTTTCGTACAGTGTGGTTGTGCTTTATTGTTAATGGAAACTAGTGGGAAGTATAGTTAACTTCTTCAAAAACTTGGTTTGAATTAATTTCATTCATTTTTGTGCATTTTAAGAGGCATTTTACTAGAGGTCGGTCTATGAGCCTTGTTCCAAGGGTTTGAGTTCATTTAAAATAGAGTTTTAAGCTTTCCACTCACTGTATGATGATGTAACTTAGTGGATAGGATTTTTTAAGATAGATAAACATTTTTTTATTGTTTCTTGTGTAGGGGAGGTTAGGATTATGATTTTTGGTGATGCCCTAGATGGCATTTAGGGTGTTTTTGCATGAAAAAGTGAGGTTAAAGAGGGTAAAAGTGGGATTTTTTTTAGGATAGTCACTTTTCTTATTATTTTAAGCTTGTGCAAGGTTATTCAAGGGTGTTGGAGTTGGTGGTAAAGTCTGGGGAAGTCTGCAAGTAGGTTTTTCAATAAACCCTTGCCAAATTTGAACAATTTGAGGGTTTTGTGGAATAGGGTCTTAGAGGGTGAGTTCCTAAGGATAAATGGAAAAATTTGATGTTTTTTCATCTTTCAATTACTTCCCCAAAAAATTTTAGGGTTTGTGAAGTGTTCCAAGGGTGGTTTCTTTGGAAATTTGGCCTATTTGGCTAGGTTGAGTAGTGTAGTTTGCATGATTTGTGAAATTTGTTCCAAAGGAGTCCTATGTGAGTTGGAAGTATGTTGAAGGGGACTAAAATGGATGTATAGAATGATGATTAGTTGTAGGATTTATTAAAGAGATCTGAGAGTTAAGTTGAGAAAATTGGAGTTGTTGACCTACAAGCTTGTCTAGGTGAAAGATTGTAAAATACATCCAAATTGAGTTTGGAAAAAGAAAGGTGGTTAGGATTCCCTTGTATTGTGAAAGTGAGTGGTTTTCCATCCTTGGTTGCATCAAAGTTAACCATTAACTAGTCCTCTATTTCCAAGGTGCTCCTGCACCATTTTCTAATCATCTATATAGCTTGTTTGAAAGCACTTGTTTTAAGCTTTTAGCCATAGCAACAAGGCAGTGAAATGTTTGATAAAATTCTTTGAGGTATGTGCAGGATCATGATGGGCCAAAAAGTGGTGATATGATGGGTATGTGTAGGGTATGTGGCTGATGACTTTTTTTTACCCAAAATTGATGAAACAAAAAGTGTTTTTAAAGGAGATTCTCAGCTTTCCACCAATATAAATTATGCTTTACTTTGAATTTAATAAATAATTATAATTCATTTTCTATCTGAATTATGACTAAAGTCCTGATTGATAGGATAATTGAAAAAAATCTATAGCTTTCAAATGGTATCACATTTTTTCAATCCAAACAATGTGTCACATTCTTTGCTTTGCATACTATAGGATTAAAAAAAGAAGATTTAAATTTCATGAAGTTTGACCAAGTTAAGGTGGTAAGACATACAAGTTTTTATATTTTTAAAAATTTGTAATAAAAAATGATAATTAATTATTTACTTGGAAAAAAATTACAAAAAAATATGCATCACATTGGTACATGAGTCCTTTACTTATATGTAAATTATTATAAAAAAATATTATCATTTTATTGTGGTTAGGGTGACCTCAGACAAACACCTATTTCTTATTTTTTCCCTAAAATTTAAGTACTACTGCATTGAAATTTCAAATTTTTACCAAATAGATTTTTTTATAAAAAAATACCTAGTAGTTTAGAAACTACATTCAATTTGCTAAAAATTCTATTCTTGCTTATTTTTGAAATAATATAGATAGCTTATTCAAATTTTTACATCAAGTTTCCTAACTCTGATTTTTTTGAATTTTTTGCCACTTAAGGGCCTATTTTTTCCATGATGATCCTACACATACCCTTTGGTAGACGTATGAAAAATGTGGTGGCATATACAAGGCAATGAATTGTTTGAAAAAATTCCTCAAAAAAATGTGGTCTCATGGTGATGGAATGCCATGACAATCTATAGAAATTTTCTTGTCATGGCATTCCATCACCATGAGACCACATTTCTTTGAGACATTTTTTTTAAACAGTTCATTGCCTTATCTATGCTATTGCTTACTATTATGATTTGATAGATTCTTTCCAAGCAACCATAGCTTGTTTGAAAACACTTGTTTTAGGCTTTTAGCCATAGCAGCAAGGAAATGAAATGTTTGATAGAATGCTTTGATAGACATGTATGCAAAATTTGGTAGCATAGATAAGGTAGTGAACTGTTTGAAAAAATGCCTCAATGAAATGAGGTCTTGTGGTGATGGAATGCCATGAAAATCAACAAGGTAGTCAATTGTTTGAAAAAATGCCTCAAAGAAATGAGGTCTCATGGTGATGGAATGCCATGAGAATCAAAATTACTTTTGATTGTCATGGCATTCCATCACCATGAGACCTCATTTCTTTGAGGCATTTTTTCAAATAGTTCATTTCCTTGTCTATGTTATTGCTTACTATTATTCTTTGATAGAATTTTTCCAAGCATCCATAGCTTGTTTGAAAGCACTTGTTTTAGGGTTTTAGCCATAGCAACAATCCAATGAAGTGTTTGATAAAAATCTTTGGTAGACATGTATGAAAAATGTGGTAGCATAGACAAGGAAGTGAACTATTTGAAAAACTACCTCAAAGAAATGTGGTCTCATAGAATTCCATGACAAGAAAATGCAATTGACATGAACTCCTAGTTATTAGTTATGCAATGTGAAGTAATTGCATAATTTATTAGGTTGACTTTGTAAAAACTATATTGTAATTGAAATTTTGTCATCTATCAACATCTAGTTGTTAGTTATGCAATGTGAAGTAATGCTTTGAGTTTGAAAGATGTGCAATGCAATGTAATCAGCGATATAAATATAAACTACATAATATAACCATTATTTTTTATGCTAGATTGTACATTGATATTTAACCATTGCTCAAGATTAAATTTTTAAAGAGTTTAATCATGCACATGAGAAACAAATTATTTCGATTGTCAACTTCTATATATCAAATTATCCAATAATCAAGTGTATGTCCATATACAAAAATGGCATCAACACCAACTCAAACAAAGTTTTACAAAATGTGGCATATATGCTATCTCAATATCTATTCAAAATTTACATGCCAAAATGTCTATCTCATCCTAAACTACTAGTGGGTCATCAAAATGGAGCCTCTTTGAAGCACTCTTTGGCTCTGAAGGTAGTTGCACAAGAAAAATTGAAACCACAATTGAGATTAGTTATACTATATAATTTAAAATCAAATAATTAACATCAAAATCAATATACATTAAATTATAATTGAACTCTAAAATTAAAATCTTGATTACCTCAAATACACGTCTCTTGAAAGGTCAGGAGTCCTAGAATATGCCCCTCTCAAAGAACCAATCAAACCAACTTTTGAAATTTCAATCTATATATGTGAACAAAAACATAAAATTGATACAAGTTAGCATACAATTGTCGATAATAGGAACATATTTACCAAACACAAAATAAAATAGACACATACCTCTTTAGGAATCTCATTTTCTTTATCTCCTTTAGGTGTTTCGGCACCTCCTCCTTGAGGTGTTTCAACACCTACTCCTTGAGGTGTTCTAATACCTACTCCTTCAGGTGTTGTGACACTTTTCAACAAGGATGTATAACTTATAATCGCCTGTACATAAAAGTGACAAGCACATATGAAACTACCAATCTATGTCAATGTATGTATAATCACTATAAGATCTTAAAAATATTAATTCAATCAAATTTGAGTTCAATTACCTTTCCCTTATCTAACATTGCACCTCCATAGTTTGGATAGCATTGCACCTCACTTGCACTAGGTGTTTCCTACAAGAGAAAAATAAGATAAACATATTTTTAAGTTAATATATAATTTCATTAATGACAATCAAGTATATAATAAAAAATGTAAACGAGTGACTGCAAAAACATATACTGTGTGCATGTCGAGGCTAAATGAAATAGCCCTAAGGGTGCTATTAGTCACCTTTGTAAGCTCCTCCTTAGACATCAACTATTAAATAGACCATGTAAATAAATATTAGTACTTGATACTATCTCTTATTAATATTCATTTAAAAACAAATGCAAGTTATGAATTTACAACTTAACTCTTACCTGTGTAACTATTCCAATGTCCCCTTCTGTAGCAGGAGAGGACTCTATAGGGTACGCTCCACTCCCAACGTCTAATCTCCTATAATGTCCACATCATGGAGGTCATAATCAGAAGTGTCCAAGGGATGCTCAGCGGGCTGTACAAGAGGACCCAAGCATATCTAGTGGCACATAGTGCAAGTATGTGGCAAACAAATATGTGGACCTGAGGAGGATGATGCAACAACACTCGATCCATCGCTAACATCACCAGCATGTGGCTGAGCTACTGTAGCAGTATGGGAAACCAAAAGATCACTCAAAGAGTGAATAACCTGAATAGTCTATGTGGTTGCATCCTCGATAATATTTGGATGATGTACTAGAGGTGGACGAGGAGGGGGAGGAGGGGGAACATATGGGCCCTGGACTACTCTAACTGCCCCTAGTCTATCCTAGGGCATACCTCCACCAACGCCCTGAAAGGGTTTAATGTCAAAGTAATTGTCATGAAGACCTAACACAAACTCAGCGTATAATTTTTTAATAAAGTAAAATGGTATATCACTATTGTTGTTGGGTGGTTTATCAAAAACCATCCACCAACGATCCCAAAAGTTATTTACAATTTCCTTATACATGCACCATTTTATAGAAAGTTTTGGTTTATTAACATTAATTGGCAAACCAGTGTGGGGGTTAACAAATAAAGAGGCTATTTGAGGTTTTGTTATTTTGGGATCTTTCATATCTTCATAAGAAAATCCACAGGAGTAATATTCCCTCATGGTTTCTTGCCACGAAAAAATGGCATTATGTTGGGTGGAGAGGGTTTCTATATTTTTAATTATTTTCTTCAATGTGTTTGTCATCTAGGATAATCAAGGGATTGTCTTATAAGTTACATCACAAATGTGCCTCAATTGCTCCAATCTTTCACCAATTAAGTCTTCAAGTGATGGGCACGGAGGTGGTGAAGAGTTTGGAATTTGTGCATTTTCATTCTCAGCCATAATACCTGATTGAAGTTAAAAACTAATTAGTCTAATTAAAATTACACAATATAAATGAAATTATTTTTAAAAAACCCTAGTTTTTAATAAAAATCCATAAAAAAAACCTTACTTTTTAATTAAAAATCCATTAAAACCCCTACTTTTTAAAAAAAATCTATAAAAAACTAGTTGAAATTATACAAAACTAATAGAAAAATCAGTTAAAACAAAAATAAAACCAAAAACTTACCAAGAATAAGAATTGGGTGATCCCACAAAGCTAGTTTACAATTTCTAGGAGATTCTAATTTTTGCTTAAATCACATATTTTTAGAAAATATAATGATTTAAGCCTTAAACAATTCCATTTAAATCATTGCAATTGAAGAGGGTTTGATTAAACTACTTTAGATCAAACCTCGTTGGATAGAACCCCACTAGTTTTAAACCATACCTATAATGGAGTCTCCTTTACACCTATCAAAATGCTGACAAAAAATCACTTTTGATTTACCTTTTGGGGGATCAAATGAATTCATTTTTTTTTTTAAAGTATGTAGTCCTTATTATAAGCTTCCCAAAAAGTATAATTTTAAATAAATTTAATTTTATTATTATATTAATTTTTTATTTCTTGTAAATGTGGGTTTTTCACCAAAAATCAAGCTCTTTGATATGCACATGTGAAAAAATAGAATATTATCAATTTTTTTTTTGAAAAATATGAGTGCACCAGATATTGAAGTCCTTGATCCAATAAGAAAAAAAATTGAATTTTGATACATACAAAAAAATTTATGTGTTATATGGTCCGCCTATGTCTGAATTGTGATTGGTTTGACTTTGAAACTTGTTAAGGAAAAAATATTCAATACAACACTATGAAACCAATTAGAAGCATTAGATATCATAGCTACAAATCTAAATTCGAAAAAATTAGAATTTTATCCTTCATGGAAAAAAAAGTTGTGTTATATGGTGCACGCCACTCCTTAAAAATGGTGTTAATTGAAAAAAAACTAATTTTCAAAAGAGATGGAAAAATAAGTGCAATCTGATTCCAATTTTTTTTAAAAAAAATATATTTAGAATCTACAAAAAAAATGCCACAAATCACTAGTTTGCATCATCTTCAAATTCCTCACGATTTAGCTGCTATAGGTGCCTGAAAGTGAAGATTTAGTTAGAAAAATCAGTTTAGTGTCCAGTTTGGCCAAAAATTGTAAACCAGTATTGTGGAGTTAACTCCTTGCAAATAAGATATCAGCTCAAATCGGATACCGGATCACCCCAGGTCATGCTCACTGTGTTTTTCAGGTGTTTAAAATGATTTGAAATGATTTTAAATGGCCACTTATACCAATTTATACCCAACCTAAATAGGATATTTGGATCAGATATCTAATTTGAGATTCTTTGCTTTGGGAATTTCTTTGGAGCAATGTACTGACATTCAACCCAAAAAAAAGTCAACTCGGGATTTTTGCATTTTCTGGTGGATACAAAATGCAAATTTTTTCACATCACCACTTTTTGGTCTATCATGATCCTGCACATACCCTTACTATGACAACAAATCCCACATTTTCCTCTTCCAAGGTCTTTAGGAACTCCTCATTAACAACAATCACACTAGGCCCTACTTGAGAATCTAGGCTTTCATGCTTCAATGGTGTGAGGGTGTAGGAAACCCCATCCTTCTCAATAGCATATGGGTAAGTGCACCAAGATGGTTCCCAAAAAGGGGGCTTAAGTGGCCACTTTTTTTCTGAAATCAGGAAATGCTGACCTTAGACATGAAATTGAGGATAGTTACACTAAATTTTTTGAGATGGAACAAAAACAAGGATCAAAGTGCTTTGAGTCTACTTTCTAAACTACTAATTTATTTTGAAAATGGTTGAGATTAAAGGGTTCAAAAGAGGGATGTACATAAATTGGTGTTATTTTTGTCAGAAAAACATAACATGGCAACTCTTATACAACCTGAGCACGGTGAAATTTTTTGTAGTATTTTTAAAATCGCTACAGTCAGAAGTTTAGCTAATAGCATCTAGTTGGTGCAAAAATTTTCTGATAATTTTTTAATGAATATTTGATTTTTTACTAATTTTCTAAGTGGGAACTTCCTGAAAAGCAATATTTTGGTCGTGCTCCCCCTACAAATTTTTGAAAATGGAGTCTCGTTTCTAAAAATGTAGTTTATTTGAAATTTTGATGAACGGTTAATTTATAACAAAAAAAAATAAACACTACTTTTTGGCAAAAAATAGACATACAAACCAAAAAAATTAGGGATGAAAGGCTTAACATTGTTGAAAAGTGAAAAAATATACATCATTGGATAGCTAAGAGAGAACCTAATATTACCCATGTTTTCAATTTTGTCAATATTGAACTAGATGCAATCTTGATGGTGAGGACGAACCCGATTATGTGAAAAATTGTAGAATTTGCAAAAACACGTCTCTGGCCTTGTTGGGAATGCCCTCCAAGCCTTTGGGTTGGTATTCCAAGGCAAATAATTTCACTTTTTTCTTTTTTTCTAACACGAAATAATGCGTGTGCATTATAACACGCTCGAGTTATAACGTGAGCGCATTTTTTAAAAAGAATCATAAGTGGCCAAAAAATTGGTACCCAACTTCATGCACCCACCTATATGTATTTTTCTCCCATCATGAATGGCCTTCCTATCATACTACCAAGGCTTCCCCAAAAGCAAATGACACACATCCATAGGCATTATGTCACACAAAACCTTATCTTTGTATCCCCCTATATGAAAATCAAGCCAACTTTGTTCATTTACAACTACTTGCTAACCTTTGTTGAGCCAATAAACTATATAAGGAGTTGTATGAAGGATTATTTTCAACTTAAGTTTTTCTACCATTTCTATAGAGACCAAATTATCAGTGCTACCTAAATCAATCATAACTTTGCAACACTTACCCAAACACTAACATGTGGTTCTGAAAAGAGACTTTCTTTGTGGAGGTTCCTTTTCCATTGGCACTTTTATAAAAGTTCTTCTCACCATGAGAGACTCACCAACTTCTAGATTAGCATTATGTGATGGAGAATTAACATTCTCATTATCCTCTCCTTACACAATCTGATTTCTTCTTTCTCCTCCAAATGAAGTAGTGGAATGATTTTCAGTGCATTTCCATGCTTGATGGCCTACAAATTTATTGCACTTATAACATTTGCCTGTAAATCCACTTGATCCTCCTCTTTGGCTTCCAAATCTGCCCCTATTGTTGGGTCTCTTTCCTCTAAAGTTTCCCCTTGAGTTTGAACTTTTCTCTTGATTATTGCTTGATTCTCCTTGTGATCTTTGGGACTGCCCCCTACCAGCAAATATCCCTCTTCCTTTAGAGTTTATGCCTCTACCCCTTCTTTTCTTTTCTTGTCTTCTCTTCAATTTATCTCCAGCCTTGATAGACAATTGGGAACATTCTTCCACCATTCTTGGATAGGTTAGGATTAATTCATCTTGAAGATTGCATCTCAAACCATTGATGTATCTTGCCACTTTCTACTCGTCATCTTCTACATGGCTTGCCCTTATGCTTAACTTGTAGAACTCCTTTGTATAGGTTTGCACATCCATATCCTTTCGCTTGAGATTTTGAAGCCTCTTGAACAACTGAATGGTGTAATCACCAGGAATAAATTTTCCCTTGAGTTTGGCCACCATCCTATCCTAAGAGGTGATTTTAGACTTCCCCTTCTTTCTCCTTTAACTTTGTACATAATCCCACCAAAGCAAGGTGTGTCCCTTCAACTTTGTCTTGTCCAACTTCACCGTTTGATCTTCTGGCACATCTTCACAGTCAAAGTAGTTATCCAATGCTCCTATCCAATCTAACAGTTCTTCACTATCCAAATTTCATCTATACATAGGTAAATCCATCTTGATCTTAGGACCTTCTCCCTTGATTGCTTTCAGCAGCTTTGCCATGCTCAAATCATTAGGATCTATCTCTTCCTCAGACCCTTCTTGGGAACTTTCCTCTTCCCCTTGGTCACTCAAGTCTCATGTGGCCACTTCTCTCCTCTAACTTGTTTCCAAGGTAGCTAGCCTCTCCTTCAATTCTCTCATCTCTCTAGCATTTTTTTCCTTCAACTCATTCACTTCTTTAGTGATGATGATATTCCCTTTTGGAGGCATCTTGTTCCTTCTTCTCTTCAAATTTTCCTCTTCAGATCAAACCTACACTCTAATACCAATTTAATACAGAGCTAGGGTGGAAAAATTCAAAAAAACCTCAATCAACTAATCTTTCAATCTCTCAAACATCCAATGGTGGGTTTTTCTTCACAAGCCTTCATTCTCCTACTAGTCTTTCAAAGTTGGTTTTTCAATCATAAATTTTAGGGCAGATATGGCATCCAAAATGTAAACATAGTTCCAAATACCCATTTGAACTTTATTCAACATACCTCAAAAGAAAAGCAAGGTACTTTGTATGGAATGCATCAAAATTTGATTGTCCTCTTTTGTAACTAGGCCTAATTACTTGAATAGGCTTGGTGGCAATAAGATTTTTTAACTCCAAGCTCTATATCTCCTCTCCAAAGATTCAAACATGTCATACAGGGTCTACTCAATCTTCTTACATCAAGTATATCAATCTTCCAAGGCTTTTCAATAAAGATCATAAGCCACTAGGGTTCCTAAGCCTAATACATGAAGATATTAGGCTAGGGCAACAATCTCACATGTGCTAAAAAAAATCCCCTACATCTGCAAGTTTTTGAAATCAAATAACACACCTAATTCTTCCATTCCACCAAGTTTCAAGAGTTTTCACTAGGTGGAATGAAATTTATTGCATTTTATCTATTTACTGGCTACCCTAACTAGGGTTTCAATTGTTAGGATTTAGGTGTCATCAACCTTGCAAATCCATTAATTAATTATTCTCCTAAAGTATTTTCTATATTTACCCATAAGAGGTGAAACTGTTTGACCAATGGTGGTGAAAGAGACAATGTAAATGTAGTGTTACCAGTACCGTTTGTCATTTAGGAAAAGGACAAAATAGCTAGGCATCCCACATGGAATCTTCTAGAATGAGGTTGTTAGGTTGTTGTAAGAGAATATATGACATGTATGGCATTTGTCATAAGATGCTATGATAGTATGACAGATTCCTATGACAAAATATGCTATCTTTGACCCCAAGTGCTCATGTATAATTGATGCCTTATGACAACTGTAAGAGCATCTGTAACAAGATATTCTTAGGGTGTCATGATCTTTTCATGGAGGGAGGCGTGAGTTTTTCTAGGTGGTATTGCTGCCTATTTTTTGGTGAAACCATGGTGGTTTCTATCCTCACAAAACTCTTTAAATATGGGCCTTGAGCTAGAGTTATTTATCAATTTAGTTTTGTAGGCCTACAAGGTGACAGGGTGCTGTAGGATTTTATAGGGATGATAAGAGAAGTCTATTGCTGCATGTAATATTTTAGATTATTAGTAATATACTTGCCTCTATTTCGGTGGTGGATTTTTTTCCCTTCGGGGTTTCTCCACGTAAATCTGTTGTTGAATGTGTTACGATTCTTCTATCTCTCTCTCATGCTTTTTTCACACTAAGGATAAAGGTTAATATACATATTTTAGATTTGCATTCACTTATTTAAGTTCATATTGCAAGCTTTCTTCACCTTGATGATCAACATTTGGTATCAGAGCTAACGGTTTTGTTAAGGAAGGTACACTTTCCTTTTAAAGTGTTGAAGGATTTTTGCTGCTGTGGGAGCTTTTGTGCTGTGGGTTTTGTAGATTTGTGAAATATTGCATACCATGGCCTCCACCTCACATCAAGATATTGAGAATTTCAATGGCATGAGTTACGAGATGTGGAAATTGAAAGTGGAGGATCTCTTTGAGGAGAGAGATCAATGGTTACCAGTTTCAGTTGATAATAAGCCATCTACTTCAACCTTGTCGGATGAAGATTGGAATAAGTTAGACAAGAAGGATCAAGGGACCATTCAATTGTGTCTCATTGATTTTTTCCTCCTGAATGTCTCTTCAAAAGACACGACATACAAGCTTTGGAGGAAGATATGTGAAATCTACCAAACTAAGAGTTTTTCTAACAAGTTGTATCTCAAAATATGTTTATATTCATTAAAGATGAAGGATGGTGATTCTATTGTTGAACATCTGAATGCTTTTAATTTGATTATAAGTTAGCTTGCATCTATTGATGTTAAAATAGAAGATGAGGATAAATGTATTTTATTGATTTTCTCTTTGTCAGAATCTTGGGAAAATTTAATTATTGTTATAACAAGTGGTGGTGCAGAATCTAAGATGGATAATATTATTCCCATACTTCTTGCACAGGAGATAAGGAGAAAGACCATGCATAGTGGCTTCCAAGATGCCTTGCATGTGCGAGGTAGGCCCAAGGAGAAAGGGCCTAAAAGGGGATAAGAAGAAGGATAAGTCTAAAGGATGATCTAAGACCCCTGGAAAGAGCAGAGTGAAGTGTTGGAATTGTGGTAAACGGGGACATGTGAAGAAGGAATGTAGAAATAAGAAAAAGAATGTAGATTTCTCCACATAAAAGTCCTCTGATAATGGTGATTCTGATGCTTTGATTATTTTAGCTAACACAGTTTGCAATGATGCTTGGCTTATTGATTCAAGTGCTTCCTTCCATATGACTCCTCATAAGGAGTGGTTTTCTACATACAAAGAATATGATGGAGGAGAGGTCTTCATGGGTGACAATAGCACACAAAATATTGTTGACAAAGGAAAGGTAAAGTTGTGTTTCCGTGATGGGAGGGTTAAAATCCTTGATGATGTTTTACATATTCCAAGACTTGAAAAAAGTTTAATTTTGGTTTCCAAGTTGAATGATTCTAGAGCACATGTGACATTTGACAAGTCTGGTTGCAGGATGCTATGGGGAAGTTTGGTGGTTGCTAAAGGATCTCAAATATGGAATTTGTTTACGCTACATGCCTCTAATTTTTGTACCTCCTCTTTTGTAACTAGCACTGAAAATGCATGTATATTGTGGCACCATAGATTGGGTAACATTGGTGAAAAAGGTCTTAGGACCATACTTGATAAGAAACTAGTAGACAGGTATGTGCAGGATCATCATGGAAAAAACAGGCCCTTAAGTGGCAAAAAATTCAAAAAAATCAGAATTAGGCAACTTGATGTAAAAATTTGAATAAGTTATCTATATTATTTCAAAAATATGTAAGAATAGAATCTATAACAAATTGAATGTAGTTTCTAAACTACTAGGTTTTTTAAATCTATTTGGTGAAAATTTGAAATTTCAATGCGAGTACTTAAATTTCGGGGAAAAAAATAAGAAGTAGGTGTTAATGCAAGACCACCCTAACCACAATAAAATAATAATTTTTTTTTTTATAATAATTTAGATATAAGTAGAGGAATCATGTCCATATGTGATGCATATTTTTTAAAAATTTTTTCCAAGTAAATAATTAATTATGAATTTTTTATTGCAACTTTTAAAAAATTATAAAACTCATATGTCTGACCACCTTAACTAAGTGGTCAAAACTTCATGAATTTTTTTTTTCTTTTTTTAATCCTATAGCATATGAAGCATACAATGTGACGCATGTTTTGGATTCAAAAAATGTGATACCATTTGAAAGCTATAGATGTTTTTCAATTAGCCTATAAATCAGGACTTTAGTCATAATTCAAATAAAAAATGAATAATAATTATTTATTAAATTCAAAGTAAAGCATAATTTATATTGGTGGAAAGCTGATAATCTCCTTTAAAAACCCTTTTCATTTCATCATTTTTTGGTAAAAAAAAGTCGTTAGCCACATGGGCCATCATATCACTTACATATTGCCACTTTTTGGCCCATCATAATCCTACACATACCCAAACAATATTTCTAATTATTTTGTTGGTAAAAATGATTTATGTGAGGGTTGTGTGTTTGGTAAACAAAATAGGTCATCATTTCCTAATGAACTAATAAAGCTAATGGATTGTTAAAACTAATTCACTCAAATGTATGTGGTCCATTGGATACAGATTCTTTGGGTAGATCTCGTTATTATGTTTCCTTCATTGATGATTTCTCAAGATATAGTTTGATTTATTTTATTCATACAAAATCTGAAGTTTTCACCAAATTTAAGGAATTTAAGGCATTGGTTGAAAAGAAAACGAATTATAAGATAAAAGTATTGAGATCTGACAGTGGGGGTGAATATTGTTCTAAGGAATTTGATGAGTTTTGCAAACATGCAAGAATTGTTAGGCAAAAGACTACACCTAACACACCCCAAAAAAATGGGGTAGCAGAAAGAATGAACTGTACATTAATGGAAAGAGCTAGGAGCATGTTGCGTAGTTCTAAGTTAGATAAATGTTTTTGGGTAGAAGCTATTGGTACTGCTTGTTATTTAATTAATAGATCTCCTTGTAAAACTCTTTTTGATAAAACACCTTATGAAATTTGGTTGGGTAAAAGGCCTTCAGTTTCACATTTAAGGGTCTTTGGTTGTGAGGCTTTTGTTCACGTGCCTAAAGAGAAGTGGTCTAAATTGGATCCAAAATCTCAAAAATATATCTTTGTAGGTTATGGTGAAAATGTTATAAGTTATAAACTTTGGAATCCACTAACATGAAAGATGATATTTTCTAGAGATGTTATTTTTAGGGAATTTAGAGCTAACTCTGAAGATAAGCAACCAAAGGAAAAGTCAAAAATAGTGCATTTTGAAACTAAGCAAGAAGATGCACATTTGGAAGAATAGAGAGATGGAAAAGAAGATGGAGAAGAAGAAGAGATTTCTAAAGAATTTTTTGTAATAGAAGAAGTTGAAATAAATGAGGATGAACAGGAGGAGGAACCTCTTACTCCACCTTTGAGAAGGTCCACAAGACAACGAAATCTAGTTGACAGGTATAGCCCACCTGATTTTCGTTGTAAATTATGTACTGATGATGAACCTAGATCTTTTAGGGAGGCTCTCTCTTCAGAAGAATGTGAGTCTTGGATGCAGGCCATGTAGGATGAGATGATGTCTTTGAAAAACTGTGACACCTGAGATCTTGTTATTTTTTCCAAAGGAAGAAAGGCCATTGGTTGTAAGTGGGTTTATAAAAAGAAGTCTGGTGCAAATGGTAAGTTGGAACGCTACAAGGCTAGATTAGTGGCCAAGGGCTACTCCTAGAGAGAGGGAGTTGATTTTGGTGAAATATTCTCTCCTGTTGCTAAGTTAACTTCTATTAGATTCCTTTTATCCATTGCTACTGCTTATGATTTAGAAATAGAACAAATGTCCATGATGTTAAAACTACTTTCTTGCATGAGGATCTCGAGGAAGAAATTTATATGTAACAGCCTGATGATTTTGTTGTGAAAGGAAAAGAACACTTGGTTTGCAGGTTAAAACGGTCTCTACATGGTTTGAAACAGTCACCTAGGATGTGGTACCAGAAGTTTGATTCCTTTGCATTAAAGTTGGGTTTTGTTAGAAGTGAAGAGGATCACCATGTTTATTTTAAAGTTATTGATGATCAGATACTAATTATTGTCTTATATATGGATGATATGTTGTTCATTGGTAACAATAAGGAAATGATTAGGGAACTTAAAACTCAGCTTTCTAGCACATTTGATATGAAAGATTTAGGGGCTACTGAATATATTCTTGGGATATAAATCATTAGGGATCGGGTTCAAAGAAAGCTTTGGTTAAGTCAAAGTAAGTATGTTAACACTATTTGCAAAGGTTTAATATATAGGACTGTAAACTAGTAATTATTCTATTTCCTATTGGTACTAAGTTAATTTTAGACATGTGTGTCCTGAATTGGATGATGATATTGATGAAATGTCTAGAGTTCCTTATGCTAGTGTTGTTAGTAGTTTAATGTACACAATGGTTTGTACTAGACCAAATATAGCCCAAGTAGTGGGAGTTCTAAGCAGCTTTATGTCTAACCCTGGTAAAGAACATTGAATTTTTTTAAAAGGGTATTTAGATATTTGCGAGGCATTTCTGATTACTGTTTGGTTTATCATGGTACTGACAATGTTGATAAGTCATTGGAAATATAGGGTTTTGTTGATGCAGATTGGGCAGGTGACTTGGATAGTTGAAGGTCCACTAGTGGCTATGTGTTTACTTTGTTTGTAGGTGCAGTGAGTTGGATGAGTAAAAGATAACCTACAGTTGCTTTATCCACCACTGAAGCAGAGTATATGGCTACTACACATGCCTCTAAGGAGGCAGTTTGGTTACATAGACTTGGTAATGGTATTGGTTTTGATTATCAGATAGTGAGGATCAGATGTGATAGTCAAAATGCCATATGTTTAGCTAAAAATCCTATGTATCATGCTTGTACTAAGCATGTTGATCTTCAGTATCACTTTGTGCAAGAAAAGGTTGAGAATGGACATGTCTTGATTGAAAAAGTTGACGCTTTGGATAATGTTGTAGATTCTCTTATGAAGCCAATCACCACAGATAAGTTCTCTTGGTGCAGAAAGGCCATGTACCTTGATCACTATACTTAATTCTATGTAATTGTATCTCTATGGGTGTAATTTATAATGTATGATGTCAAGTGGGAGAATGTTAGGATTTAGGTGTCATCAACCTTGTAAATGCTTTAATTAATTATTCTCCTAAAGTGTTTTATACATTTACCTATAAGAGGTGAAACCGTTTGACCAACTGTGGTGAAAGAGACAATGTAAATGTAGTGTTACTGTTACTGTTTGCCATTTAGGAAAATGACAAAATAGCTAGGCATCCCACTTGGAATCTTCTAGAATGAGGTTGTTAGGTTGTTGTAAGAGCATCTATGACATGTATGACAGTTTTCATAAGATGCTATGATAGTATGACAGATTCCTATGACATAATATGCTATCTTTGACCTTAGGTGCTCATGCATAAGTGATGCCTTATGACAGCTGTAAGAGCATCTCTAATAGGATATTTGTAGGGTGTCATGATCATTTCATGGAGGGAGGAATGACTTTTTCTAGGTGGTATTGCTTCCTATTGTTTGGTGAAACCATGGTGGTTTTCATCCTCACAAAACTCTCTCAATAGGGGCCTTGAGCTAGAGTTATTTATCAATTCAGTTTTGCAGGTTTGCAAGGTAATAAGGTACTACAGGATTTTACAAGGATGATAAGAGAAGTCTATTGCTGCATGTAATATTTCAGATTATTAGTAATATACTTGCCTCTGTTTTGGTGGTGGATTTTTTTCCCTTCGGGGTTTCTCCACGTAAATCTATTGTTGCATGTGTTATGATTTTTCCGTCTCTCTCTCATTCTTTCTTCACACTAAGGCTAAAGGTTAATCTACATATTTTTTATTTTCATTCACTTATTTAAGTTCATATTGAAAGCTTTCTTCATCTTGATGATCAACATCAACCAGTCCAAAGTAAAATGAACACAACTTGCTTGAAACTTGATGAAATTGCATGAAACCAATGCCAACAAAAATTAGATTCACAACTTTACCAACCAAAGTTAATTTGGAGTCAGTATGGGGTTGTACAAATCCATACTACATCAAAGAACAATAATGCAATGCCTAAATTTGCAGAAAATAGAGATATTCTTATTGCTTCACTTCAAGATTTCAACATCCAACCTTGCTCTTGACCACACAAGGTCTTTTTAAAACATTTTCAACCATTTCCTAACTGTTCCCAACTAATTTTCAAATTAAAAACACAATTAAACATCATTAGACCCCTGTTATGGAAAAAAGTGTAAAAGTTGTTTTGACAACATTTTGCATCTACATACTAACTCACCCCCTAATGACTCAAATAGAACCAAACTTACATGAAATAGTCCTTGAAGACCTTATTACATGAGCATAACTCAAAAAAAACAAAACATTAACTTTTGACCCCTCTTGGAGGCATGAAAACCTGGGTGCCCTTGCACGAGAAGCCTCCAAAATAATGTTCTATAAGTCTATAAAGAGTAGGAACATGAAAGTGAAAATGAAGAACACCACTAAAGCATGAAGAAGCTATAAATAGCTATAAAATATATTTTTATAGGGTTGACACTAATTCTATAAAGTTGTGAATATGATTCACAACTTTACCAACCAAAATTAATTTGGATTCAGTATGGGGTCATACAAATCCATACTACATCAAGGAACAACAATGTAACACCTAGATTTGTAGAAAATCAAGTTATTCTGATTGCTTCACTTCAAGATTTCAACATCCAACCTTTCTCTTGACCACACAAGGTATTTTTTTAAAAAAATCAACCATTTCCTAACTGTTCCCAACTAATTTTCAAATTACTAAAACAACTAAACATCATTAGACCCCTATTATGGAAAAAAGTGTAAAATTTTCTTTGACAACATTTTTGCAACTTGACAACATTTTGCATCTACATACTAACTCACCCCCTAATGAATCAAACTGACCCAAACTTACATGAAATGGTCCTTGAAGACCTTATTACATGAAAATAACTCAAACAAAACAAAACATTAAATTTTGACCTCTCTTGGAGGCATGAAAACCTGGGTGCCCTTGCACGAGAAGCCTCCAAAATAATGTACTATAAGTCTATAAAGAGTAGGAACATGAAAGTGAAAATGAAGAGCACCACTAAAGCATGAAGAAGCTATAAATAGCTATAAAATATATTTTTATAGGGTTGACAGTGCTAAATAACCTCCTCTGAAATGAAAATGATGATCAAGAACATGAAGAAAAAACTATAAGAGATGATAGTGAGCTCTAATACACCTGAATCAATTGCAACACCAAAGGCATCCTTCTACAAGAGAGTAGAGAAAGATGATATAATTTGACTTGAGATGATAGAAATTCCTCCAACCTCTAATGCCACCTACCTCCAATATACTTTGCTGCACTATACATTTGATGTCTCATGTGATTCTTTGGAGGCCCCATTGAGTGTACAAAAGATAGACCCAAAAGCCCAAGTATAAGGTGACATCACAAAAATTCCATTTCAAGGTATTAAAGGGCATAAAACATAATGATTTATTTACTATGCAAAAATCACCTTCATAACAATTAAAGAGCGATTGAAAGAGCAGTTGGTGAAGATAATTAAACTATACAACTTTTCTATCATTAAACATCATTAACAATGTAATATATGCTAACATTCCCCCCCTATTACATTGTTCCTACAAATGTACCCATGAAAACTTGAAATTGTTTTTGCCAAGGGACCCCCTTAAGGCTTACATAACAAAACTAGCTAATTACAAAACATATATACATTCTTGAGAAGATCTTCCTTTGAAGAAACAAATCTTGAATCAAGTGGAACTCCATCAAGCTTCCTCGTGACCCTTGAAAGGGTGTAGCTTTGAGTTGAATTCCCATATAATTAGACTACAATTTTCTCAAACTCCTGAATCATTGGTTCTTGAATAATTTGACAAGAATCCATATTGATTTCAGAGTGATCCGACAATACTGGTTTACAATTTTTGGCCAAACTGGACACTAAACTAATTTTTTCTAACTAAATCTTCACTTTCGGGAACCTATAGCGACTAAACCGTGAGGAATTTGAAGATGATGCAAACTAGCGATTTGTGTAATTTTTTCCGTAGATAATAAATATATAATTTTCAATTTTTTTGGAATCAGATTGCATTTCTTTTTCCATCTCCTTCGAAAAACTAGTTTTTTTTTTAGTAAACACCATTTTTAAGAAGTGACTCTCACTGTATAACACATAATTTTTTTTCCATGAAGGATAAAATTCTATTTTTTTCAAATTTAGATTTGTAACTATGGTATCTAGTGCTTCCAATTAGTTTCATAGTGTTTTATTGAATATTTTTTCCTTAATCAAGTTTTGAAGTCAAACCAATTACAATTCAGACATAGGCGAACTATATAACACAACTTTTTTATGTATCAAAATTCATTTTTTTTGTTGGATCAAGGACTTCAATATTTTGTGCTCTCATATTTTTCATTCTTTTTTTATTATCTTCTATTTTTCTACATGTGCAAAACAAAGGGCTTGATTTTTGGTGAAAAACTTACATTCACAAGAAATTAAAAATAAATATAATAATAAAACTAAATTTATTTAAAATTATACTTTTGGGGAAGCTTATAATAAGGACTAAATACTTACAAAAAATAAATTTTAAATGAATTCATTTGATCCCCCAAAAGGTAAATCAAAAGTGGTTTTTTATCAACATTTTGATAGGTGTAAAGGAGACTCCATTATAGGTATAGTTTAAAACTAGTGGGGTTCTATCCAAGTGGGTTTGATCTAAGGTAGTTTGATAAAATCCTCTTCAATTGGAATGCTTTAAATGGAACTTTTTAAGGATTAATTCATTATATTTTCTAAAAATATGCGATTTCAGAAAAAATCAGAATCTCCCAAAAATTGTAAACTAGCTTTGTGGGATCACCCTTCGATATCGATTCCCTTACCTATCTCCAAAAATAAAACTTCACAATATATGCATTCTTGAAATCCATCAACATCAACAAGGAAAACAAGAATGAAAGAAAAAACACTTCTCAAGAAAAGCACCATCTCAAAGTGAGAAGCTAACTTGAGATGATGGAAATTCCTCCATCCTATATTGCCTCCAACCTCCAATGTGATGGCTCAAATTACTAATACATTCTTAGAAATATCAACAAAATCATCATCTGGTGGATCCTTATCCTCATCCTCAATACAAACTAAGTTACCTTCATTTGATTGATCGTTGAGGTTTCTTTTAAGAAGATTACTGGCTCAAATTCTACAAGACCAAATTGTCTGACCCTTTTTGTTACATTAGAAACATGTAGTTTCCCCTTTATTTTTACCTAACCTTTTATTATTTCTTTGATAATATAATGCATTCTTCAATTCAGGATCACCTTTTGTATGATCCTTTTTATTTGTTCTCTTTGCTTCTACTAAAAGGGATAAATCACATTTTCTAAGTTTTGATAAGTTATTAATTACTAAGTGTAAAAATAATATTATTATATTTTGAAGGAAAACTATTTAACAATATAGCTTTAGCTTTAGGGTTTTTGACAAGGGATTAGGGTTTTTGCAAAATTGCAACATTACAATTTTGACAAATTTTACACTTGACAACTTTTGCACTTGCTTCAACAAGGTGTTGAATGGGCACTAATAAGAGGGGTAACACAATGACTAGAGGAATTTTGAGCATGAAGAACCATATAATATCTCAAGTACATCAATTTTTATTGATGGATCATGCAAAAAGAGGGGTTTTATCAAGTTATGGCAGTTACTAGACTCCATACAATTCCTACTCCACCCAAAGGATTCGATGTCTTAGAAAAGGTACCATTCCATTGTTTCAATTTCCACAATATCTTTTTAGCTTCTATTTTTCTCAATTTAGTTTCTTAAATCAATATAACATCTAGTTTCGATAGCTTCATTTGTCACTTGAGTTGGAAACACTTATTTGGGGAAATTTAAGCCCCTAATATTCCACAAGAGGATCCTCACTGCTCCTTAGAAGGGATGATCTCCCTCCTAGACCTTAGTTTTCTTTGTCGTTTGACTAAGCTTGCTAAATTTGATTTCTCTGAATTAGTCCTTCTTGCTCTGCATTTACCCTCACCATGTTTATGCTTCTTTAAAATTAATTTTGACTGGATTATCGTCATTTCTTCTATTATATTTAATTCATCTTCAAAAGAAGCCAAGCTTATGAAGTTCACATCTTCATGATTTGACTCTCTTTCCACATCTACCAAACCTAGTAAAGGCCCTTCTTTATCATCAATTTTTTTATGTTTTATTATTCTAGAAATAAATTTTGAATGCATCTAAATCCTCTTCCAAGGAGATCTTTCCTTTCTCTATCTTGCACTACTCTACCAATAAGTCTTCACTACCATTACCATTGAGAGAGGATTCTTATTTTAATTCAAGTGGCACAACTTCATCTACTTGTTGATCCTTGGCTATGGTTTGTGTCTATGGTTACATTCACATTCTTAAATAAATTTTCATAAGTTTACCTTCCTTTTTCTTGATTTTGAAATACTTTCATTTTATGTCCACTTTGATGGCAATGACTACAATAAAGAGAAGTATTTTCCATCTCTAATTTTTTATTCCATGTTCCTATCTCAAATCTTAATTCTATATCCTTATGAAATGGATTATCCATATCAATCAAAATATATAATTGTGCATAGATCCTTACTTCTTCAATAAATACTATTTCATCTACTTGAATTGAATCTCCTAACAAACTTCCAATTTTCCTGAGGATTTTTGAATCCAAATATTTCATTAGAAGATCATATAGTATAATCCATGTTGGTACCTTGGATATAAATTTATCTAATGGATTAAAATTTAGTTCCCAAATCTTTAATGATGGGTCCCATTCCATCTACAATCCAAGAGGTGCTAGAAAAAATTTCTTCCTTTTTAGCTCTTGAATCATATTATGATAGGAAAAATCCCTATAGTAATGACTTTAATTTTATTTATATTCCTTAGTTTTCTTCACACCTTCTTTTGAACCCTATTTTTGACAACCAATCTTCAACCCATTTCAAGAAAAAATCCTATTTTTTAAGGCTAAAAGAGTTGGACTAATAACCAACATCTCTCATCAGATTCAAGACATGGAATAACCACCTCTCGTGGATCCATTTATCTCTAGCATTTGTATCAAACATTAACAAGTTGATCTTTTGGCGTAATGACAAATACGTTCTAACAAATGATATTAGAGTCGTGGTTGTGGGTTCAAATCCCCTCAAGTGATGATGACAGGGGATTGTTGGACTAATCACCAATGTCTCCCATTAGATTCGAGACATGGACTAACCACCTCTTGTGGATCTGTTTATATTTGGTGTTTTATTGAGCATTAACAAGTCAATCTTTTGGCACAATGACAAACATGTTCCAACAAGAAGAGGAGTACTCAATATCTGCATTAGGTAATGTAATGATTTTTTTATTTGTTTAGGAGGTTCTCCCAGTGGAATGATAGTAGCACCTATAGCCATTGACCTCAATTTTTTTTTCCACAATTTGTTTTTATTAGAGAGATAGTATTTATAATTCCACAATTTAAAATAATTATCAAGAACTCTAGGTTTTTTATATAGGGTCCAAGGTATTTGTTGAAATTGATCACTAAAAAGATATGGTGTCCTATTTTTATATCATCCAAATTTCCTTTTTCTACTTCTTTCTTTCCATCTCTATTCCAATATTCATGATTTTTCATAATTCCCTTTAAGCTAAAAAGTAGGATCGCATTGTAAGACATCTTATTTCCATATAATAATTAGCATTTTCACTAACTCTCCATTGGATTTAGCTTCCTACTACCTTATTTCCCTATTGCTATGAGGGTATCCACCAATTATTTTATCCCCTGACAAAAAATCCTTATTATTATATTACTTTAAAATATTTTATTTACACAAAAAATCCTTCATTATTGAGAAAGATAGTGGAAATATTTAAGTTACTTTGAAAGAAACTAAATTGAATTATTTTATTGGCCCTTGGGAAGTGATAAATGACTTAGGAATTTATATTTATATTTTTGAAATGTATTTTATGAAAATGAAAAAGAAAGATAAAACACAAGGACATAGAACCCCATTTTATTACATTTATATTATTTTGTATTGGATGGGAGCCTTGTAACTCCTCTTTACTTTATCAAAATATGTTCAATATCATAATTAGGATAAATATATCAAAATTAATAAAATTATCACACTAACACATCTTACATTGTCAAATATGAAAAAATAGAGCTTATGTTTATTTTCAACTATGGAATTCAAAAATGTAATAATTTAATGTAGAGAAAGTTCACATAATTACCTCTACTTATTTTATGATTAAATAATAGATCAAGACACTAGCATCAAATTTTTGACACCTCTAAGACCTTCTAAGTCACTAGGAAAGTGTACCTTATTTAATAATCCATGTTCCCCATATAAATTTCCAAAAGGATTACCACTACCGATTCCTAGATAAAGAATTCATTTACACTACCAAAGATACTTCTCACACCTTCATTTTCATCTAAGGATAATTTAATTTTTTCTTTAAAAAAAAGTTTATGTTCTTATCCCTACTTATTTTTGGATACAAGTGTAGGCTAGGAAAGTGGTCTTAGAATTTCAAAACATCTAGGTCTTGCTCAATCACTAGGAAAGTGTGTTTTCTATAGTACATACCATTTTCCTCCAAATAACTTTCCTTAAGGTATGCTAGCAACAACTCCAAGACAAAGGAGTCATTTACATAGCTAGAGCCACTTCTCACCTTCTCATTTTTAATAAAGGTGCCAGAGTCCTCTATTGCACAACAATATTGCTAGACTATTTGGTTGGGCTTTTCCTCTCTAGGGTGGAATAGACGATAGAACATCATGCCTCTACCTCTTGGTTGCTCGTTGGTTGTGCCTGTTGCTATCTAAGACTCTTTGGGTGGATGGGTGGCCTTGATCCTCCCCCTGAAGAATCCTTTAATTCAATTGTACATAACACTTGGAATGATCTACTATCTCATCTTGTAGTACAACTTCTTACACTTAATAAGGTGGTGATTTGTTGATAATTTTTTTATTATACTTCAATAATTTGTACGCATTAACTACCCATATATTATTATAAGCCTCTATTTTTATATTTTATATTTTTTTAATAATATATAAATATATGAAATGTTCTTATTTTAAAAAATAAAAAGAAACAAATCAATTAAAAATTCTTTTTTTTCTTAAGTCATTCAAACTTTTGTGATGCCCAACATTTGACTAAAAACAAAACATATGAGGCATGTACTTTAATAGGGGAAAAACAAGAATCTAAGTTGCAAACCAAAATAAAAACCCACCGTATATAAAAATAAGCCAATGATCATGATCTTTAGGTTGGATGGAGGCCTTTTGTTTATTTTAGCAAGGAAGTTGTGAAACTTGAAAGTTGGCTCAGCTATGTGGGCACTGGTGCTTTCATCCATTCAAATGATCATGATATTTAGGTCGGATGGAGGCCATTCATTTTAGAAAGAGAATTGTGAAACTTAGAAATTGGCTCAATTATGTGAACACCATGCTTTCATCCATTCACACATAGTGGGGTTATGAAATAGAAAAAGGATGCATTATAGATTTAATCAAAAGTCAGTATATTAATATATCATGCTAGATATAATTCGTCAATATATAGTTTTTTTTGTCTGCACTGGTTTTCCTAAGCATGTTTTCATCATGTAACCTCTACATGGACTTGGTATGGCGAGCCTTAACATCAATTATCTTTGAGTAATTGTATTGGTTTAGCTTAGTTTATGAGTTTCTAGGAACCTTTATTCTATTTACCATGTTTGGTTCATAAGATAGTTTAACTTTCGCTTTTAATCCAAAAATACTTGTTTATGGACAGTCAGCAATTAGAGACTGCATTTTGGCCGTTACTCTTCCTTACCTTCAACAGTCAATTCCAATTTACAGAATGGATGCTTTGCATTTTGGTCCTTATTCTTCTTGCTCTTTTCTGTCTTCATTTTAACTGTGTCGTTCCAAGATCCCGTCGCCTCCATACTCACAGTGACTACATAGTTACCAAAGCCCACTGTAGACATTTGATTAACTGTTGAGCGACTGTGAGATTATAACTGAGGTTAACTTTAGAGACCCCCAATTGTGATGTAAAACATAGAAAGGCATTCCCTAATAGTTTTCATGAGATCTACTCTGTCCATCATTTTCAACCATAAATCTATGAGCAGATTCTCATCTGAAGGATTAATGTGGCCGTTGGTCGTCCATCTACAAACTGGTAAGTTGATTTCACATAATTCTTGCAATTTATTTTGTCACTTCATAGGGCCCACTGTGAACAATTCAAAGCTGCAGGCAATTAATCTCAAATGAAGGACTAAATTTTAATGTGCATAAACGGAGTATTAAAGCAGAGTGTTAAGATGATAAATCATAAAACTTCATTAAAAAACCTAATAAAGACTCTAAATTATAGGTGAAAACCACCTAGCTTGAATCTTTGATGAGTTTATAATGCTGGAAATGTGGTTGCTTCATGACATTGCAATGCCTCACAATCCCTTCTCCTCAAAATGGCTCACGAGAGGATAAATTTATAAACTTGGTAGGAAGAAGATCAATGGTTTGGATGAAAAGATGGATGGATGACTTGGATTGAGTTAGTTGGGTAGTTGAGGGATGAAAGGAGGAGATAAAAGAGATTTCTTTTTTTGAGATAGTTATGAGGTGAGTTAATTTCTTTTATTCATTTTTAGATGGTTATGTGGGGGATTTAATTAATTAAAGTAATTAAATCATGTAGAAAGGGGACATCAATTAGAAATTAGGATTTAAGATTTAGGGGAAAATAAATAATTAGGATAAATGATAGAATTAGGACCTAGAATATTTTTAGGTGTCTACACTTTCATTACATTCATTTTACAATAAATTTTATGAGTAGTGACTTCTACTATGTGATGAAGTCAAAGGTAGTTTCATGATCTAGTTATTTGGCATTAACTAAGTCAAGCTTTTAAGTGATCTTTAGACAAGGTATGAAACTATAAATTTTAGAAAAGAGAATTTAATAACCCTTCTTGTTTAGCTATGGAATAGTAAGTTGATTGTACTATTCTATAACATTCCTAGTTAGATTTTTTCTAATATTTTATTGATGTTATAAGTGTTAGTTTGAAGCATACACATCTTTGTAGAGATTTCCAAATCATTTTAGATGTCAAATAGGATTGGTGGATGTGCCACATGAAATGGTCAAAGTGATTATTCCAATAAATAGGGAGCTAAGGGCTCATTTTAGAAAATTTGGATTACTTTGTTATGGATAAGAGGTTGTGGCATTGGCCTTCCATTAGCATCTAATAAGAGAGGTGACGAAAATTTTGTAGGTGATCCCAATTGAATTTTTTTAAGTCTATTAGCAATCTAGATGAATTGAGTTTGAGTTGTTATCATTATGGTTTTGGTTAATGCTCGAATGAAAATTTAGGTGTAGTTTATTGTAGTATTTTTATTTGCTTGGGTGTTTATTTGGTGGGACAATGTACTAGTTGTAACACCTTCCATGGTGGTTGATTTTGGTAGATCTATGAATAAATGTGAAATGGGGAAATTGATTCTTTTGACATGGTTTTCCCTAGCTTGGTAAGTAATGGAATTATTCATGAGGTGTTGGATTTATTTTGGATTTTCCCCTAGTGTTTGAGATTCTTTTGAAGGAATTGTTGTATTTCATGGTGGATTTTAGCATTTTCATTATGTTCACCCTCTTAATTGCTTTCCTATTGAGGATATCTTTGATGTTTACACACTTTAGACCTAGCATTAGCCTTGGTATGGGGAATTATGGTTTTGTTGGTACTATTGAAATCATGATCAATCCATGTTAGCATTAGAGTTTTCTAGAACGAATATCACTCTATGGACTCATCTTGGACATCATATAAAAACCATTTACAAATAGGAGAATATTCTTTAAGTAATGGAAGAGAAATGTGGAAAGAATTAAATGCTTGATAATTCAAATTAAAGGAGGGTATTTAACTAGAAAAATAAAAAACTTGAGGGAAGATGTCAAAAATAACCCAAACAAAAGTGTGGTAACATTGGTGTGAGCTTAATCAAAAAAATTCTTGGCCTAAAAAATAAGTCTTTATAATATAATGATTCTCTAAATAAAAACAAAAGGTAGAAGACCTTTTTAGATCCAACATAATTTTAGAGCATTGGCCCACAAAGCAATCTACCACTATAAAATAAAGTTGCTTGTAAAATGGGGTGCAACTAGGTGGTAAACAATATCTATGAGGACTACAATGATAGTAGGTGGTAAGAAAGGGATATAAGTAGTAAAAATGTAGAAAAAGAGAAATAATGATTGATACTATGGTTTCTATACACAAAGTCCACAACATTTACAATATAAATAAACTATCAAAAGAAAGAGGTTAAGATTAGGGGTAGTTACCTTTGGTTGACTTACAAGTGCATTAATATCCACTTGAGTGAGTGAAGTCAAGATAAATAGAAGAAGACCTAAATAGAACTTAATTTGGAAGTCTAAACACTTGGTAAACCTTCTAGACACAACTCCTATTCTTGAAATTTTGAAATTTTGAAGACCTTTATGTCTATTCATCTTACTTTGAAATAAAATTTTCTTAACCCTAAATTTTCTTCCTATCCTTAAGGTTGATGTATTTATAAACACAAATTTAATTATGAATGTTATAAAAAAAAGACAAAAGTTATTGTTTATAAATTTAAATCTAAATCTTAATTTCAGCCAACATGATTATCTTGACCAATGAAGCCAATGATATCAAAAATACTATAAAACATCTTTAATCAAATTGATGATATTAGATACATGTTAACCTTAAGATTTAAATTGGATGATCAACCTTGTTTGTCACCTATAACCTTTGTGATAATTATCCCTTCAAAATCACCGCTTTCAAATCATACAATCTTTTCTAAAATTTCAATTATATTTTACTATAACTAGCAATCGCACCTTAGTGTATAATGGGCACGCCAAAGAAGTGTGGAAAGTCAATTAGGATAAATTTTGATCTATTTTTTTACTATATAAAACTAGAACAATTATTAATTATTTTTATATAATAAGTATTAATTATAAATTTTAATCATTTTATGTAATTAATAGTTTGATTTAAAAATATAATATATAATAATAAGTATAATTAAATTATGTATTATTAATTATTGATTTTAATCATTTTATTATAATAATAAGTATAATTAAATTGTTTATAATAAGTATAATAAATTCTTTAAAAAAAAAATAACAAATATTACACATACATCCCCATTGGCATTTAAAAACAAGTGACCAAATTAAAAAAAATTGACATGACAATAATTAATTCATAGTTTAATTTCTTCTTTGGGTTCTATGAATTTATGCCCCCAATAATGTGGAAGGGATTTTTTTATATTTTTAAAATTATTGTTTTAGAGGAAAATAAGAAAATTCACAACCACTACCTAATCAACATGGTGGCTTTTGTTTAATTCCATATAAAGATTTCGGTTTTAGTATTGTCAAATTATATATAAAAGTTAAATTATATTATATTTTATATAATATAGTATTAAATATAAAACATAATATAATTAATATATAATATAAATTAATATAATATTATTTAAATTAATTCATTAAAATCAATTAGAAAAAAACAAAAAATCCCATTACCTATTTAATCCCCCTCCTCATAATAACATAAACAATTAATACCTCTTTCCCATCCCATTAAAAAATGGCCACCCCAGATCTTAACTAGTTATTAATAATTCTCTTTTTACCCAATGAGAGCTCAAGCATTTTTTTCTATTTGATTTTCTTTTATCTATTATCAATGTATACATATTTAAAAAATCAATTCTCTTCAATCTAATTGGTAGACAAATTTCACCTGATATAAGCGATTGCGCTTCCATTACTTCCATTAATAGGTAGATTAGTCTATAAATATTAAAAAATATTTTTTATTAAATGCATGTACCTATCTTACATGATTAAAATTAAAATTTATGTCCATATTTTTATATAGTAAAAAAATAGTTCACTCTTAAGTGAATAAATAACTCTATGTTCTCCCATTTATTCACTTTTCTATACAGACATATTAATATTTAATATTTAAATACATCTATCTAACTTATGCCACCTTTAAAATGATATATTTGCATCTAATAAATCTATAATAAATATAAATTTGATACACAATTTATTTCATTTATGAAAGTAAATTAAATTTATAAGTTGGTAGGTAATATGGTTGTAGAAATAAAATTTATAGGTATACTAGTCTATAAATATTAATAACTAATTTTCATTAAATACATCTACCTATCTTACCTTATTAAAAGAAAAATTTATATCCATATTTTTATAAAGTAAAAAAATAGTTTACTATTAAGTGAATAAATAACTATATGTTATTTTTCCATTTATTGACTTGTTATACATAGATGTTAATATTTTTAATATTTTATTTCATTTATAAAAGTAGAAATAATGACCTAATTAATACAAACACCTCCAAATTGATATATAGAAGTAATAGAATATTTTTTACCATGTTGAATATTGTAACAATTTTAAAACTATTCAAAACATTTACACCCACTATCCTAAAATGTACTTTAAGAAAAAAAATAGCAAACATTCCATACATATCCATATGTTGTACAAAATAGATATCAAATGCAAGGAAAAGAATCAACAATATGATGTTGTAGCAAACTCTTTACCCTTGGAGAAAGTAATCAACACCTAAACACTCTCCAAGCCTTTATATATAAGATTATCCACCCTAGCATTTTATTCATAGAATTTTGGCTCTAGGAAAACTACCAAGTGGTATTCAAAACCATTGATGGGTCCAATTGACACATGTTCATTGCTCAACATGCAAACATGAGTTATACATGAATTGTACTCATCTTGCAAATCCAAACGTCGAACTATGCAGGAGAAGCTCGACATTCACTCTAGCTTCTCCAAGATGGACTCATCCTTTTCAATACTCTTAAATTCAATAATTTTTGAGTCCTGAAGGGGACCATCTGCAAACAACATTAGAATGTTACCATGTTTAACTAGTGTGCCAACATTATAACTAAGACTTGCAAGATGCACAACACACTTAGTCCTAATATTACTGAGAATGGAATGCCTCAACCCAGAAAATCTACCTAGTACAAATTAAATAATAAAGATACTAAGATCTAATGGACATGATAAGCCTTACAACTCCAACTCAGGGTAATTGGCCTAAGAACTTATAGATGTTGTACTTAGTAACTTTTATATCTTTAGTGTCTTTTAGGGGACATGTATTTAATGCGATGTGATAAAATCGTTGTAACTGTTTTACCCTAGTGGGCTTTGGTTATTTAATTTTTTAGTCTATAAATTAGATCACGATATAATTTAGCATATAATGGTACAGTAGCAACATTGTGGATCTTGGTGAGCTTTGACTGGACACAACTCAAAATTGTTTTCCAATTGACTTGTGTGTTAAGTTGGAACTAAAGTTGAGGGTTCTTGTTTTTGTGCTAAGCATGGGGCTATATTGTTGCTTGGTTTGTACTTATGTTCTATGTCCATTAATTATTAGGTGTAATTCTATCACAGGCTTTGTCACCAAGTAGATGCACCTTCCACCAAGCAGGTACTTATCATTTGTGACATTGCTAAAATTTATCAAACACAACTAATTAAAACATAACAATTCTATTACTATTTGGCAGGAACTTCGCTGCCCTATAGCTCTTGTTTACTACAGGTGCGAAATAAATGAAAACAAAGTTATATTTATATTTATTATAATATACTATATTTTATATATTATAGTATTAAATATAAAACATGATATAATTAATATATAATATAAACTAATATAATATTATTTAAATTAATTCATTAAAATCAATTAAAAAGAAAAGAAAAGCCCATTACCTATTTAATCCCCTCCTCATAATAACATAAACAATTAATACCTCTTTCCCATCCCATAAAAAAAAACTATTTTATTTACTACAGATGCGAAATAAATGAAAATAAAATTATTATTATATTTATTATAATATATTATATTTTATATATTATAATATTAAATATAAAACATAATATAATTAATATATAATATAAATTAATATAATATTATTTAAATTAATTCATTAAAATCAATTAAAAAAAAAAAAAGCCCATCACCTATTTAATCCCCCTCCTCATAATAACATAAACAATTAATACCTCTGTCCCATCCCATAAAAAAGACTATTTTATTTACTACAGATGCGGAATAAATGAAAACAAAGTTAATCGCGGGCAAATTAAAGTGGTTGGAAATGAGCACGGAAAATATTACGAATCTCGAGAAAAAAAGTGCCGGGAAAAAATGACAGAGTTTTTAGTTTTTTATTAAGGGTTTTTAATTTTTTATTAAGAAGTAAAAAGAAATAAACGGCATTTATTACCAATTCGGTCACATACTGCGGCATCACCAATTGGACCTGTCGGGCATTTATTTTTTAGAAAAAGTGGCAGAAAACAGCGGAGCGAAAAATGATGAACGGCTGACATTCATTTAATGGTTGGCAGATTATATAAACCATTGATTATCTTTTTTAAGCTTTGTCTTTTCAAATAAGGATACGCGTAAAAAATAACTATAAGTGGTCGTACGACCAACAAATTTAGGAGTCCCGAATTAGGGAAAAACAAGGGTCATAGGGATCTATTGTGTCGGGAAAACAATTAAAGATATGGAAGTGACATGACGAATGGTATGATGGCGACACATTTATCACAGGGTACGGCCCACCTTCTCCATACCAACATGGCAGAAATGTTGGGTAGTTCTCTGAAAAAGACTCAAATAACTGTTAGTTCGCGACGGTGTTCACGTAGTCTAAGCTCGCTAGAGGCTGGAATGTACTCCCAGCTCTCTGAAATGAATCTACAGTTCACACTATCAGATTATTAAGTTCCTTAGTGAACAGGGCGAAAAAGGGTCATACAGGCAGCAAAAGACTATCAGTACATATTTAAAATCTGTGTTTGATAACATGTTTTCAAGCATCATATGCAGATAAATTTGGGTTTTTTTCTATTGAGAGAATGCAAGGAAAAAGAGATTTAATAATAAGTGGAGGTAATTTTCATGAAATATGTATCAATGTTTGATTCATAAAATTATACGGTTGAATTTTAAGAGCAATATCACAGTTTAATAATGTGATTATGATCCATTCAAACGTTCTTCTAATGCGTTAATAAAAATTTTCGCACATAGATAATGCTGTCTTCCTGGACGCACCCTATCATTAAAATGGAACCACGACTAAAAGATGTCCAGACATATTTGGTGTTGTTTAGAAAGACCGATCATTTTATAAATCGTTTAGTTGACATTATAGATGAATGAGGAGATGCCGAGCGCGAGAGAAAGGCGCTTTATAAACCTTTTTTTTTTCTTTTTATTTACGGCAGTTAATACAGAGATGGCAATAACAGTGATCGACGAGGGACGAAATGCTTTGACGGCTACGCCGTTTTAACGGAACCCGATTTGGTAAGTTGTGTCATGTCATGAATAAACCTGTTCAAATTGATAAAAGAAGAACCTCCCTGCGCAACCGCTTTAAATGCAGCATCCTTCAACTCCCTGCCTCTTTTTCTAAGCTCCTGCACTTGCGGATCCTCCATCAGTCTCCTCACGCCTTTCTCTATCTCCTCCATTTTAGCCACCAGATTTTCATCAATGTCCACGCCCTCCAAGTCCATGCCAATCTTCCACACGTCCTTGCAGAAGCGGCAGTCGAGAAACTGGTCAGCAAAAAAGGGCCATCCAAGCATGGGAATTCCCATGCTCATGCTCTCCAAACACGAGTTCCACCCGCTGTGCGTAAGAAACCCTCCTACGGAAGGGTGGGACAACACCTTCACCTGAGGCACCCATTTCACAATCAGTCCCCGATCCTTGGTCCTTTCTACAAAACCCTCCGGGAGAGTGGCAGGCTTGCCTCCCGCAATATCCATACGCAGAACCCACAGAAAGGGGTGCTCACTCTTCTCTAATCCCATTGCCAACTCTTCCAGCTGTTCGTTTGATTTGACGGCGATGCTGCCGAAGGAAACATATATCACAGAAGCCGCCTGTTGGGCGTCGAGCCATTTTAGACAGCTCTTGTCCTGCTCGAACATACTCGCTTGCTCGTTCAAATCTTTTCCTTCCATGAAACTGGGAAGAAATACAGGACCTACTGCCAGAGAAGGACAGCCATTACAGGACAGTGCGCTTACCGTCTGAGGTGCTTCCAGCTCATCGAACGTGTTCACCAGTACATAGTCTGCCTTACTATGAATTTCGGACTGACGAAGACAATGCTGAAACAAAACGTCCGATGTGTCAGCAGCGCGATAGAAGGAAAGTAGATCGGTCGGCAACAAAGGCGGAAGATTACCAAGCAAACAAGTGATCACTTTGTCCGCCCTCTTCGAATCCTCAACTGCAATTATAAGCTTTCAGTTTTTACAGACATTTTGAACAATCAAAACATAATTGAATATCACTAGTGTAGCTTCTGTACCTTCGACAGGAATATGTCCAAGGGAGAGGAGAAGGTTGGCGTTGCACTGAGCAATAGAGGAGGCGGCGCACATTGTCCAGAAGATGACACGGGGCACTCCCAGCTTGTTGACCACTTCGTAATTGCAAGACATGAAATTTTCTGTTATAATGCAGGCAATGGGAGGAGTTCCCTCTGATAAGCCGCACCGCAAATGATACTCCAAGACGGGGCCGAGTTTTTCCACTGCGATAAGGTACTCGGCAAGATTGGCGAGGCGACCATGATCTGGCGGCAACCCATCTGGAATGACGAGAAACCTAAATGTGAAAGTAGAATCTCTGACAGCAACACCTCGTGACATGCACTTGTGACTCCACTCTGTGTTGACGAAGGTGATGAAAACTCCTCTTGAAGAGAGTAGCTGAGCCAAATTGATAAGAGGATTGATACTGCCTTGCGCAGGGTAAGGTACTATCACTGCGTGCAGGCCATTCATCTTCATCTTTCTAATTGCTTGAGATCAGTTGAGCCAGGCCTTCATATATATACACTTTTCAACAAGTATTAGGTGTGTGTAGTATTACGTGGTAATGTTGGGTTACAACATTAAGTTGAAATGGTGTACGTTACACAAAATCTTATAATTCATTCAATTATAACAATATATGATCAACACTAAATTTAAATTACCTTTTAACTTCATTTAATGCAGTACCCCTGCTTTAGGTGTAAGTTCAGTATCACAATAGTTCTTCGTTTAATGCAATAGCCCTGCTTTAGGGGTAAGTTCAATATCACAAATAGATCTTTTCAAAGTTATTTGCATGTAGTACGCTTTATACTGACATCTAGCATCAGATGTATGTCTATCTACCAAAGCAATCCATTATCAGCAACTTCAACTAACTCCCAATGGAAAGTGCCGTATCAGTTTTCAAGTTAGCGTTTATTGACTGTAAAATGAAAAATCCTTGGTATGCACTTTTGGTAAGTAAATGTGTTGTCAGAAACGAGCAACATATAACCACTGCTTCCCTGATAGGACCGTCAGATGACTTCACCACCAGTTCATGTCAGAAAGGGCATGGAGAAATGTGGATCATATGATAGGTAGAGTTACGTCAGAGGGCCAAGGGTTGTGCCAAAAAAAAAAAAGTATTTATTATTACCTATTTTTCAAATATAATATTAAAATAATAACAAATGTTTCAAAACATTATACCTAGGGTTGGTTGGGAGCACCCTACCCTCCCTATGGTATTTGCCTCTATACTCTCTAGTATATTGGTTTTTTTCTAGATTACAACTTCAGGCTGGTGTAATTTTAGTTTGTCTTGGAATATCTTGATCTTTTCAAGATAGTCAAGTAAGGGTTGGTGTGATTTGTCTTTGTCTTTGGGGATTACTAATAATATTTAGTATATCTAATAACGAACGAATGTATAATTAAATTCCATGGATGGATATAGTAAATCTTATATATGAAAACAGAAAAATAATATCATTCAATAAAAAATTAGAGATTTGGCAATTATCATAATTAAAATCTTATAAGCATATATGAAAAACTACAACATACATTTGTAATATAAAATTTCTTATCTTGACATTTAACTTGAGAATATAAACTAATTAACTTTTTGTTAAATAGAAAATTTACTATTCCTATTATAAGAAGGAAACTATAATAATCAATAGTTACTTAGTTAAATTTCAGCTTGATTTTTTTTATTTGTGAATTACTAATTTAATATATAGACCATTTAAGATCAAAGTTTACACTATGCAATTCATTGTATACTTTATGTTGTTATCTAGATAAACCTAAAGAAGTAATTTTTTATTGGCAAATACACCCAATACACAATCAAGGATTAGTAAACAAATGACTCTTAAAAGAAGATACTGAAATATATTCAAGTTCTTTAGGTTTCTAGTTATTAGCTTTTTCAAATGCCTTGAGGAAGATGAAATTTTGTATTAATAAGGGGTGTTGTGAAATCTTTTTAAATTTTTTGTGGGTCAAGCTAAACTTAGTTTGAAGGATAGTTGCAAAGTTACAATTTACATATTAGATGAACAACGAATTTGTTACACAAATATTAAACACTTGTAGAAAAATACAATATATTATATTCTAACTATTAATCAAAGAAAACATAAAAGATTAGAGTTAAATAAATAGAGCTTGGGGCTCCAAGAAGGAACATTGTGCTATAAGATAAACACATTATCAATTAGAAAATATATTTCCAAATTTGTAGTTCCACAATTGAAAGGGGAACTAGTGTTATCTTCATGGGAAAATAGTATTACAAGGGATAAACAACATCATACAAAATTTAATTGCATGGTAAGAGGGATTAAAAACCTTAAAATAACTAGAGTTTTAAAAAATAATTAATAATAAATGAGCGTTCATTACATCTATAATATAGGGAAAACCCTTGAAATAATAGGGCTCCAATACACTTCTTAAAAACCAAATGTTCTATAACTAAACTAGTTCTATCTCTATGCTATCATCTATTCTATTTGTTATTCTAATGAATGTAATTTTTCTTAGTTACATTTCCTTCAATGGAAGAAATATATAGATCAATTAAAGAAAATTATATAATAAGATTAAGAAAATCATTTTAAAACCATGTGTCTTGCTAAGATTTTAGAGCCATGAACCAAGTTCAGATACAAATATACTCAAATTGTACTTTGAAATCTATAATATAATAAGATTGGACAATTCAAATTCACTAATGAAGAGGTACTTGTTAAGCATGGTAGTTTGAAAAAGAGTATTGAGTCAGACAATAACATGCCTTTTTCCCACATTGGAGATCTATTAGAAATCATGAGCCATGCTTGCTTTAAATTTCTTATTAACTAAAACACCCATTTATGTATGTTTTGAAAAAATCCACTAATGAATTCTACATAAATGATTATCAAATAGTCAAAAACATGGAATTAGAGTTTAAATATGAATTAAAATATGTTTTAAAAAGAATGAAAATTCTTTAAAAAACCCATAAGTTAAGTCTCAATAGGGTTCACACATGCCAAAAGATGATATTGTATACAAGGTAGGTTCAACAAGGGCTTGGGTAGGTGAAATCATCATTTATATTGCCTTTGACATCCATATGGATGATATTTGTGTAGTTTAATGCTCAAAGGAACATGTAGCATGTTGAGATTTGTCAATGTAAATAAGATTGGTAAAAGGTGGGAGTATAAGAAATTTAATACCTCAAGTACTCAAGGATTCAAGGATGAAAATATATTCATCTTGAGGGATACAAGGAGATAGCCATGGAAAAGTATGAAGATTCACTTGGTAGCCTAATTTGAAGGAGGTTTTGGCTTTATGAAATCTGTTATAAATCTACCTTGAGAGCAAAGGGAATTTCCATTTTCTGTATGTTGATGAGGATTATCGATTGAAGTTATTTCAAGGTGTTAAAGGGAGAAAATTTAGTATAAGGAAAACTAGCTTGCAAATATTTGAAAGTGTAAATGTGGGATTCAAGGATGAAATTTAGAATACTTGATGCTAGAAGAAATAAGGATTAGGGTCCTTGTAGATTTGATGCACAAAGAATATGGGATTAAGACTAAGTCATAGTTCTAAGGGTATACATAATTTTTTTGAAGAATTGAACATGAATGTAGGAAATATAATGATGTTGGATACCAAGGGTTAGATAAATCACTTAGTAAATATATATTTATATGCATTACTAAATGGATTGGCCTAAATGTAAAGAAGGAATTGGGCATTGAGAAAAAGGATGATAGAGAAAAATACCAAAGGTTGAAAATATTATGGAAAAAATAGAGTTGGGGCTTGGGGAATGGTAACATCTCATGATATAGTAATCAATTAGGGAAAAAACTAAAAATTTGAGAGATAAAAAGGACTTAAAGGAAGCCTTATAACTTAGGGAATTAGTAATTTGAGGAAAAAACATAATAGCTGACACATAAGGGAAAGAAAGGCACAACTCCTAGCATATAATTTGACCTTGGTTATTCTCATTGAAGGAAATATTTAATTGAAAATTAATAATTGGCCAAGTTTGAACAAAGAAATAAAGAAGACAAAGACACAAAAGGGGTTCCCTAATTTTATATAAAACAAGGGATGTTGTTGTGGGGTATAAAAATATGGTGACTCTACTATAGAATAATCCTTCTTATTCTAGAATAAGTGAATTTACTTAAAACCCCAAAAAGTAACACTTGGTATAATAATTTTTTGTAGGAAAGTGATGCAAGAGCATCGTGCACCACCTTGCCATTGGTTGGTGTTGCTCCCTCATTGGTAGGAGTTTGGCTTATCAGTAGGAGGTTTCTACCGATTCCAGCAATAGAACAATGGTGTTGGCTGATTGAAGGTCATCGATGTGATGGGGTGTCATTGGAAAAACCATGTTCTAGTTCCTAGTGATGGAATGATCATGTTAGTAGAATGGGGTCCATTGATGAGAGATTTGTATTTCGATAGGACAATAGTCTTTGTCCCAGTGATAGGGCGATATCGACATGATTGGAGTGTTTTGGTGTGACATTGGAGCAAGTCCCTCCGATGGGATGACAAGCGATGGAATGACATTTCATTAAAGTCTCATCGGTGAGACTTGGGTGTTTCGGTAGGAGATGTTTGGAGGTCTCTTTGATAAGGTGATAGATGGGAACGAATATGACAAAGATGGAATTCAACAATGTGTATGAACAACTAGAAAATGGTGATAAGATGAATTGTAATTCACATTCTTGTTGTGAATTATAAATGGTGATGAGGATAGTGATCAACAATGATACTATGGTGGATGAAGAATGTGGTCACAACACTTGGCGAGGTGAGATTCGATGCCATTCCGCATCATTGTTGTGGAATACATGTTCACTAGTCGATGATTGGAAGCTATTGATAGCAAGGTAATTGCATGGTGATACTATGACACAAGAGTGAAGAACGAATAGGTTGACATGTAAGAAGAAAATAGTAAATAAAAATAGTGAGCTAGCTAGAGGAAGGAAGAGAAAGAAAAGTTGAAGAACCATCCTAGAGAGAGCTAGAAGAAGCAAGACAAGATAGCCTGTAAAGAGAGGCAGAAGCTAAAATGAACCATCTCAGGAATAGTGTATGAGCAGAGGTGAAGTAACCTAGAGATCTTGAGGGGAAGAGCTTCTGAGAGTAGAGCGTGATGTGAAGTGGAGTAGGGGGTTTCCTTGTAGATGTGAATTTTTGAAAATAATCCTGTAATCTATTTTGAATGAATAAAAGAGAGTTGTTGACATGTATTGTGTCAATATATGTGTGTGTGTGGTCTGAGTTGGCTGTGTGATTGGATATCTTGATAAGGCCCTTTGGTCTTGATTGTGTCAAGTGGTATCAAAGCCAGGTCATCCTAAGTCTGTAATAGAGTGTTGAACATGAGGCAATTGTAGCAGGGCCAGTGAGTGTGGGTTGCAGCCAGAAGACATATGGGTGATGAGCTAAGAAGAGTTGTGGAAAGGAATGTTTGTTGCAGGCATGAAAGAGGGTCTATAACTACTATCCTCTAGCAAAGATAAAGTTGGGTAGAAGGTGTAGAGTTCCTCCACTAAGAGAAGGTGGGTAGAGGAAGCATCTTCCAAAATCTTTGTTGGGTAGAGGATAGTTGCATGAGTGAGGTATTGTGACATGAAGTTCCTGTAACTGTAGAGGATTTGAGTTCTAGAAGATATTGTTGTACGTGAGAAGAGACTTGCAACTATAGAGGGATTGAATCCTAAATAGATTGTTGTAGGAATGACTTGTGACTATAGAGGGTGAATACCCTAATAGAGAGGGATAAATCGTTGCAAGGACTTGTAACTATGGAAGGACTTGTGAGTTCTTGAGGATGTCTTCAAATAAGAGGACAAGATGGGTCATGAGGAGACCAATGATAATCCCATTTTGGGAAGAGTATTGGGATAAGGTGAGAGGAAATAAGTTCATTGTAGAGTTGAAAGAGATTGAAGTGAAATTAGATTCCCTTGAGGAAATCTTGGGAATGAAGGAACATGTTATAGAAGATGAAGAGAAAGTGTCCATCAAGGAGGCACCCATGGAGACAACTTGGTCTCTTGATTTATTTTCTAATGATATGTTTTAGAATGTGAATGTAGGTATGCAGAATAAGGAGAACAAGACCTTGAAGATGACAAGAGAAAGCAATATCAAGGTTGCAGTAGAGAGATCAATTGTGGAACATCCTTTGAACAAGGAAAATGAGGAATTTATGGTAGTAGAATGCCAAAGAAAGATCAAGTAGTAGGGGTACATGACAAGGTACCTAAGTATGAAGATGATTTGAAAACAGAGTCTAGAAAAAGAGTAACAATTAAGGGATGACTATCCACCAATGTGAGAAATAAAGTATCGATGGTGAAGCATGTAGCAATAGAAAATTATGATGTTATAGGGCATGAAGATGTGGTGATGGATTTGAAGAATCCTAAATTTGATGATTAGATTGGTGAAGACAAGGATGTCAGTTTATTAACAAAGGAAATAAGGAGAATCGATGAATTGTTGACAGCTAAATATGACAAGTTGAGAAGAAGGAATTTTTTGTTCCCAAGAGAAGATGGTGATGAAGAATCTTTAGAGGCTCATGATTTTTATAACCCTTTCTGTAATGTTGCACGTTTGCAAGAAATAGAGAGGTGGTAGCAGGATGTCAAGTCTGTGGCATTGAAGAAGAAATCCTCATACAAGAGGATAAGAAGGGAAAAGGAAGAGAGGAGTTTGTAGTGGAGTTATGTATTTTTGAAGGCATAAAGGAAAAGAGGTTGCAAGTTGCAGCTAAGACATACCTTGTTAAAGGCATGAAAAGGGATAACATAACAAAAAATTTAGCAATAGAGAGTCCTTTGGAGGACATATTGATGAATGCAAAATGTGTTGATGAAGGAGTTGCAGATATGGTTGAAGAAGTGGAAAGAGCAGAAATAAATTGTCCCTTGGAGGACATGTTGATGAAGGTGGATGGTGATGGAGAAAGCATAGTGACAGTGAGGCTTGTAGAAATCCTTGTACAAAAGGATAAGACAGAGAAGAGTCAAGTGGAAGGAGTATGTCTTTTAGAAGGCATACAAAAAGAGGAGTACAATGTTCTACCCAAGGGTGATGTTGAACATGTGGAGCTAGCGTTAGTAGAGTAGGATGTAATGCATGGGTTACTTGAAGATGATAAAATTGATGGTTGTGATTTTCTAGCATTCCACAATGCAGATTGGTGGGGATTTGGAGTTAATAAAGAGAATTGGAAGAGGAAGTATTCACAAAAAGAGAGAAGCCGACAAATGCAAATAAAAAAACATCAAATGAAACAATGCAAGTATGGCAATGCAAAATCAAGGAGGCTGAACAAATGGAAAGTGAGGAAAAAGAAATAAAAACTAAAGGATGGCATAATAGATGCTATGCATAGGAGAACATGATTCTTAATCACCTAGGGAGTCTAATGTAGGAGCATTGTGCTCCATCTTTGTGCTTTGATCAGTGTTGCTCCCTCATCAGTAGGACTTTCGCTGATCAATAGGAGGTTTCTACCCATTCTAGCCATATAATGATGGTGTTGGAAAATTGAAGGTCATCGATGTGATAGGGTGTCATTAGAAGGACCATGTTCTAGGTCCCAGCGATGGAATGATTGTGTTGGTAGAATGGGGTTCATCGATCCAAGAGATTTGGATTTTGACGGGACATTAGTCTTTGTCCCAGTGATAGGGCGATATCAGCGTGACTGGAGTGTTTCAGTGTGACATTGGAGCAAGTCCCCCTAATGGGCCAACAAGCGAGGGAATGACATTTTGTTAAAGTATCATCAGTGAGACTTGGGTGTTTTGGTGGGAGATGTTTGGAGGTCTCTTCAACAAGGCGATGCATGGGAACAAATACAACAAAGAAGATGACCATGGTGGGACCGACAGGGAAGTGACAGAGATGGAATTCAATGATGTGTATGAACAATTGGAAAATGGTGATAGGATGATTGGTAATTCACATAATTGTTGCAAATTATAAATGGTGACGAGGATAGTGATCGATGATGATATAGCAGTTGATGACGAATGTGGTCACAACACTTGTCGAGGAGATATTTGATGCCATTCCATATTGTTGTTGTGGAATACATGTTCATTGGTCGATGATTGGAAGCTACTGATAGCAAGGTAACTGCATGATGATCTACAAAATAGGAGTGAAGAATGACTAGGTTGACACGTAGGAAGAAAATAGTATATAACAATAGTGAGCTAGCTAGAGGAAGGAAAAGCAAGAAAAGTTGAAGAATTGTCTCAATGGTTAATAAGAGAGAGCTCAAAGAAAAAAGTGAGGCAAGGTACAACCTACACAAAGAGAGGAAGAAGCTCAAATGAACCATCTCAGGAATGGTGCATGAGCAGAGATTAAGTAACCTAGAGAACTTGAGGGGAAGAGCTTCATAGAGTAGAGCGTGATGTGAAGTGGAGAAGGGGATTGCCCTGTAGATGAGAATTTTTGAATGTAATCCTATAATCTATTCTGAATGAATAAAAGAGAGTTTTTGAACTATGTTGTGTCAATATGTGTGTGTGTGTGTGGTTTGATTTAGCTATGTGATTGGATAGCCTGATAAGGCCCTCCAGTCTCAACTACATTAGAAATTTTATGGGTGGGATTCAGCGTCATAGATTAAGAAATAATGAGAGAAAATTATAACAATCATGGGTACTTTTGAGTTCATTTTTCCCTCTTAAAGTTGAGAATAATAGATATTATAACTTGGCATTATACTAGTTCACCTACAATAAAACATAGTTCAATGGAGTATAAGTATGAATACTAATAGACATTGTACAATGTGGCTAAACATTGCTCTACTACCATCTAGATGTTTACACCTATTAGAGATATTTGTAGTTTAGTGAAGGTCTATATATAGTTAGAACACTAATGGGAAGGGCGAGAAGTATGCTTAGTAGTGTTGTTTTATAACAAAGTTTTTGGGCTGAGGTTGTAGCTACAACATGTTACTTAAGTAATAGATCTCCCACTTCGACGCTCATGGATAAAACACACATGGAAGCATGGTATGGTAAAAATCCATCTTTGAGACACATTAGAGTCTTTGGTTGTGAGGCGTATGCTTATGTACCCAGTGAGAAAAAATCTAAATAGGAGAACAAGGTTGTAAAATGTATCTTCATCAGTTATGGAATTGGTGTGAAGGGGTAAAAGCTTTGGAATCCAATTACAAATAAGTTATTGTATAGCAGAAGTGTGATCTTTTGTGAGTTGAAACCTTCTATAGTTGATCTATAGCCAAAGGTAAAAGAAGTTGAAAAGAAGGACCTATAGTTGAATTTCTTGTTACTCTAGATAGCGAAGAACTACGTACTCCTGGTGGACCTGTTAGTGAAGAGAGATCAAGAAGCTTTGAAAGTTATAAACAAGATGATGATCTTTAGCCTTAGCCTATGAGGAGGTCTATGCGTACTAAGCGACAACCCAAAAGGTTTGGTTATTCTATGCTAGATTCCAATTGTGCATATGCTTTGATTGCTAAAACTAATGAGCCTAGGACTATTTGAGAGGCTATGGGTATTTCTGGTGCATATTCCTAGTTAGAAGCCATTAATAAAGAAATGGCATCATTGAAGAAAAATGATACATGGGATCTGGTGCCTTTGATTAAAGATCAAAATCCTGTTGGATGCAAATGGGTGGTTAAAAATAAAATCAGTCTAGATGGCAATGTTGAGAAGCATAAAGCAAGGTTGGTCACAAAAGGATATTCCCAAGTGGAGGGGATTGACTATGGAGAAATATTTTCTCCTGTAGCAAAGCTAACATCCATTTGATTCTTGTTATCTCTTGCAGTAGCGTATGATTTAGATATCGAGAATATGGATATGAAGACAAAGTTTCTTCATGGTGATTTAAATGAAGAAATTTGTATGTCCTAGCTAGAGCACTTCATTGAGAAAGGTAAGGAAAATATGGTTTGCAAGTTAAAGAAATCTTTGTATGGTTTGAAGCAGTCGCCTAGAATGTGGTACCAGATTAATTTGATACTTTTGTGTTGTCATTTGGGTTTGTGAGATCAAATTCAGATCATTATGTATCCTTTAAAACTAAAAATGGTCATCTACTTATTATTTCCTTGTCTGTTGATGACATGTTGTTCATTGGGAATAGTAAGGGAATGATTTATGAATTTAAATCTCAGTTGTTAGCATAGTTTGAAATGAAATATTTAGGTGCAACAAGGTATATTCTGGGGATGTAAATCAAAATAGATAGAGGAAATAGAAAACTTTAGCTCAGTTAGAGAAAGTATATTAATGTTGTTCTAGAGAGATTTAATATGACAGATTGCAAGCAGTTAGTAGTTCCAATGTTGTAGGAAATGAAACTTTCTATTGAAGATTGTCCAAAATCTCCTACTAAGATGGAGGACATGACCAAGGTGCCTTATGTGAGTGTAGTTGGTAGTTTAATCTATACAATGTTTTGTACTAGGCCAAACATTGCCCAAGCAGTGGGAGTACTTAGTTGGTTTATGGCTAATCCAGGAAGGCTGCATTGCAATGCCTTGAAAAGAGTTTACAAGTATTTGAAGGGTACTTTCGAGTATACTTTATGTTATCATGGTTAGTCTAGGTATGTGCAGGATCATGATGGGCCCAAAAGTCGTGATATGATGGGTTTTTGTAGGGTATGTGGTTGACGACTTTTTTTTACCCAAAATTGATGAAATGAAAAGGGTTTTTAAAGGAGATTATCAGATTTCCACCAATATATATTATTCTTTACTTTGAATTTAATAAATAATTATTATTTATTTTCTATTTGAATTACAACTAAAGTCCAAGTGATTGATAGGCTGATTGGAAAACATCTATAGCTTTCAAACAGTATCACATTTTTTCTATCCAAAACATGTGTCACATTCTATACTTCACGTACTATAGGATTTAAAAAAAAGGAATGAATTTCATGAAGTTTTGACCAAGTTAAGGTGGTTAGACATACAAGTTTTTTTATTTTTTAAAAGTTGTAATAAAAAAATCATAATTAATTATTTACTTGGAAAAAAATTACAAAAAAATATGCATCACATCGGGACATGAGTCCTCTACTTATATCTAAAATATTATAAGAAAATATTATCATTTTATTGTGGTTAGGGTGGTCAAATAAACACCTACTTATTTTTTCCCTGAAATTTAAGTACTATTGTATTGAAATTTCAAATTTTCACCAAATAGATTTTATTTATTTTTAAATAAACCTAGTAGTTTAGAAACTACATTCAATTTTATACAAATTATATTCTTACATATTTTTGAAATAATATAGATAACTTATTCAAATTTTTATGTCAAGTTGCCTAACTTTGATTTTTTTGAATTTTTTGCCACTTAAGGGCCTGTTTTTTCCATGATAATCCTACACATACCCCTCTACTGGATCTTAGAGATTAGTAAGCATTTGTGGATATGTGGATTCTGATTGGGAAGAGGAAATTGACAATAGAAGATCCACCAATGGATATATAGTCATTTTGTTTGGTGGTGTAGTTAGCTAGATGAGGAAGCGGCTGGCTATAGTCACTTTATTCACTACTGAGGCAGAGTACATGGAAACAACTCACACTTGCAAGGAAGTTGTTTAGCTTAGAAATTTGTGTTATGAAATTAGTTTTGATGTAGGGAAAATTATAATTTCTTGTGATACTCAGAGTGCTATCTATTTGGAGAAAAATCCAACTTTCCATGCTAGGATAAAACATATTGACATGTAGATCCACTTTGTTCATGATATGGTAGAGGATGGAAAGGTCATTTTGGAAAAGTTTGATACTTTGGCGAATGTTGTTGTTGAATTAATGAAACCTGTGAGCACAAATAAGTTCAAATGGTGTTCCAGTTCAATGGGCCTTGGGGCCTATGATCTTCAGTGACTTCGAGCATTAGAACACCAGTAATTTATTTTTCAAGTGGGAGAATTCTGAGAAACTAATGCCTCAAACTTTTCACATTCAAGTCTAAACTTCATCGGGTTGACAGTGTAATTTTAGTGGGACCTCGAATCTTATCTCATTGAAGTCTTGATGGAACATTTGACTGACTGCTAAGTAAGTTTTGCACTTACATTGGTGGTAGAGCTCCATCAATGTGACATTGGAAGTCAGTGTGACATAGAAACCAACCTCACCAAAATCCTCATAAGGGAGATAGAAGTAAATATATGCGGTCTCTTCATCAATGGGACATTGCTTCTTCACTGGGACTTAGATCTTAGTCCCCTCGATGTGCCAATGGAGAGGAACCATAGTGTGTCAGGACTGAGTTATGTGGAAGATGACATGGATGATGATGGAATTGACGTGTATGACACGTAGATGGTGGGACCTCCTGAGTGATATTACAAGCTTCATCGATGAAACATCCTTATGTCAAAGGGAGTCACTTCAAGGTCTCATTGATACTCCAATGGTAAGTGGTTGGAAAAGCATAGAGTTGTAAACTTGTTTCTTGAGGTGATACTCAAAGTTTGGTAAGAGACTATTTGTTGTCTCTTTGAAGTTCTAACAGGAGTATGCAATTATAGTTACATTTATTTGTGTTTGTTCGGTTCTTGTTGGAAGTTCTAATGTCCATGTTCTTAGAACGATTGGGAATTGGATGAATGTTGTAATGAATATTGTAATAGTGTGTGTAACATTGATTTGTTTAGTTGAACAATGTGTGATGTTGATCAGAGAAATGTTATGCTACTAGAATCGATACTATGAGAATTAACACCTGAAAGCATAGCTCTACACTTTGTATGTAAGTGATGTTTTTACTGTAATACAAAGAGATCTTTTTCTTGGTGTGGGTTTTTTCCCGTAAGGGTTTTCCCATGTAAAATTTGGTGTTCAATTCTGTGTGATGTTTTAATTATCTATTATGTTTTCTCATGAATGTGCTTCTTAAATGAACTGTAATTGCAAGTCGAATGATCTATCTATATCTCTTTCTTGAGAATTGGAATTAGGAAGGCGTATTCTACAAATTTCCTTTCCTAAAACATATGAGTCCTAGTTCAAATCAAAATTAATAATTTCAAGATTGTAGACCTTGTTTCAGGAATCTCTAGACTTCTAGGTACTTCTTTGTTTATCCAAAATTTATTATTCTAATTTTAAGTTTCATTTCCAAGGTTACATAGCTATATTTGCATATTACTTGTGTTTCCTTCTTTCTAAGCATTTTCTTATGGTGAACCCACTTTTAATCACACCCAAGGAGACCTTGTAGCAATCTATTATCCTAATTTGATCATTAGATTGAGATCTCTAGGGTTTCCTTGAATTAACTAAGGGTGAAATAGAAGGACCCCCCCTTAAGTGTGTTCCATCTCCTAAAAGGTAGAGCACCCTATTCCCTTTGGTTCAAGACCAAATAATTTTATGTTGATTATGATTTCTAGTGGAATATTTAATAATAATATTTTAGGATTTTATTGAAAATCAGATAGAGATTTTATTAAAGTAATATATAGGTAAAATGTAAATGTATATTCTAACTTGTATTCATTGATCAATTACAATGTTATGAATAAATATATATCTATATAATCCCCCTAGAAAATATAATTTATATTTAATTTTTAGTTCGTTTTAACAAAGTTTTAATGAAACAAGTGTTGCAAGAAAGGAAAGATTGAAGGTGTTGTCATAGATTTCAACCGGTCAATTGGTTATCTACTAGTTGTTATTGGTTGTATGTGACGAGGATATTGAGAAAATTGTAATGAAGATATGTTATAGGTGTTCAATGGTTGCTTTGTGTTTTGGTCCAGATGTTCTCCTATGGTTGTACAGTTTAGACATGTTCATGGTTCTTAGAAGATGCTATATCTATATTTTTGGTTGTTGATTTGTTGTACAGTGCAAGTTGTGTTCACCAGTTGTGAACTATGGTTTTTTGTGTTTTTGGCTGAGGTCCAAGAGAAATGTTGTTGGTATGGATTTCTCTTTGATGAATTCTTATGAATTGTGGTTCTAAAGTTGAGTTTCCTTGATTGTATTGAAGATAATTTGGTATTTGGAAGATTCGTGCTTAATGGTGTAGTGTAGAAAAAAGTATCTCTTGCTTGATATGGGAATAATTAATGATAAATTGGACCTAATGTCACCTTGATCTAGTGTTGTGAGGTGTTTTACACATCCACGTTAGGTCTTGGGCCCTTGTAAACTGAATAAAATGCATATCTTGTAAAGGTGTTGTAAAGCATTGTATAAGACTTTCACACTTTTCTAGATTTTTATTGAGCATTTAAGTCTAATGGACCTATCTTTCCCTTAAATTAATATTGTAAAATGTATTTAATTAAATTCTCACATTAATCTAGAAGGCTTGTAAATTAAACTTAATTTTAATCTAGTGGTGTAATGTGTTTTACACATTCACATTGGATGTTGTGCCCTTCTAGGCTATGTGGACCTTATTTTAATGTTGTATAGTGTATTTAATCATACTTTCACATTGGAATTTGTGTCCCTAGCCCTAATCACCCTTTATACCATCATTAATAGGCCCCTATAACCCCATATTGTGCATCTTCAGGCTTATTTTGATCAAAGACCTCGCAAAATCAACACATAAGCCTTATTTCTACAGCCCCTGACATCTCAGCTAGAAAAATGGCCCCTATGGGACCCATTCACCACTTTGGGTAAATGAGTCCCATCTAGGCAGGACCCATTCACCCAAAATGGTGAATGAGTCCCATTTGAGCTATTTTTAGAGTTTGAGCGAGAAAAAATAGGTTTTAAGTTTAATTTTCTTCAATGTCGGCCTTGATGATTAAATTAACAAGCATTTGAGTGGGTTTCCTATATAAATAATCCTTCAAACCCTCATTTCATCCAAGTATCATAATGCATTCATATTGTCAAGTCAAGCAAGCTAGGGTTAGGTCATCAAGATAGCTTTCAAGATCACTTCTAAGACATTCTTGAGGGTAGATTCTTCATCCATTGTTGCAAAAATTCAAGATCCAGCATCATCGAAAGGTTTTAATTCCATTATTTCATGTTCATGCTTCATCTTATTTCTTTATTTGGTTCAATTACCTAAATGGGGTTTGACCAAGGCAAATCCCTATTCCCTAACATTCAACATTTCTCTCTTTCTTCATGTGGTTACAGATCTAGGTACTTTGAAGGATTGGAGATGATTGAAAAAAATGTTGCAAAATTTTTGAAGTCATATCCCTATTGTCAAGGTCAAAATCTTCACAAAAAGTCACTTATAGTGCCAAAAATTAAGGTTTCGGATCCGGGCACCTAGAGGTACAAATTGAGTAGACTGAGAGCTACAAATTCCACTTTCAGGATTTTAGACAATTCAAAGTGGACTCATTCACCATTTGTGGTGAATGAGTCCCACTATACCTATTTATAAGAAGATTCAGATACCCATTTTCCTAAAACATGCTCCAGTATAGTTTTCCAGACCGGGGACTAATTCTCCTAGAATGGCAAATGAGTCCCAGTAGGTCAAAATTTTAGGATTAGCAGCATTTCCATCCTTCATTCTGATGTCTACAAGTTTCCAGGTGCACACTTTCTATTTTACTTGCATTTCTATTCATCTTTGTAGGTCTTTTTGCATATCACATTGTGTTTTCAAACATCTCAAGCATTTTCCAAATTTACACTTGGTGGTGAACCCTCATTTGCTGATATAATTTCCCTAGAACCTTCCCTTTGACAGATTTAAATATCCTTTGCATTGAAATCTCAAGGGCTTATTCTTGAGCGAGTCATTAATATTTTTGGTACCTCTCTCCTTTTAGGTGCAAAAAACCCTAGAAGTGTAAGAGAGCCCACATTCCAAAAAATATTTGGTTCAAATGGTTCTATGTGTTTTACATTGGTTTGGTTGACCTTCTTTGAAATACTACTTTCAAGGTTGATGAAGCGTGTTGGATCTATTTGGGTCCATATGAAGTGTGTGTTTAGGTCACCCTTAGGGTAAGTGCACCAAGGTGGTTCCCAAAAAGGGGGCTTAAGTGGCCACTTTTTTTCTGAAATTAGGAAATATTGACCTTGGACATGAAATTGAGGATAGTTACACTTAAAATTTTGAGATGGAACAGAAAAAGGATCAAAGTGCTCCGAGTCTACTTTCTAAAATACTAATTTATTTTGAAAATGGTTGAGATTAAGGGGTTCAAAAGATGGAAGTACACAAATTGATGTTTTTTTTGTTAGAAAACATAACATAGCAACTCTTGTACGATCCTAGTATGGTGAACCTATTTTTATTATTTTGTAAATCACTATGGTCAGAAGTTAGCTAACAATATGTAGTTGATGCATGGTTTTTTGATAATTTTTTAATGAATATTTGATATTTTACTAATTTTCTAAGTGGAAACTTTTTGAAAAGAAAATTTTTGGCCATGCTACCCCTATAAATTTTGGAAAGTAATTGATTTTAAAAAAAAATAAAAAATTGTAGAATGGAGTCTAGTTTCTAAAAATTTAATTTACTTGAAAATTCGATGAATGATTAATCTATAATGAAAAAAATACCAAACATTGCTTTTTGGAAAAAAAGAGAGACACAAACAAAATAAATTATGGATGAATAGCTTAACATTGTTAGAAAGTGAAAAATGATTACATCGTTGGATAGCTAAGAGAGAACCTAACATTACCCAGGTGTTCAATTTTTTCGATATTGAACCACATGCAATCCTAATGGTGAGCACGAACCTGATTATGTGAAAAATTGTAGAATTTGCAAAAAACTGTCTTTGGTCATTGAGAATTCCCTCCAAGCCTTTGGGTTGGTATTCCAAGGAAAATACCAATCCCAAGGCTTGGGGATTCACAAAGTAAGATATAACGTGTGCATGTGTTATAACGCGCTCACGTTATATCTTAGTTTTGACATGGTTTTTGTGTTTGTGGGGAACAATGTCTAGTAAGACATAACACAAGCACGATATAACGCACTCACATTATCTCTTCCTTTATGTTAAATGCTACTCTATTGAGTGTATGTTGATATATTTGTATGTCATGCATTCATGTATATATGTATGCTTATATGTATGTATATATGCTTGTATTTATCAATGCATGCATATTGTATCTATTCCCATATGTATGTAAGATTGTATCTACACATGTATGTATCTATGATTGTATGTATATAGGATGCTATGTACATATGTATTATGCTTGTATGTATGTAAGTATGTATGTATTTATGTATGCCTTTAGAGGGAGGTAGAATTTTAAGAGAGAGAGAGAGTTGTAAAGGTAGGGTGGGAATGGGAGAGAGAGAGAGAGAGAGAGAGAGAGAGAGAGAGAGAAGTGAGAGTTTAAGAGAGAGGAGATTGGGAGAGAAGGGGTTGGAGTGATAGGGACTTAGCTAGGTAGGGTGGGAGGGATAGAGGGAGAGAGAGGGAGAGAGAGAGACGGTGAGAAAGAGAGTTATATAGGTAGGGTGCCAAAGGGAGAGACTTGAGAGTGTGAGGGGGGTGAGAGGGAGAGACTTGAGAAATAGGTAGTGAGAGGGAGTGGGAGAGAGAGGGAGTGTGAGTGAGTGACTTAAGAGAGGGAGAGGGTGTGGGAGGGAGTGATTTGAGAGAGGGAGGGAAAGAGGGGGTTGGAGTGAGAGGGACTTATCTAGGTAGGATGGGAGGGATAGATAGAGAGAGAGGGGAGAGAGAGAGCAGGTGGGAGGGAGAGACCTGAGAGAGAGGGGAGAGAGAGTTTGGAGAGAGAGAGGGGGTGGAAGTGAGAGTTTAAGAGAGAGGTAATTAGCTAGGTAGGGTGGGAGGGAGAGAGGGAAAGATGGGGGGAGAGAGAGAGAGTGAGAAAGAGAGAGTTATGTAGGTAGGGTGCCAAAGAGAGAGACTTGAGAGTGTGAGGGGGGTGAGAGGGAGAGACTTGAGAGATAGGTAGTGAGAGGGACTGTGAGAGAGAGGGAGTGGGAGAGAGAGGGTGTGTGAGTGAGAGTCCTAAGAGAGGGAGAGGCTATGAGAGGGAGAGAAAGAGGGGGCTAGAGTGAGAGGGACTTATCTAGGTAGGGTGGGAGGTATAGATAGAGAGAGGGGAGAGAGAGAGTTACCTAGGTAGGTTTCTAGAGGGAGAGACTTGAGAGAGAGAGGGGGTGGGAGGGAGAGACTTGAGAGAGAGAGAGAGAGAGGGAGAGGGGGTGGAAGTGAGAGTTTAAGAGAGAGGGAGTGGGAGAGAAGGGGTTGGAGTGAGAGGAAATTAGCTAGGTAGGGTGGGAGGGATAGAGAGAGAGAGGGTGGGAGAGAAATAATTTAGAGAAGGAGAGAGAGACGGGGGAGAGAGAGACGATGAGAAAGAGAGAGTTATGTAGGGGGTATGTGTAGGATCGTGATGGGCCAAAAAGTGGCAATATGATGAGTATGTGGCTGACGACTATTTTTTTATGCAAGATTGATGAAATGAAAAGGGTTTTTAAAGGAGATTCTTAGATTTCCACTGATATAAATTATGCTTTACTTTGAATTTAATAAGTAATTATTATTCATTTTCTATTCAAATTATGACTAAAGTCATGATTGATAGGCTGATTGAAAAACATCTATAGCTTTCAAACAATATCACATTTTTTGAATCCAAAACATGTGTCACATTCTATGATTTGTATACAATAGGATTGAAAAAGGAAAAATTAAATTTCATGAAGTTTTGACCAAGTTAAGGTGGTCAGACATATAGGTTTTTATATTTTTTTAAAATTTGTAATAAAAAATCATAATTAATTATTTACTTGGAAAAAATTACAAAAAAATATGCATCACATTGGGGCATGAGTCCTCTACTTATATCTAAAATCTTATAAAAAATATTATCATTTTATTGTGGTTAGGGTGGTCAGACAGACACGTACTTATTTTTTCCCTGAAATTTAAGTACCACTGCATTGAGATTTCAAATTTTCACCAAACAGATTTCTTGTTTTTTTAAACAAACCTAGTAGTTTAGAAACTACATTCAATTTTCTACAGATTCTATTCTTACATATTCTTGAAATAATATCTAGATAACTTATTCAAATTTTTATGTCAAGTTGTCAAACTCTGATTTTTCTAATTTTTTTGCCACTTAAGGGCCTTATTTTTCCATGATGATCCTGCACATACCCTAGGTAGGGTGCCAAAGGGAGAGACTTGAGAGATAGGTAGTGAGAGGGAGTGTGAGAGAGAGAGTGTGAGTGAGAGACCTAAGAGATGAGAGGGTGTGGGAGGGAGAACTAACAGAGGGAGAGAAAGAGGGGTGGAGGAGAGGGACTTATCTAGGTAGGGTGGGAGGGATAGAGAGAGAGAGAGGGGGGGGAGAGAGTTTTACCTAGGTAGGTTTCCAAAGGGAGAGACCTAAGAGAGAGAGGGGGTGGGAGGAAGAGACCTAATAGAGAGGGAGAGAGAGAGAGTCTTGAGATAGGGAGAGGGGTGGAAGTGAGAGTTTAAGAGAGAGAAAGTGGGAGAGGAGGGGTTAGAGGGAGAGGGACTTAGGTAGGTAGGGTGGGAGGGATAGAGAGAGGGAGAGAGAGAGAGAGGGGGTGGGATAGAGAGAATTGAGAGAGAGGGAGAGAGAGAGGGGGGGGAGAGAGAGAAAGAGAGAGTTATGAAGGTAGGGTTCCAAAGGGAGATACTTGAGAGTGTGAGAGAGAGGGAGTGGGAGAGAGATGGAGTGTGAGTGAGAGAACTAAGAGAGGGAGAGGGTGTGGGATGGAGTGACCTAAGAGAGGGAGAGAAAGAGGGGGGTGGAGTGAGAGGGACTTATCTAGGTAGGGTGGGAGGGATAGATAGAGAGAGAGTTACGTAGGTAGGTTTCCAGAGGGAGAGACCTGAGAGAGGGAGAGACAGAGAGTCTGGAGAGAGGGAGACAGGGTGGAAGTGGGAGTTTAAGAGAGAGGGGGTGGGAGAGAAGGGGTTGTTGGAGTGAGAGGGAATTGGATAGGTAGGGTTGGAGGGATAGAGGGAGGGAGAGAGGGAGGGGGGATGTGAGAGAGAGATAGGAGTGAGTAGGTGAGAGAGAGAGAGAGTTGAGAGAGGGAGAGGATTTAAGTGTTAAGGGTAGAGGGTAGAGGGTTAATGGTAGAGGGGAGAGAGATAGAAGTGAGTGAATAAGAGAGAGAGAGAGATAGAATTAAGGGTATAGGGTTGAGGACCTATAGGGTTGATGGTTTAGTGTATTGGGTAGAGGGTAGAGGGTTCAAGGGTTTAAGGTGTAATGGTTTTGGGTTGATGGTTTAGGATTGAGCATAGAGGGTTTAGGGTTGAGGGTTTAGGGTTGAGTGTTTAAGGTTTTAAAGGTTGAGGGTTTAGGGTTCATGGATTAGTGTTTAGGGATTAGGGTAGAGAGGGATGGATGGATGGATAGAGAGATGGAGGGAGAATTCAGATAGAGAGAAGGAAAGAAGAGGACGAAGGGAAAAAGATATATGAGGGTTGAGGATCTAATGTATAGGGTAGAGGGTTAAGAATTGAGGGTATAGGGTTGATGACCTATAGGGTTGAGGGATTAGGGTTGAGGGTACATATGGTTGAAGGATTGGGGTTGAGAGTCCTATGTATGGGGTGAGTGATTGAGAGAGATAATTGAGGGTATAAGGTTGATGGTTCAGGGTTTAGGGTTGAGGTTAGAGGGTAAGGGGTTTAAAGGTTTAGGGTGTAAGGGTTTAGGGATGATGGTTTAGGGTTGAGGGTAGAGGGTATAAGGGTTAAGGGTAGAGGGGAGAGGGGAGAGAGATAAGAGTGAGAGAGACACTTGAGAGAGGGAGAGGGGGTGGGAGGGAAAGAATTTAGAGAGAGAGAGAGGGAGGGAGTGAGAGAGAGATATAGGGTAGAGGATAGAGGGAAGGGTTAAGGGTAGAGGGTAGAGGGGAGAGAGATAGAAGGAGTGAGAGAGAGAGAGAGTTGAGAGAGGGAGAGGGGATAGGAGGGAGAGACTTGAGAGAGATATAGAGGGAGGGAGTGGGAGAGAGATAGATGGTAGATGATAGAGGGTATAAGGGTTAAGGGTAGAGGGTAGAGGGGAGAGAGATAGGAGTGAGAGAGTAAGTTCATAGAGGGATAGGGGATAGGAGGGAGAGAATTGAGAGAGAGAGGGTGCTGAAGAGAGATAGAGGGTAGATTATAGAGTGATTTGTTTTATAGGTCTATGCCAATTGTATTGAATGCATAACAATTACAATTTTAAATCCAAATTAATTCAATATAATTAAAACATGAACATAAATGAAAATAATGGAGATAACAAAGTGATGAAAATAAAATGAGAGAAAGAGAGTGAGAGAGATGCAAACAAAGTTGATAACAAAGTTTGTCGTAAAAATGACTACATCTTTGGGCCCCTCTCCAATGAGTGGACTGATCCGATTACTTATCCAGAAAATCAGTACATGTCAGCATAATCTCCCCTTGGTTTACAAAGAGATTTGACAAGCCCTCCTTCAAAGTGCACAAGAGAAACCTCCTGAATAGTATGGAAATCGAACAAAATTTCTCCAACGAATTTTCTTCTCCCATCACCACTTAGCCTTTCCATCCTATACTACCCCCTTTTATACCTCAAATTTACTCAAATTGGTTACTAACCAATTGATTTACATAATATTTCCTATCTTATTATCCCTTTACATTGTATTATTCCAGGCTTTTACAATCTTGGGAGATTAAGGACTAAAATTTTTTTACTTTAGAAAAGGATAAATATTAAAAATTAGGGGGTATTTGTTTAGATTTTAGAGGAAGTCAATTTCAACCTTTACCAAAACCAGTCGATGCCTAATATAAGCTTAAATTTGTTCGGTGGTTCAACGACCACTATTCATTTTAACCAGCCGAAGGACGCGGGTTCAAATCGTTGGTCATTGGTTTTTTTAAAACAAACTCCAAATAAACCAATGACAAAACAAATTGTCAAAAAAATATAGTTGGTGTGAAGGTTTAGTTAGATTGGTAGGAGGTTGGCATGGAAGGTGTGAGGTGGGGGGATCGAATCCCCCAAACAATTTTTTTAACAAACAACTGTTATGCCCACCCAAGGAGAAGTCAAAGAGCCACATGTCCACTAGGGAGAGATTCCATGCATTTGACAAAGGGAGCTCCACGTGTTGGCCTATGATAGGTCCACCTAGCTACTAACTCCCCTACCACACCATCTGTCCAATCACCAACAAAAGCCATGTGTTTGTAGCAGGAGGTGCCATGTCATAGCCACGTGGATGTACAAAAGTCCATGTCACTTGTATGGTCAACTATATGGATAGAAATGTATCAACTCAAGATTGGTCCACTTCATCATCTGTATCGTATGAACTGCCACATCAACATGCTAACATCAACATCTGTATGGTCAAAAGTCAACCTACTCTGTGCGAACTTTGACTTATTGTTACTTGTGCAAACGGTCTCCAATTCGTGAGAAATGAACGTTGTCAGAAATCGCTCAATGATCTCTTTGAGATGATGCAAACTTTGACCACTTTTAGTGACTTTGAAATTTTTTTATTTTTCTCTAACCTAAGCCCTAAGTTGACCAAGGTTTGACCGAGCATAACTCGAGCTCTATAGATTTTTTTTGACTCTATTCAAGTTGTGTTGGTGTCAGGATTTTGAGCCCTTCCTAGTGATGTTGATTCTGGAGACAAATGAGAAAATTTAATTTTTGATGAAGATCCTTTGGATCATAGAGGGTATAAGGGTAGAGGGGAAAGAGATAGAATTAGGGTTTAGGGTTGAGGGTGTAAGATTTAAGGGTAGATGGTAGAGGGGAGAGAGATAGGATTTAGTGAGTGATAAAGAGAGAGTTGAGAGAGGGAGAGGGGATAGGAGGGAGAGACTTGAGAGAGAGAGAAATAGAGAGGGAGGGAGTGGGAAAGAGATATAGGGTATAAGGGTTAAGGGTAGAGGGTTGAGGGGAGAGAGATAGGACTGAGTGAGAGAGAGAGAGTTGAGAGGAGAGGGGGTAGGAGGGAGAGAATTGAGAGAGAAAGAGAGGGAGTGAGTGGGAGAGAGATAAAGGGTAGAAGATAGAGGGTATAAGGGTTACAGGTAGAGGGTAGAGGGGAGAGAGATAGAATTAGGGTTTAGGGTTAAGGGTATAAGGGTTAAGGGTAGAGGGCGAAGAGATAGAATTAGGGTATAAGGGTAGAGGGGAGAGAGATAGAATTAGAGTAGAGGGTATATAAAAAGATAAAAGAAATCTATAGAAAACCTAACTTTCTCATAACGTGAGTGTGTTTTGAAGAAGTGGAGATATGACCATTTTTAGCAAGAAATAATGTGAGCACATTATTACGCGAGCATGTTTTGGCTTGCTCTAAAAATGGTAAAAAACTCAATATACCTGTGATCTCAAGGCCCACATTCTACATATTCTCTTGGTTTTGTGTGTGCTTTTTGATGATGTTGTGAAGTGTGCTTGCATGTTTTTCACATTCCACCACATTTTCATGAAATAGTAGAGTTTTCATGTTGAAAGGCATATAATATCAATTCAAGTATGAATTCTATTCAAAAGTGATATACAATTGAAGTTTGGAGGGGAACAAGGTTTTGAAAAAGTCAAATTGCTGAGGAGTTTGAAGAAAAAAGAAGCAAAGGCTACATAATTGGGTAGAACTCCTCCATTTGAAACTATGGTTTTTTATGTATGTGAAGTATTTACACATTTTCTTTCATTCTATTATGGCTTGCTTTAATTTTTTTTATTTTGCATATTTCATGTTGATAATTGTTTTTTTGTCATTATAACCTTTGGTTGTCAATGCACATTTTAAATTACACAATTCTATATAGTTGCCAATTACATTTTTAAACCACATCTCTTAGAGGCATTTTGTTATTTAAAATTTGACTTACCTTATGTATGCTTCCACATTTTGTATACACATATATATGACATAAGTTTTAAGGAAGTAAAATAAAACATCATTTCTCAATCCTTTATTAAGGATGTGCATACCACTCTCCAAAGCTTTCATTGTGTTATTTTGATAAATAGTTATACCAAGTAGCTAATTTCCTTGTTTATTCTACCAAATTTTACATAGATGTCTCTAAAAAATTGGAATATACTCCTCCCACATTGATAGATCTTTGAAACTATTTTGGTTTGCATCTCTATTTCTAAATTTACCTCATCACTAAACCTACCTCATCAATTATGTTTTGATATATTTTAAATGTTTCCTTGATTAGTCTACCTACAAGGGATTCTAACCCTTCTCTCCACTATTTCAAGACTCTTTATTCAAGGATAAGTTAGCAACATGGGGAAAGGTGCTGCCTATCTTGCAATCATGGCTCAAAATGGAAGCATGGACAAAAAAATTTGAATTGTTTGACAATGATGTTTTCATATAAATGTATGCCTCATAGAAATGGGGCCTCATATAATTATCTGAGGCATATGCTACCCCTACCTTGTAAACCCTACCACATTTTCAAGCTAGTAAGTGAGATAGCTTGTCAATTCTCAACTAGCCTACCAATGTCGTAGGGTTGAGAAGGTAGGGGCAGTGCATGCCTCATAGAAATGGGGTCTCTTGCTGCCAATGCGATATGGTTGAGAAGTTAGGGGCAGTGTATGCCTCATAGAAATGGGGTCTCATGGTGATATACATCACTGTGAGACCCCATTTCTATGAGGCATACACGACCCCTACCTTCTCAACCCTATCACATTGGCAAGCTAGTGGGTGAGCTAGCTTTCCAATGCTCCACTAGCTTTCCAAGGAATTTGAATTCACATGCCTTGTCCATGCTTCCATTTTGAGCCTATCTTGCAATCATGGCATGCCACATTACCACATTTCTTTAAGAAATTCCATTGAAAACCAATTCTTTCATTCTCTCATATTCATCCACCTTTGACTCATCATTCTCTTCACTGAGCTCTTGATACAAACACCAAAAATTGAGACCAAGGCATAAAACCTCTTATTGAATCCTCAAAACACCTTAAACATCATTAAAATACTAACTCAAACCAAGGAAATATTTCTAAAAATTTGATCTATATCTTCCCTAAACATTCACTCTCAACTGGTTCATAAGCTAGTAATAGTCATTAAGCACAAAAATAGGTAGGTGTGCAAACCTCCATTGATATAATGGTAGTGAGGTAATTCAAAAAAATAACACAATTTAAGATGTTTCAACCACTTTTGGAAACCTCAAACCCCTCTCAATGGAAATTTCCTTCTCAACTGCACTGCTTGCCTAGTAGGTGTGCAAATATCTCTTTTTGATCCTAACTCACAATCTATCTATCAAACCCTCAATCTATACACCATTTTGAGCACCCATTATTCCCATTCAAAACATATCACAAAATCACATATGGTCACTTTGGACTAACTCCTCCAAAATTAGGTTCCTACGTTGTCCTTGTTAGGGTAATTAAATTAATTATTACACTAGCATAAGTTAACTTAGGTCATACATCATTTAGTCCTAGGTTAGATTTTAATAAATCATTTAATAATGGGGTAATGTCCCGTTCCATGTTTGTAGGGATAAGATTCCTTCTAGAAGATGAGTTGTCCTTCTAGAACTTTTCTCAACATTTAATAATTTCCTAAATAGGGTTCACATGTTGTCACATGTTGTTAGATCATGACACATGACAACATCTCATGCATCTTAGGTTTTCTCTTTTGCCTATATAATCAGGCATTTTGTACATTTGTAATCAATCCAATCTCATAATGTAGATCAATATAGAATCTCCATTGTGCATGCCTAGTTGCAACACTTTCTGTGTGGTTGATTATCTTTCCTAGCAAAGGTCCTCCATTGAAGACTGTAGCTTCAAGGACCCTTTGCATCCATAATCTCAACAGTCCTCAAGGCCAATTAGGCCTATTTTACAAAGGAATTTCACTTTAAACTTTCTCTCAAGTACAAAACATCATTGGGTAGCACTAACCAGCCCACATAAACACCAAATCCATAGTTTTTAACTCACCCCAAACCCTCCAAGTTGCCTTTATATTAAACCCTTACTTTTGCTTGAATAAGAGAGGGTTTATTGAAAATGCACCTACCCAAACTTGGATCACTCAACTAACACCTCAAACAACATCTATTTGGTCCAAACAAGCTCAAAAGACCATAAAATTTTGCTGCTCCCAAGGTTTTCCCACTTTTCCTCTCTCAAACCACACAATTTCACTCAAAATATGCTCATTCCACACCTAGGGCATCATGCCAAAACACACCATTCACCTTCCCTACCTTTGAAAAGTTTCAAACACATCAATCTACACCTACTCACACCAAAACTATCATATTCTAGCCTTTACCAAAGCAAATTCTTCAGACTACCACTTCTAGCCATGCCTTTTAGGCCCAAAAATCAAAATTTCCACTAGGGTAGCATGGAGAAACTCCTCAAATGATCTACCCAATGCTAAAAACTTGCTCCTAAACCTAAACCTACACTATCAGTTCCCATTCCACTAAGCCAAAAAAGAAACAATAGGTGGAATGTGGCAATATATCATATTTTCACCTTCAAAACCCTCTAGTTTAGATAATCTGATCTGCAGTCAGTAATTTGACTATAATTTCTTTGTTTCTTGATGAAATTTGATCAATCCACCTAAAAATTGAAGCTATCTCTACTACCCAATAAATCCAAAGTGTTACAAAGGAAAAAAAAACTGTACGACCAAGAATGATGGCCCGGAACAACAAATTTCAGAGAAAATACAAAAAAGTTGATTGAAAACAATGATTATCTATTGATTTCTTCTTCAAAATTTCCAATCCCTATTTACAATAAGATACCAAAGTTATATTAACCATTTCCCTCCTAAAACCAACCACTAAAACTAACTTTCAACTCCCATGATGATTTTAAGTAATTTTAATAAAGCCTTGAATGACATATATTTCATTTATTTGAATGGATACATTTTTTAGGAACTAATATTCATCTAATTACCATGCTACAAGTAAAATTATCCACAATGCTGAAGAAATGAACAAGGAATAAACTAACATATGAAGAGTGTGAAATCTTCAAAGCAAAGGAGAGAGAATGGGTGGCAACATATCATGAAAAGAAGAAATTGGATACGATTGATGAAAACAAGCCAATTGAAGAGGAACCTCAACCATAAAAATAGATAACATATATTGGCAACACAAAGGGAACAAATGTGCAAGCATCGTGGTAGGACAGATTCAAATACTGTAGTTGGATACACTCCATCTACCACAAGTGAATACGAAGGGACACCATTAAGCACAAGTGAATATGGAGGGACACCATCTACCACAAGTGAATATGGAGAGACACCATCTACCACAAGTGAATATGGTTGGATACCATTCACTGCATCTCAAGTTGAGAGTACATCATCACTTAGATTTGACAAAGAAGGTATTCCATCATCTGCCCATGAACCTCAAGGTATGTCTTCTACTCCATCCTTGATCAAAGGTAGACAATCTAGCTGACCTCAATTAAATATTGATGAAATTCCTAAAGTTGAGATGTATGTACATAGGAGAAGACCACCTATAATTTTGCGTAGAAAGCCAAAGTATTTGATTAATATTGATGAGGATATTTTACAGTACATGGAAGGTAAGATTCTAGCACGCACTTGTAGAAGATATATGCTAATAAGATTTGGAAATTCTTCTTTGAAAGGCTAAATGAGACCACAAGATGTCAACTATTTGTTGAAATGATGCAGGTATGTGAAAGATCATGGGGGTCCAAAAAGTGGCAATGTGAAAAAAAGGCATTTTAAACATGTCCAAAAATGTGAAATTCATGCCTTTGACTTTTTGTAGGCCAAAGTACAATATCCATTTTGGTTTGGTAATATCGAACCTAAACGAATATCCATTACGAATGGATATTCGTTACAAAATGGATATCCAATATAAAATGGATATTCGTTACAAAATAGATATCCAATATAAAATGGATATTCATTACAAAACGGATATCCAATATAAAATGGATATTCGTTACAAAACGGATATCCAATATAAAATGGATATTCGTTACAAAACGAATATCCAATATAAAATGGATATTCGTTACAAAACGAATATCCAATATAAAATGGATATTCGTTACAAAACGGATATCCAATATAAAATGGATATCTGTTACAAAACGAATATCTGATATAAAATGGATATCCATTTTGTTTAAAGCAATGTTTATAATTGCGTCGGGTCTGGTCTGACCAATTATTATATTATATATAACAGATACCCGTTCTTTGTGTTATAATTAAAAAAACCTGAGAGATCATATTATTGAAGTACCCAAAATCTGCAATGTAATACCACTTCAAATACTCATTAGAAATGTTAGTCTAAACACACAAATTTGCAAATACCTCCATGAAATAGAATATCTATGCTAAAGAAATGCCACAAGTAACAAAAACAGCATCAAGAAGACATTTTAAAAGCAAGATAAACACTTATTCCATGTTGGATTGGTGTCACATGTGCTAGTGACCCTTTCCCAATCCTTGATAAAAAGCTCAAGATGATGAAATGCAAATGAAGATGGTGGATTGATGATGAACAAGATCAAATCTCAAATGAAGAGAGTAACCTTGCATAAGATTGTGAAGGATTTGCTCAAAGATGAAGCACCTATTTAAAGATTTTCAAAATGCCAAGTGTTGAAGAGGGACCAATGTGGGATCAAAAACAAGCCAATGAGTTGAGGACACTTGTCATCATGTGATTAGTTGATGTATGTGCAAGATTTGGGAAGAGTGCCCAAGAGGGGGAAATTTTGAATTCAAATTTGCAATAAATTTTGAGAGGGGACAAGAAAGAAGAGCAATAAATGCCCTGTTTGACTTGTCATGTTGAGAGAAAATGAGGGTTTTAATAAATCAATAAAATTGATTTATTGTGCAAGTGGATAGATCTAGATAATGCAAGTGGGATGGGATTAGCATTAGATTAGGATTAGATGATGATTATGCTGATTAATGCTGATTAGGTGAGTTGACATTTTGACTTTGATAATTGATTTATTTAAATCAGAAAATGATGGAATATGAAAATGAAGTCCTGATTTATTTAATTAAATGGATGATGCAAGATGAAGGTTGAATGATAATGTTTATTTGATAAATGAGATTATTTAATGAATGGATTAAAGGTGATGAATGGATCTAATGCAACATCCAGTTCAGTTGATGAATGAACCTGATCAAATGCAGAATGTAAATTTTGCATGTCTACATTTTGCCCCTCTTTGAAGCAATGTACTTGTTGCGTTGGTTCAAAGAATAAACTTGCCGCGATCGAAATTAAAAAATTCTGATTTTTCGGATGCCCCAGCAGAAAGAAGTACACTAGTACATTGCCCCCTCGAGAGATCGAGCGAAAAGATTCGATTTGAGGGTCGATCTCACGATAAAGAGGTTCAAAATGCATGGTTATGGATGACGATGCAAAGATTATTTCAAGATGCTTAGAATAACAAATCTATATTATTCTAAACAACTTAAATTATGATATGATGCGAGATGGATGATGTGATATGTTATGATTATGTGATGGATGATTTATGAGATGCTTAGACTAACAGATCTATATTATGATGATGATGCATGTGAGATGATATGCAAAATTCCAATGACTTATGGATGTAAGATAAATGCATAATGGATGCATGATGGATGAATGCTAATGGTTTGTGGATGCAGGATGGATGCACAATGGACTATTCATGATGCAATGTTAGCGTGGAAATGAGATGATGACAAGAGGATCCAACAAGTCCATGATTGGTTGAGACTTTATTAGAGATGATGATGATAGATGATGATGATGATAAATGATGATGATTTGCTTATCAAGGATTGGGATTTTCAAAGGGTCACTTACTTTATGTTTGATAACACGCTAATGATGCATCCTCAGGTATAAAGGACCCGGATAGTGGTGTTGTACTTGGTGATGGACTTTATTTCGACAAATAGATTAGGATTCTTGTTCACACTTGACATCTGAAACCTTGCTAGGATGCACTTTAGAGAGTCTCAAACTAGGATTAAGGAAAACACGGAGAAAGGTATAACCAATCAATGCAATAGTCAAAGAGGTGTCTGAGCACATCCTCCATGCATATCTAACAAGCAAGGTATTAGCCAAGTTATTTTAAGAACATCCAACAAGCACAACAGACAAAAGGATATTGATCATTGCCCCATTCCTATCTCTCTAAATCCTTCATTCAGATATCATCAAGAGGTCCTTGGAATGAGCGCAATAAGATAAATCAAAAGAAAAGATCAAGTGCACAAACAAGCCAATGTTCTTCATACCTCTAGCCAAAGGGATGTGTTTTGATAAGAATCCAGGGTGATATCCATAAATGATGCCCATTGTCGGAACGATATATCCTAGGACATGCATTGTACAGGATGATGATGGTTTGATAAGTTGATTGATAGGCTAATGATATAAAGTTGACTGACATGTTTACGACTGATCAAGAGTTTGATTTTGTTTTAGAGGTTTGTTGTTTGCTTTTGATTTTACAATTGAAGCTTGCATTTGTTGACTGTTGTGATTGTTTCTGTTTGTGTTGCCAAAGGATGAAGGTGATGATCAATTTATTATGGATGATTGGTTATTGCGGGTGAAAGTGAGATGAGGTGGATGGGTTTTTTTCAAATATTTGGATGTTTTTGACGTTTTGAAATGTTTTGAGGCTGTTTTTGGTGTTTTGCGATGTTTTTGATTTTTTCGATTTTCTTATGTTTTTGGATTTTGATGTTTTTTGAATGTTTTTGGATTTTGATGTTTTTCGAATGTTTTTGGATTTTGATGTCTTTTGAATGTTTTTGGATTTTGATGTGATTTTGGATGTTTTTGGATTTTGATGTTTTGAATGTTTTTGGAATTTTTTGATTTTCTAATGTTTTTGGATTTTCGCATGATTTTGACGATTTTGATATGGATGTGATATCAGTGCTCTATTTGGGATTTTGTTGAAAACCAAGCTAAGGTGGATTGATCAAATCGATGGATTGATGATGATGATAACATTGTTGAGGATACACAACAATGCAATGATAGTGTTATGCAACACAAGGATTGGGAAAGGATTGATGATGATAACATTGTTGAGGATACACAACAATGCAAGGGCTGGATTGATCAGGATTGATAATGATAACATTGTCGAGGATACACGACAATGCAAGGATAGTGTTAAACAACACAAGGATATCCCGAGATGATGATTTTTTTGATTGGATTTGATTGATCATGTTTGATGAAGCTTGGTTTCGAACAAAAGATGTTTGGATGATTTGATGTGACATTTGACGTGCAGCTTAGATGCAACTGATATTGATTGATGTTTGATGAAAGATGAAGACTGATAAGGAATGTCTTCTCCTCAAAATATGCCATGGGCTAGTGATTTGGATTTTTTGCTCACGAGTGTTTTGACCAATTTTATTTCATGTTTTCCAATGTACGGATCGCCACATAAGTCAGAGGACATAGACCAAGATTTATTCTCGAAGCAAGATGTACATATTTGCCCCCATTGTCTAGCAATGTATGGAATGCAATGGATGGATGCTCGGATAAGTGTATGGATGGATGGATATGGTAAGCACGCAAAGTATGCCAAGGATTATATTGCGATAAGATAAGGTGTTCAGATACTGAATGCTTATTGGATAATATAATGACTCGAATAATAAATACTTGCATGGGATAGGATTAATGAAAATGTGTTATGTCGAGATGTTTACCATAAGCATGGCGTGCCCCAAAGGTATATCGAATCAAGATAACTAAAAGATGATGGATCTTGGAATATGTCGAATGGATTGGATAAATAGTTCCTTGGATGGATAGTTTATTATGGATAAGATGGATGGAATGCTTTCGATTTATTATGGATGGGATGGGTTTCATCTGATGGCACAATGCTAGATTCTGCTCATGGCCTTGTTTGCGATTTTTCATCATGTGGTCTCCTTGGCGCCATATGCGGTTTTCACTGGAGATTTTATCTTTACTGTTGCTGATCCTTTCTGATTTTTGGATTTTCATATTTTGATTTTTGTATTTTACGAAGATTCATACTAAACCCCAGGTGGTTTGTTGTAGATGCTTGTCCATGATGTACCCATCGATATCACATGCAGAAGGAGTTGATTTGCTAATATCACGTGCATAGATGTGGCTTTTGAGAGTTCTTGTTGCTTTAAGCCGATGCAGATTAACTACATTTTTATTAGGTATGTTAATTTACATGAATCATATGATGAAGGGTTGTTATATACATAGTCAATGTAAAATTGGCTATTATCGTGGTGTTGCGTGGATGGGTGCGTTAGGGATAAGAGATGGATTGGTTGACGGTTGGAACGACTCTCAAACTTGGGAAGATGAGCAATGATGGGTGGATACAAAAGTGTGCATGGAATTACGACCAACTGCTTGATAATCTTTGTATATCGCTTGAAAAGCTTGCTTTTGCTTTTGTGGACATCGTTGATGGATAATTTTCCCTATTTTATTTTACCCCATAGTTTCTTTGACTAGTGGGGTTTGATAGGATGATTTTTTAACTGTATTCTTTAGCTCCATATGTATTTGATTTGTCCTTTATGCTTCTCAGCTTCTCTTGATTTGATAACATTCTTTGTGCTTTGATTCAAATATTTCTTTTGACATTGGTCCCAATTCATGGATGGGGTGATGGGTGGATGAAGATTCATGGTGTGGCTAGTCATAGTATTGACACTAATTTCATCACAAGGACTCTTCGTGCCCCTTATGTTGATGTTTCCTTGAGATGCAGTTGCCCCCAGTATGGTGATAGTATCACCTTCATGCTTTGATTACTTTGGTCGAAGGCTCTTGTTCAAATGCATTCTCGATCAATGATCCTTTGTGGGCGAACATATTTCATTTGTTTAACACATATCCTACGAATATTTCTATTTGACTTGTTTTCACCTTAAGCGGACAACTGGTAGATATCTTTATTCCATGATATCCTCAATTTGATTTTGGGACATATTTGAAGTCACGATGTTGACAACTCCCGTTGTAGGAGTTAAGAATATGCTCTTGGGTGTAACACAATCTTGTTCTAGATGAAGATCATCTACGTGTGTCCATCCATGAAAGCATCTCATGGGTGGGTGGAGGTATGTGCTCGCGTTATGATCATCTTACATGGATAGAAAGTGTTCATTAGATTATTGTAGTATCTTGAAGATACAAATTCTTGATCTTGATTATTTTCAGAGGAACTTTCGACATGCTTTGGATCAAGTTCTTGACATGGGGCAGCTTCAAAGGATGGATTTCTTACAAAGGGTTCTTGGACGTCGTTATTAGACATGGGGAATGGCTCAATATCCTCAAGTGTTTGATTTCAGGGTTCTTTCAGTATCTGTAACCATGCGGTCAAAGGGGATCAACATGTTTTGGAAGGGACCATTGCTAGACCTTGGTGAAAGATTTTGATCATGCTTTGGAATAAATTCTTGAGATATGTCCTCTACCTCATAAGGTGATGTAGAGACATTTTCAACATGATCATAGGTCGATGGATTGTGCATTATGTCAATAGGATCAAATAACCCTAACACTCCTTGAAAGAGATCACTAAAAAGTGGCTCTTGATGTATGGTGAGTTTATCATCGGATTGTGTAGATACATCCTCAATGTGCTCCTCAATGGAGAGGTTTTGATCATTGTTTTCGACAATTGCGGTGGAGAGTTTGTGAATGTATTCGACCATAGAGTCAAGTGATGTTGATATTTCTTGAATTGACTCATTATCCGAGTTTTGTTGATGGTTACGATACGTGATTCAAAAGTGACTCTTGAAATATGTCGATTTGATCATTGGATGAAGTAAACATGTACTCAATGATGGATTGATCTTGATCCTTGTTTTCAATAGTTGTCATCTTTTGTGTTTTTGCTTGTGCTTGTTGAGTAGCTTGAGAGGCTTGGGCAACTTGAGAGGATTGTTGCACTTGTTGAGCTTGTGTTGCTTGTTGCATGGCTAGATATTGTTGTAATCCCTTTTGAAAAGCAGCTTGTAATGTCGCGTCGTATTGGATTGATGTGGTGGAAATTGGTGGTGGTGGGGGTGGTGGTGGATTCGAAATCATGTTGGATGTAGTGACAAGTGTTTGAGATACGCTCGGAGTGATCATGGTAGTGAGGGGTTGAGATTTGATGGGCGTGATAGTGGTGGTTGGAGTGATCGAAGTGATAGAGATGGTTGGATTGACCGAGGTGATAGGTCTTTGTGAGACCGTATTTTGATTGGTTGGGATCAACGTTGGTGTTTGATTAGATACCATTTGTTGGTACGATGTCGATGATATATTCAAAGGATTTGACGTGATGGTTTGATTGATGTTAGGTGGATTGATTTGGATGGCGTGATTGGTGTTAGGTAAAGGGGGAAGCCCTAAACCAAGAAATGATGTTGATATGGGTAATGGTGGTGGAGATTTCCCTTGGCGCAATGCCTTAACTATTTTGGAAAGTTCTGCAATTTTATCTCACCAAATTTGTTCTTGATTTTGATCTTGACTCACTTGAGATAGTTGATTTGGCTTGTGTTCAAGTAGTTTTGGCATGCATGCTTGTGGTTTTTGAATGGGATTATGGGAAAATTGACTTTGGATAATGTTCTGATTTGGGATGATGTTTAGATTTGGCATGATAGGATGAACATTGTTGGTATTGGGAATCATTTTTCCAAATTTTTTCGAGTTAGGATTCATGTTTCGAAAAGTTGCACTTGGTACATCCACATTTGGTTTGTAGGGATTTGGTGGAATGACATTGTTCATTTCAAGGCTCATGCATTGATTATTTGATTGGTGGATTTGTAGGTTTGGACGTAGATCTATCATTGGGAAATGTGTTCCAAACTTTGACTTGGGCATACTCACACTTGTTGTACCATTGACATTTGTCGAAGGTAATGATCCCATGTATGGACTTTGATAATTGATAGGCATTGCAAGGCTTTGAAGATTCAACTGATTTAGATTACTCAAGATGTATGGATCAAGTGTATATTCCATGTTCCTCTTGTGTTTTGACCTTGTTATGAAAGTGACCTCTAAGGTTCTTAGGATCAATGACGAGATGAAGGATGAAAGGTGAATGATGTGAGTGTTGAACGTTTAGGGATTTTAGATCAATGCTAGACTTAGGGATTTTGATTTTGATTGTTTGATGTGGATAATGAACTTGTAAACCCTAAGATGTTGGATGTGATCTTAGGATGAACTTGTTCAAAGAGGTGATAATTTAACTAAGTGTGCATGGAAGGATTCATCCAAACACACCTAACTAAACAAATGATTTTGATTTGGTTTGGAAATGTACCCAAGTCTAGGTAATGACGTTTTCAAAGCTCCAAAGTTGTTTGTGGGATGATGTTGATAAATGTTTGAGGTGGATGAAGTGTTTGATTTTGATCCTAAGAGACTTAGAGAGACTTTGTTTACTAGGCCAAGGTATTGAAGAACACACTTTTCTCTAAGAGCAATCAAAAGACCAATATGACCAAGAGATATCAAGCACATGTGTGGGGTCCAATTTGTTATCTTTGCTTAGTGTATTCTTTTTACAACAAACACACTCTTGATTAAAGTTTCAAACTAAGATGGCCAATGTCTTAATTTCCTTAAACCCCACAAGATATTTTATGTGGAAATTCAATGAACTCAAGGCAAGGGTTGCCTAATGTTGACTCAAGAAGACAAATTGAGGTATAATCCAATGCTTAGGAACCTCTACAGACGTGAATCCACAGGGAAAGCAGTAACATATGGATTGAGTCATCGATATTTGTCTTCAAGAGGGTTTGAAATTTTGAGAATCATGTTGAATGTTTGTTTGCAAAATGTTTTCGAATATACACCTGTTTTCAAACAAAGAATAATTACAAGCCCCATGGATGTAAGACAATATTTGTTGATTCCCACTTGACAAGTCCAGCCATTTTATCCCTAGCTGATGGTTAGATGTTTGACCCCACCGGGCTCCTCCACTACCACACGTCAATCACTACATCAACACCCATGAAACCCCATGGCATGCTTTCCATCTCTACTAGAAGACCAGAAGAGGTGGGGCGGCTTCAGTAATCCACCGCTCTGCACCAAACAACAGATTAAGATTTTGGCAAATTCCCAGCACATGGTTCTAGTAAGGGACCGCTTCGTGGAGATTGACCCATACCAAGAAGAGTCCCCTTCGATCCATCCCTAAGGTTTGAAGCTAACCGCTGGATTATGGTATGCTTAACCAAAACCCTCATTATATCCCAGTCGGTATTTCGGCTTTAGATGTTAACAAATTGAGTCGCCGCTGGGTGAGTACTTTTTCCCAAGTCTCTAAGATAAACAAAAGCAGCCAAAATCATAACTCGATCGATCTTTGATGGCACAAAGAAAGAGAATGTACGCGAAAATTCCCCTACTCACACTCGCACAAGATGTTTAATTTTTAAGCCCAAATTGAAGTGTTTCAAAGCAATAAAATGTATTTTGAGTGTTTCTCTTGCACCCTAGATCGCACGAAGCGCAAGGGGAGAGGATACGTACTCAAAAGACAATCACACAATTCAAACACTTGTTCATTTTATATCCTTCAAAGCAATTGTGAGTTCGTTTTAAGCACCAAATGAAATATGAAGATTGTTTGTCCAATTTTTAACCCAAAACGAACTCTAGTAAGTGTCTAAACTTGAATTTTAGCCTTTTGCGAATGGACAAAATCAATTTGTTCTTTTTAGACCCAAATGAAAATTAGTGTTCTAAAACGAAATGATAAACAACTTCGTGAAGTAGTGTTGATCAACACTTAAAGTGTTAAAAAACACATTGTGTTTTCAAAAAAAAATCCCCCTTTCGTCTTTGTTTGCTAGCCTCCTCCTTGTTGATTTTTCGCTTTCGCTTTTCCCTTTTTGCCTTCGTTGTTCGTTTGTACCTTGATTGTCCTTCGTTTTTCCTTCGTTTGTACCTTCATTTTCTTTTGTACCTATTTAAACCAAAGACGATTATATTAAATTTGCTTCTCAAGCATTTCAAGTAAAAACAATTTCAAGTGATAAAGCATCAATAAAGATCTTGATTTTCAACAAAAGAAAAGTTTTAAAATAATCATTAGTCAAGACAACCAAGAAAAGAAAAAGTCTCCCTTACCAATAATCCACTCTTGCCAAAATTAAAATGAAATATTAAGAACATCCAACATATTCCTAGAATGATAAGAATAAATAATCCATTCTTTAAAGTCAGCAAGATCTTAATTAAAATCTGCATGAACATTTCACAGTGAGCTTAAAGAGCTGAGAATATGTTGGGATTCGGTAATTACTCCAATTTAAAGCACCAAGATATGAATGAGTTCTATTAATTCTCAATTGAATGCAAGTGTCCCAGTGGCCGATGCAACAGCAACAATTATATAATCACTCAAAGAATTTTATATTGATTTGTGTTTTGAGGACATCATTTCTTTAGTTGATCATAAAGTTGAGTGTTTTTACAATGGACGCAGTTAATGAAATACTCAACATATTTATCTTATCAATGATAGAATATACCATCAATAGACTGCCAGATTTATTTTTTTATGTGGATTGATTTGATGGAAGCAGCCATAAAAGCCCGACAGATTGATGTTCAATAGTGGTGGGTTGTAACCGACTAAAAGAAAATGGCGTGTCAGAACAAAGGATAATCATGGCTAGCTATGTATATCCTTCGTAGCTCTCAAGAAAAAGCGTAAACAATCTGAAGTTTCAAGCGGCTTCAATAGTTGGCGCCCACTAATTTTTAAAATGAAATTAATCTGTATTCATTGCAGTGTTGGACAGCGTGCATCTTCAGACAAGCATAATGCATAATGTTCAACCTTAAAATTCTTCAAACAAAGCCTAGAATGTAATACTATTTGATCTGCATATCTGACTCAGCCAGGCACATAAATATGGAAAATGAACTAAGGCTCTCAGGCCAGCGAACAAATACTAAGACTGTTCCTTGCAACTCACCTTGGAAAGAATGCGCAACTCTGCAAAAAAAATGGTCATTAAGATTGGTGGGTGCTACATTCGAGGACTGCAACTTTTGTTTTCAGTGGATAGATTGGCTTGAAAGTGGTCTCCTACTACCTCTTTGCAATGGAGATTGGCAGATGCAATTTGAATATGGGCAGAACAGGAAATAAAGCAATAATACGCCCCAATACCCATACTTGTGATCTACCTATGGAGGAATCTTAATAAAGATTCTTGGCCGAAAAAGGTAAAACGAGTTCAGCAAGTGCATTACAAGCGAATTGCAAATTCCATTTGAAACAAAGATCTTTAACATAGCAAAAGGTATTCATAGCGTCATTGGCTGCTATTTCAAGCATCAGTTAAGGCAAGCCCGTGGCCAAAAAAAAAGGAAAACAAAAAGAGCATATGCGACCTCCCAAATCTTCAGAAGGATATCAAACATCTACTCTACATTCAATCGGATAAATCTTTATTTCCGGCTCATTAATCCGAGATGACGATATTGAATACGGTGGATAAGACAATATCCCCGATGTAGTTTTAAGCACATAATGTATCATTTTTCCTTTATTTTAATACCAACAAAGAATATTTCAATCAAATGCAAGTGTTAAAGGAATTTGATGGGGTCAGTGGCTATTCGATATAGTATCAAATGTGCTCAATAGAAAGCAAACTAAATGAAGCTTATAATATGGTGAGATTTGATGATCACATACCAAAAGTTATCATTTTAAAAGAAACACAATAATATTGACGAATGCGTATAATAATACGTGAAGTCTTCTTTTGTCTCCTCTATTACATTTTGTGGACCTTAACTTGCAGATTTTGTTCAAAACAACTAGCATTATAGCTTAAAGAATCACGGAAGTTAAAATGATAGGAGTAGAATCCATATGAAATATTGAATCATATAACGCAATCCAAAACAACAAAAAATATCAATTAAAACTAAAATGAAAGCAATAATAAAGGAAGTAAAGTAATCCACTATTCCCTCATATTGATCGGTGTCATGATGGTGTGCTAGTGACCTCTTTCCCAATCCCGATACAAAAGCTCATGATGATGAAATGCTAGCGAAGATGGTGGAATTGATTAATGGAAATTCCAAGATCAAATCTCAACAAATATATAACCTGCTCCAAAATTCAGGGATTGTAGGAAGGATTTGATAAAGAGGATGAAGCCTCTATTTACATTTCTCGCAAGTGCCGAAGAGGACCAATGTGGATCAAAAACAAGCCAATGAAAGCTGGAGGAATACTCTTGTCACTCATGTGATTAGCTGTATGTGCAAGATTTGGGAAGAGGCTCCAAGAGGGGAAATTTTGAATCAAATTGCAATAAATTTTGAGAGGGGGACAAGAAAGAAGAGCAATAAATGCCCTGTTTGACTTGTCATGTTGAGGGAAAATGAGTGTTTTAATAAATCAATAAAATTGATTTATTGTGCAAGTGGCTAGATCTAGATAATGCAAGTGGGATGTGATTAGCATTAGCTTAAGATTAGATGATGATTATGCTGATTTAATGCTGATTAGGTGAGTTGACATTTTGGACTTAAATTTCTGATTTATTTAAATCAGAAAAGGATGAAATATGATTTAGGATTTAATTTAAATGAAGTCCTGATTTATTTAATTTAAATGGATGGTGCAAGATGAAGGTTGAATGATAATGTTTATTTGATAAATGAGATTATTTAATGAATGGTTTAAAGTGATGAATTTGCCTAATGCAACATCTAGTTCAGTTGACGAATGAACCTGATCAAATGCAGAATGTAAATTTTGCATGTCTACAGAACTATTATATATTAATATGGATACTTATATAAGTCAATATGCGATACTATTAGTTTCATACCATCATTCCTTGAAGAGAACTCAAATACAATAAAATATAGGTTATGACAATAATTAATTTAGTTTGAATGACTTTAGTTATAAGTATAAATACATGTATGTGTGTATAGAATGAATTTCAAGTACACACCTATATGTAGGTATATTTATAATACATATATTTATTTTTTATGGACTTTAGGAAGTGTAAAATAATATTCAAATATGTTTTTTGTTCTCAGTTGAGTTTACAAAAAAGACTTAAATTAACTGTGCCAAAATATGAACATTGGTCTTGAAAAAGATAAGAGGATGGTTTATTCCCAAGTTATGGATTTTTGTTTTGATTTTAGTTTTAATCATCACTCAAGTTACTAGGTTTTTGTGTAAATTGAGTAGTTTTTTCTTGATTGTGTCAAGTCAAGTTGAGATAGGAGTGGTGAACAAATGAAACACAATTCTATTTAAGGATGTTTTTACGCTATAAAATGATTTATCCAAATTGATGCATAAGTTGTGTAGTCATCTTATCCTCTGAAAGCAGTTCAAGTTGTTGGTATCGCCTTTGGTCAGTGGGGTTGGGACTGCCCTTAGGCCCAAACCCCACCACCAAGGCAAAATCCTATTGCCTTCGTGAAGCCAAATAGAAACAAAGGATCTTGCTTGGGGGGCCAAAGATAGTTGTGGGAGGCATGTTCAGGCTTAGTGAAAGCTTTTGTAGAGTGAAAAGTTATAGAACAAATATTTCTACTGGATCAACAACAGATGTCAGTCTTTCCCACCTTCCCTTGACCAATCCAATGAAGGACTACCGCTTATTGTAGCAGACTGATTAATTAAGTAACCGGGTGGGGCCCCACCTATCTGCCACCCCCTAGTACCAAGGGCGAATAGATCGGTACCAAGGTTTGCAAATAGGTCGGGAATGCTAGCCCTTCAAGACCAACCTATTCACCTTTGGGTCATTGGGGTTGGGGCCTCGGGTGGTGGCGAATTCCTTGGTTAGTGGGGTTGGTGCCCTTAGTAGGTGGGGTCTACAAACCCCACCCTAGTTGGGAGATATAGCCACAGAGATGGCAATATGCTATATACTCAATTGGTTGGGCTAGATCCCTTGCCAACTATTGTTTCCCACCCACCCGAAGCAGATTGGTTGGTCATTGGTTTGGAGAGATAGCTAGCCGAAGAGAGAGCCATAGAAGGTTGGGTGAGATGGCCGATGGAGCCAGAGATAGAGAGCCAACCAATTTGTGGTGTATATATAGGATTGTGCTAGATATCATTGTCCCCTCTCCTAGATAGTATAGATAGCCTCCCTCCCTATATATTTATGGGATGAGATGGGATGGGGTAGATTGAGGGGTATGTGGATGGTATTTTAGATGTTCTATGGTCCATAGTCTATCCTCCTCTCCCCTCCCCTTGTTGGTATGGGGTATGGAGTATGGGGTATTGTAGATGTATAATTCCTAAGGGTTCAACTAGACCCCCTACTGAGTTATGGCACCCATTAGAATAGTAGGGGCCCTCCCTCCTGATGGAACTATAGTTTCCCACTCCCCATAGAATTGTAGGGAAAATCAACAACTATAGAAAGATTATTCCATGCGCTGATTAATTAGGAGGGATGGGTTTAATTAACTGTTCCCCAGAAGATAAAGCAAAATTTTCTCAAAGACTGCAAATAGCGACTTTAACGATGTTATCGTTCCAATCAATTCTGATTATTCTAGTATCTGGTTATGGTGCAAAGGCATGGAAATCACCAACTCCATATCTTCCATGCTCCATAACAAGCTCAACTATTAAACCAAGGGTTTCTATTCCCTCTCACCCTCTCCTTATGGATTTCCAACTCGTATGAGTACAACTATTATTTGAACAAAGCATGAAAAATGTGATGCTTGTTGTTTGGTGGAACAAAATGCGAATACCTTCATTAGGTCAGTCAAACTAAAATATGTCTATCAAAGTGCTTCTGCAATTGCTTAGGACATCTCTTTCCAACCGAGGGATGAAACAAGATCATTTCATTCCATTCTTTGGAAAATAGTTAGGGATATTTCATTAGTCATGCCCAAATTAAGGAAAGGGGTGGGGGGATCTATATTTGTCATTCAGGTCAATTGAAAGGTGCAAAAATCACTAGAACCAAATGCAGGGAGTATGGGAAAACCTCATGTAATACATTTCACCATCAAATCGATTACGCTTATGCCAAGGTCTCTACTCATTATGGAATCTTAGGTGTAAAAGTGTGGATACCATTCCCAAGAGGATAGAAGGCACATGTTATATCCAAAGCGTACAAGATATCGTAAATATCGGAAAGGCATATTACGTAGGGGTTGTAAAATAGGTGGTACACAACTTGGTTTCAAAAAATATGGCATCATAAGTTGTGGAGCCAGTCATATCTCATACCAAGCCATTGAAGCAGCGTGTCATGCTATAAGTGAACAATTTTGAAAAAATGGGAGAATATGGGTCAGAGTATTCACGAATCTCCCCATTACCGATAATTAGAACGGAGCTCTTAGAGATAGAGAGGAGTTTCAGGGGTGGGGATAAGAAGTGGATTGAACAGCTGGCCCAGAGGATTGGAGACGGGTTTTTAAGATGTTGTCTTTAGACCGCCTCCCTAGATAGCTTTCGTCCCCTTGAAAGGGATGGGTGGGAACAGAACCCACTAGAAGGTATTGGAAGAAAATAAACAACTTTAAAAGAGTGAGATAAGGGAGGTTTGATCTCGAATGGAGCATATCTAGGATAATTGATTTGACAAGAGAATGTTTACTTGAGAGGACATTTGTCTTGGTCTGACTCCTGCCTTTTTCCATCCCCCACAGCGGTCGTCCTGGGATCTGGGGAGAAGTGAATGCATCCATCTGGTTCCTACTTGGGGACATTAGAGTAAGAAGGCTTTGACGTCTATCCCTGAGGCCTAATTGGAGTTCATGAGGCATTCATTAGAGGCAGTCCCTACTCTTGATGTCGAAGCTTATTACAATCCACCCCTGCCTAGGAGTATAGAATCTTATTTCCATCCAAGGGTGGAGCACCAAGAATTAACAACTAGAGCGATGACCTTACTATTCCCACCTAACCTGAAGCACCAAGAATTGACAACTAGATTTAATTAGGGAGGAAGTTCAAGAAAGTATTTGATGTGTTAGCTATATATTCCCTCCCACCTGATTTCAAGAAAGTCTTCTCCAGAGTTCAACCCTTCTTTTAGAGAGATCTCCATCTTATGTAGCTCAACTGGTGGTGCATGCGATTATGGTGGGAGTCTATTGAAAGGAGTTCAACCAACCCTACTTAATTTGCCTCACTCAAGATAGTATCCAAATGAATTGACAACCGGAAGGCCTAATTGACCATTAGGAAGGAAGGATGGTTGACTAGAGAAGTTTCTAGCCATCTAGATAGGCTTCACCCCCGAGTAGTTCCCCACCGGTGCAACGGGGCCAGCTGCCCTTCCTCCCACTATCCCACGGAGATCGATATTGAGTTATGTTTATCGGATAGCCTAATTGGTAGAGATGTTAACAACTGTCTTGCCTCCTAGGTGATGGAGACCCCCGGGTGAAGATGGGAGGTAAGAAAGGAAGGAAGGTCTTCTAGAGTAGACAACTATCGCAATAATGGTTGG